>CM008280.1:8500994-9039644 GCA_002319775.1 Fagopyrum tataricum
CTTAGTACATTTCAATCTAGTGCTAGCTCTTCTTCTACCGCACCTAGTCCATCTCCCTCTTCTACTACTTCATCTTCTTCTCTTTCACTTGCACAACAAGTTTTTGCTAGAAGAACAAAAACACCTAGACATTCATCTTCAAATGCGGCATATCAAGATTATCTTAACACTTGTTTTAGTTTTGATGATAATGTTGAATTTGATACTTTGGATTGGTGGAAGAGATTAGCTCCCAAATATCCAACCTTAGTTAAAATTGTACAACAAATCATGGCCGTGCCCGCATCAACGGTCGCGGTGGAGCAAGCATTTAGCCGAGGCGGGAACATTCTCGGTCACAACCGAACTCAATTGAAGCCCGAGAAGTTGGAGATGCAAGTTTGTATTCAAGATTGGATAAGGGCGGCTAAGCGGAAACAAAGGAATGCACCGGTGTACGACTCCAAATCGGATTCCAACTCCGAAGACGCCGGCACTACTTCCGAGTCCGACATCGAAAGGTAAGCGGGATTAAAAAAAACTCGGAAGTCCGAAAAAAGGTAAGAGAACTACGTGGGCTTGCTTCCTCTTAATCCCGAGAGGATACGTAGGCAACCGGGAAACCGGTTCAAGCCCTTTAATTTTTTCGAGTTTTTTTTTCCAATTGGTATAAATTTTTATTACTAGTTTTTATATACTAATTTTTTTTATAATAATTTTTTTTATTTTTATGTAATATTAATTTTTTTTTACATAATACTTACTTTTTTTTTCTTTTTTTTATAAATCGTGCTAAACCGGCAAACCGCCGGTTTGCCGGTTTCAAGGACCCCGGTTTCGACAAGGCCAAACCTAAACCGACGGTTTAGGTTTTCAGCCCAACCCTATTACAATGTGTCAACTAAACTTTAACCAAGGTATCACTAGACAGTTCTATCTTCATGCATGTATACATTTTCTGGACAATAATGATTTAGTGTAAGACTTTTGACAGTAGGGTAGGGATATTCTACTCTAGATCGGAGTCTCAAATTTTTGTAAATTCTTAAATTTGAAACATATATTATATAAATAAACATCTCACACACACATATATATAATCACAAATGATAAAGATGATGTGAAAATGAAATATTGGTCATATTTATAACACTTGTGTTATTGCTTTGATGTCAATTGTACTATTGTGTCACGAAGAAAAGTATAAACACAAGTAATTTGTAAAAATAAAATTATTTCATATTAAACATATCTATATAGTTTAATATATAGGATACATGTCCTACCAAAAAAATATAGGATACATGAGTCACATTATTAAACTCTTATACTTATAAACTTAGAACTAACGCGTATAAACAACTTATAAACTCTAAGGCCCCGTTTGGTTTGAACTCGGGAAACAAAAACGGAATGGAAACGTATCCAGTCCATACGTATACCCATGTTCATGAAGTTTTTGGGAATCATTCTTTGTGATTTTATGTAATTGTAGTAGAAGTTGATTAGTTGTGATACACTATTGGGTAACAAAATAGGGGGAACCAAATGCATTTTACATGAAACAATAAGAAATAATTCCATAAACAAGATACCAATGTGGACTAGATTTATTTTCATTTCGTTTCCGGAATTACAATCAAACAAGACTCGTTGAAATTTTTTATAATTTTTATATTTCTTCTTGTACAAAAGTATTACATAATTTGTAGCTAAAAAGTTAGCATCAAGCAAAATAAGGTTTTGACTTTTAGCTTGAAGTTTCAACACATCCATCTAATCCCACAGCCACAAGAACTTGGATCACCTCGTATTCTATTTTTTTATATTTATTACTAATTGTTTATTTACTTTAAAATAATAATTGAGTAGCTTGTTTTAAATAGAAAAGTGCTAGCTTGTTTGTTGTTTGGTGTCACTAAGAGCAATAATGGAAACTGATCATTAAATTTAAACCAACCAGATCGTGGACACTAATTTAGAATTCATTTAAGTTTTGTGGGACAGCATAACTAAAGAATTTTAACGTTGAGATGATATTCTTTATAAAAGAAATTAAATTAAATGCGCAGAAGACCATGACTTCTTATTCCAAATATAAAATAAATAAATAAATTAACCTTAAAATATAATATTAATAGATTTTTTTTTTATCGAAAACTAATTTAGTATCCGCACCTTGTGCGAATCTATCTAAAACAAAATTTATTTTATTAGTTGATCGTAAACTCAAATTATGTTTTTTTTCTTCTTCTAAATATTCATATAAATATACATTAAGTATATATATAAGTACTTGACATTTGTTTTTTAACAAACTCAAAACAATATTTTTTTTTTGTAAAAATGAAGACTTATGATGATAATATGAATACATTAATACGGTTAAAATACCTATAGATTTAGGATAATATCTTTATATTTAAAAATTATATAAAAATTTATTTAGTGAATTGTTTGTGTAGTTATTTTTCTCAACTACATTCGTTCAACTACTTTCCAATTTATTAATCATACTTTGTAGGCAAGACTTGGGTGAATCTATGATTTTGCTTCACCAAATTCTCAAGGGTAACGAGTAAACCGTGTTTCATTACTTGATCTTTAGCGATATTTGCTTCAAGGATTCACTACAATTGACGCGTTCTTATTTTAATTTCTTATTTGGGAGATTCGCTTTTAGATCTTTGGTTTTCAGCTATTAGTAAGAGATTGTACCTCAAATTTCTTCTTTTATTCAAGAGTTATTTCTTTCATTTTTCGAAGTACTTGTGTGATTTCTAGAAGGTAAACAACCCTCACCTTTTACTTCTTAGAGGTTGTCCAGACGTGGATCGATGATATAGATTCATTCGAGTCGAGAGGTTGCCCATACGAGTTATTCGAGTGAAGAAGCATAGTCTCGATTTCGCTCGATTTAGTTCATAGAGGAAGATATGTTCTTCGAGTTTAGGAGTCCTTTCTCCTTCCAGTCGGTGCCAAAATCGAGAGAAAAAAAAGGTTTGGGCCCTTCTTCTTTCGAGAAGAAGGTCCTTTTCGAAATTTCTCTCTCATTCGTTGGATTATTTATATTTTGCTTCATTTATATTTTTAAATTATGTTTGGCTTTTAATTTGTTTTATTTTATTTATAATTTATTTTTATTTGAATGGGGCAAACGGAATATTTAACATATTATAAACAGATTGGACAAAATCCGAAAAAGAAGAAAGTTTGAGGGTATCAAGTATCAACCGAACTTTGAAAAAGTGACGTGTAAAATCTGAAAAACTCCAAACCATAGAGACACAAACCGAAATTTTCCTAAAATCAATTAACAATACGAAAAGTAATCACCGCCAGAAATGAGATGTTAGACTCATTTGCACAACGGGTCTAACATACCATTCTCTTTATTTAAAGATACAATCTCATTAAACTTGAAACAGTGTTAAAGTTCATCGGACTACAGGTTGAATGTAACGGGAATGTGCTTATGTAACTTGCATACGAATGTGAAAATTAACAATACGATAAGTAACGTGCTTGTGGAGCGTGGACAAAATGGACAGCACAACTTTGTTGCAGAGTACTTTCACAAACGTCAAATTTATGGGCTAAGTTGAAATATCGTTGAAACCACTCAACCAATAAGTTATAAGCAATGAACTGAACTAATAATTTATTCATACTAGACGTGAGAATATATACACAGAGGAATTAGATGAGATCAATAGAACATCTTATCATAACTGAGTCCCATAATCTCGGGGTATGGGTAAATATATTTTCAAAAATACCCACATTGAGCCTTGTTTGTGCGAACCCAAGGAGGTACAAAAGGTGTCATAAACCGTGACAACAACGGCCTAATCTATCAAAGTTGTGTCAAAACCGTGACAACAGCGGCCTAAGCTAACAAAAGCGTGTCATAAACCGTGACAACAGCGGCCTAAAGCGTGTCGAAAACCGTGACAACAGCGGCCTAATCTAACAAAAGCTGCGCAAACCTAAAAGAAACGGAGTAAAGTTCCAAAGATCAACAAGGACCAAGGGTCCAAAGGAACGGGGAGTCGGATCCTTTAAAAATTATGAAATCGTAAACATATGATCATCCATAATTTGCAAAGGATCGAGAAGCAGAGGATGGGGTCAACCCAAAATTACAAAGTTGTAGTTAATTGTGGAATCGTAAATATAAGATCATCCATAATTAACTGCCAACTGGGTAACAAGGGTTGGGAGTAACAAAATAAACCGCACAAGGGTATTTAAATATGGATTCGTAAACATAAGATCCTCCATATTAACTACCCATCCAAAAACAGAGGAGAGTTCAAAACTCTCTCAAGCAATCAACAAAGAGGCTATGAAGCAGAACAAAGAAGCCCAGGTCCAAAACAACAATTGACATGCATGCCAAGTAGCACAGAGAAGAGAGGGAAAGAGAATGGCACTCAATCCCACTGATGAGGTGGCACGCAGGCCCACAAATGAGACGGCACGCAGGCCTGAACAACAATGGCACGTAGGCCCAACAAAGAGGAAACAACAAAAGCACGCAGGCTTAAATGCCCATATAATGGAGCAGGACAAGGATGCCACGTAGGCCATAATAAAAATAATAATAAAACAACTAAATAAGGACAAACAGCACAACAACACACCCGCATTCCATGATCGCATCCAACTAGTTAGCCGCTCAGCTCCAGAAATTTGTCGTAAATAATTCTGTAGATGTGGAGTTTGATAACCTTGACGATCACATCTGGATCAATTTTGTTCCTCTCAAAGGTTGCTAGATTTCTAGCTTTCCAGATGCAATAGATAGAGGTAGGGAGAGAGAGGTGCATCATTAGTTTCATACATCCCTTTTCAACAACCTGTTGTAGGATACATGACAAGCTGTTGTCCAGAGACGTTAAGTCACCTCGTAAACCGGTCCAGTCAGCAATCCTCTTCCAAACATTGTAAGCGTATGTACATTTGAAAAATAAATGTTCATGACTCTCATTCTCCATGCCGCAACATAGACAAGTAGGGTCGATCTCGAGGTAGGAAAGTCGATCTCTAGTGCTCAATCTGCGGTTGATCGCAAGCCAAGCAATGAACGAGTGTTTTGGTACAGCAGCTGATTCCCAAATGATTCTGGACCAGGCCACTGGCGCATCCATTGTTCTGAGAAGACTGTAAGGTGCCTTGATATTGAACTTATTTCCATGAGTCCAAGTGGCCATTTTGATAAGCGCATCAGCAGTAGTGGGAAATCGATTGAAGATCAACTCTTTGGCTGAAAGAATCGCCTTAATGAGGGGTGAGTCACGCCTTTGAGCAGTCCAGTCAAGCGAGTATTGAAACTCCAAGTACTCATGGTGCACCCATCGTATCCAGAGGCTTTCTTTTTAAAGATGTATATTCCAGAAAAGTTTATACATGAACGCTTTATTACGTGATTGCATATCAAACAGCCCTACACCACCTTCAGTTTTGGGGAGACATACTCTCTTCCAAGCAATTTTAGCGTTAGCCTAGAGAAACTTTCTGCAGATTGACGTAATTCTAGACAGTACCGTAGCTGGCAGCGGTAAAATCGACATCCAGAAGCATTCAATTCCTTGAAGGACAACCCTAATAAGTTCAATTCTGCCAACATAAGAAAGATGTTTCATATTCCAGGCATTGATGTGTTTTTTGATTTTATCAAGAAGAGGGGTGTACTGGGTAACTCGGAGCTGCTGAGAGGAGATTGGAACTCCCAGATACATGAAAGGGAATGATCCCCTTGCAAATCCTGTGATTCGAGAAAACTCATCAATATCCGGAGCAGAAATGGAGCCAAGGTACATGCTTGATTTGTCGTGACTGATTCTTAGACCGGAGATCTCCTCAAATTCCTTTAGGGTTTTCATAATGATACCAACAGAGAGGGGATCGCCTCTGCTGAAAAGAATAATATCATCGGCGAACGCAAGATGCGTAATTTTAGTCTTAACACACTTCTTGTGAAAGTGAAAAACCCGGCTGGAGGTGGC
Source organism: Fagopyrum tataricum (assembly GCA_002319775.1). Taxonomy (NCBI): domain Eukaryota; kingdom Viridiplantae; phylum Streptophyta; class Magnoliopsida; order Caryophyllales; family Polygonaceae; genus Fagopyrum; species Fagopyrum tataricum. Next base: position 8,506,985 of record CM008280.1, read on the forward strand.
ATTTTTCAGCATTCTGGAGAGAAACTCTAAGCAGATTACAAACAACAACGGGGATAAGGGGTCTCTGTGGCGGAGTCCACGTTGTCCCTTGAAGTGGCCGTGAATGCCCTGATTGATTTTAATCGAATAAGAAGCCGAAGTGACACACTCGAGGATCCAATTAATGAATTGGGTGGGGAACTGCAGTTCATAGAGTGCAAATTTAATAAAGTCCCAGGAGAGGGTGTCAAAGGCTTTCCTAATGTCGATTTTCAGCATGCATCTTCTCGTATCCCGTTTGACTTCATAGGTTCTAACAAGCTGTTGGACTACAAAAATATTGTCGGCCATTTGTCGTCCTTCCACGAAACCAGCCTGGGCTTCATCAATAATCTTGGGCAGAATACGGCTCATCCTTCTAGCTAGTACCTTAGCGATAATTTTATAAGTGACATTACAGCAGGAGATCGGCCGGTAGTGCTCAACTTTTGTAGGGCTGCCGGTTTTTGCAATCAGCGAGATGACAGAATGATTCATTTGCTTAAGTAGGTTAGTGTTACTGAAGGATTCCTTAGCAGCTGAGCATATCGTCTTTCCACAAATATGCCATGTTTCCTTGAAGAATTTGGAGGAAAAGCCATCGGGGCCTGGAGCTCTATTATCCCCGATAGTCCACAAGGCAGCTTTTATTTCCTCATCTAAAACAACATTACAAACTGAGTCCCATAATCTCTCTAGTATAACAGTTGGTTAAGATACGTTTACATTCCCCCTCAAGTAAAGCAACGACAGTTGAGCTGTAACTTGTGCAGAAGCATCTGAAAACGACATCTTGGTAGAGGTTTTGTAAGAATATCAGCAAGTTGTTCATTTGTTGAAACATAGCTGATTCTGAGCTTCCCTTTTCGAACTTGTTCATGAACAAAGTGATAAGCCAACACGATGTGCTTCATTTTTGAGTGAAAGACAGGATTTGCGGAGAGACTCATGGAACCCAGAGTGTCACAATAGATAACTGGTGGGAGAGTTGGTTTTTGTTGTAGTTCATGAAGGAGCTGATTTATCCAGAGAATTTCTAATGTTTTGTCAGCCATAGCCTTGTATTCCGCCTCAGTTGAGGATCTTGCAACCGACTTTTGTTTCCTAGAGCACCAACTCACTGGAGTAGAACCCATGTAGATGATGTAGCCTGTGGTCGAGACATAATCATCCTTGTCACCGGCCCAGTCAGCGTCTGAGTAAGCATGAAGATCACTATTTGGAGCAGCAGTGATGTTTATCCCAAGTGCAAGAGAACCAGCGAGGTATCTGAGTAGTCTCTTGAGCGCAGTCCAGTGAATTGTTGTCGGTTTCTGCATATATTGTGACAGTTTATTGACAGCATACCCAACATCTGGTCGTGCTAAGTATAGGTATTGCAAGCTTCCTACAATAGTTCTGTAGTCTGTGGGTGTAGGTATAGGAGTACCCGCATCTTTATCAAGTCTCCAGGAGCGATTGGTGTGGTCATTGCCTTTGCATCATTCATTCCAGTTTTGTGTAATAGATCAGAAACATACTTCCTTTGTGAGAGGAAGACATATCCCTTCGAAGGAATAACTTCCATCCCTAGAAAATAAGACAGATGCCCTAGATCCTTAAGGGAGAACCGTGATGCAAGATATGTAACAAGCTTTTCCACATGGTTAGAGTTGCTTCCTGTTACAACTATATCGTCAACATATACAAGAAGGTATAAGAGGACCTGATCCTGAGAATGAATGAAGAGAGAAGCATCTTCAATGGAGTTGACAAAGCCTAGACCCAAGAGAAATAAACACAGCTCATTGTACCAAGCCCTTGGAGCTTGTTTCAAGCCATATATTGCCTTCCGTAACTTGCAAATGTGATTTGGTTTGTCTTTATCTATGAAGCCCGGTGGTTGAGTCATATAGACATCTTCATATAGTCTACCTTGTAAAAAAGCGTTGTTTATGTCAAGTTGTCTCAATGACCACCCATTTGAAATGGCTAGAACAAGTACAACCCTTATAGTAACTGGTTTCACAACCGGACTAAATGTCTCTGTATAGTCACATCCAGGTCTTTGATGAAAACCCTTTGCAACAAGCCTTGCTTTGTATTTATCCACCTTACCATCAGGATGGTACTTGATTCGAAAATCCACTTGCAACCAACTAAGTTCTCCTTTGATGCGGCTTGTACCAATTCCCAAGTCCTGTTCAAACACAATGCATCATACTCATTTTGCATAGCCACATGCCACTTGTGAGAGCCTTAATCTTTGGAGCCGTTTTTGGCCTTAGCCGCCCCCGCGGGTCTGTGAGGCCGCCCCTGCGGCTCCCCTGTTGTTCCGCCCCTGCGGCCAGGAAACCCGCCCCTGCGGTTTTCGGCGGCTGCAGCCGGTTTTGTTGACTCCTTTGACCCGTGCTTTACCTTTGCCTTACTTCTTCCGTTTTACCTTGCTGAGCAAGGGTTTCATCACATTTCCAATCCAGTCTTCACGTCCTCCTTGCTTCTCCTTCTCCTTCTTGATCTTGTGTTTGGTTTCCTTTGAGTTGGTAAGAGAGTTATGGTGGTGGATGTTGATGTTGATGCTAGTGATTGATATGCTGAGCTTGAGAGCTAGTGGAGGTGTTGTCTTGGAGCAGTTTTGAACCTAGGCCACGGCTGTGGTATGTCTTCCTTGCTTCTTCATTCTTTCTTCTTTCCTTAGCTTAGGATTAGATGTTTGGAAAGAGGGTGATGTTGGAATGTGTATGTGGTTGCATGTGTGTGACTTTGGTTGAGAGAAGACGTGAATTGATCACGTGAAGAGTGAAAGAAGACTCGCGGGGCTACGTTCTGCACTGTCGCCGCCCCCGCGCCTGGAAGCCGCCGCCCCTGCTGAATCCGTGCCGCAGCGCCCACGCTAGCGCCTGCGTCGTGCCTGCATTTGCCTGCAGCCTTGTCACCGCGCCCGCGGCTGAGTTCCGCCGCGCCTGCGGGTTGCTTGCTCCGCCCCTGCGTCACTTGTGTCACGCAGGTGCGTCTTGTCCCGGATCTACCTAACGTTAGGTAGATCCTTTCCTTTCCTAGTATGAGCGGTAGTAACATGCTAGGTAGCGGATGTTGTTGAGTATGATATAGATATGCCAGTTACGGCTTTGAGGTTTACGAGTTGGATATGATCCTTATGGGTCCCTTGGGTCTAGGTGTGACCCTTTGTGTGATAGGAGTTTGATATATATATATATATATATGTATGCCTTGTATAGGCCGTGTTGTCCTCCATTTTGGAGTGGACTGAGTTGAGGGTTGATCCAATTGAAACGACTACGAGGTTGAGGTAAGTCCGGGGGACTTACTTAGTTGCCATTCCTATATAGGATGTGTGCATGAGTGGTGGTTGTTATATGCTTTATAGCATGCGTTATGATGGTTACCGACCTATGGTATATTGTTTGCCCATTGTAGGGCCGTGATAACTTGCCCTTTCATCCCGCCGGGAGTCTGGGAGGTTCTCTGTAGGCAGGCCATACCTGGTAAACGGTTCGGGCACTCTCCATTCCCTTAGGGTACACGGGGAGGTGTTCCAGGCACCATTCAAGTTGGCTATTGGACCTAGAGGCGAGGATTATGTATTCCTCGTGTCACATATGTTTATATGGATATATATACGAGTTGATTGTTGGACTTTATAAAGATAATGAACCGGGTAAATGTGTGATATCATGTTGACGTGTTTAGTATTATTTGATGTGTGTTTGTGCTCTGCATCTCTTATATATGTGTATGGTTAGCTAACGGTTTTATACCGTGTTGTAGATACTTTGCAGGATAGGAGAGCTGCAGAGTGATCCAGAGTGGGTGATCCGTTGAGGGCTCCGTACACTAGGGCGTTATCGGGGATATGGGTTCTTTTGTTGTACAGTGTGGTTTTATTTGTACTCAGCGGTACATTCTATTACCTTTTGGATATATATATATATATATAGACCTGGGCAAACGCAGGCCGGCCCGCCTGTCCGATCCGAGAAAACGGGTGGGTATGACAAGATGACTAAGCCCGGCGGGCCGCTAGGTCCGGCCCGTTTTTTTTTATAAAAAAAAAAAAACTTGTAACTAGTATTCCTAATTTAGTCTCTAACCCATCCTTCTCTTTCAATTCTCCTGAGTCCTCCCGCCGCCCAGAAGTCAAAACTCAGAAGGAGGGAGCCAAAAGCTTCTCTTTCTCCTCCCCGCTTCTCCTCCCGTCTTCTCTTCCCATCTTCTCATCCCGTCTTCCTCGGCATCATCATCTTCCCCCGCTGGTGCAGTTCTTCTTCTCTTCCCGCCTAACAGTTCGTCTTCTCTTTTCCTCGACCTCGACATCTTCCTCGGCACCGGCATTGGTATCTTCCTCGGCACCGGCATCGGTATCTTCCTCGGCCTCGGCACCGGCATCATCCCGTCTTCTCTTCCCTGCTGGAAGTTCCTCCGGCCTCGGCATCTTCCTCGGCATCTTCCTCGGCCTCTCGCATCTTCCTTGGCCTGTGCAGACTCCAAACAGAAAAAAAAAAAAAAAAAAAAGAGAGAGGAACCCGGCGGGCTGCCCAGGTCCGGTTCCGGGCGGATCCGAAAATACTCGCCAGCCCGGAGTCCGGACTCAGCCCGAGTCCGGCCCGCATAAACGGGCAACTTTCGAGCTAGGGTCCGGCCCGTACCCGGCCTGAGTCCGGGGATGCCCATATATATATATATATATATATATATATATATATATATATATATATATATATATATATATATATATATATATATATATATATCAGTTTCATGTTTTGTTTTAATCTATTTGTGCCTTGTTGTAAGATCAGTGAAATTGTTGTCAGGCTAGGGTCAGGATCCATTGTGAGATCCTAGCCCAGTAGCACTCCGAGTCCTATGGATTTGGGGTGTTACAAAGTTGGTATCAGAGGCCAGGTTGACAACAATGGCACTAGTAATCTGCGATAAAGGTCGAATAGATAACTAAATAGAACCCGAAAAGGGGTATGGATTTCCAAAAGTTTTGGTTTTGAAATGAGTACAAATGTTTTGGGATACCGTGTATGTGAGCCGTTGCCTCTCTGAAGACCTCGACAGTATAGATATATATAGGTATTATGTTGTGATTGATTTGATATATATCTATACATATGGCATATATATAGCCTTCTAAGTTAGGTTTACGTCTTCTGCAGATGGTTTAAACTAGAGCCTTACCTGCAGCTAGACGAGGTAGAGGTAGACCTCCTCTAGGTAGAGGACGAGGTAGGACTCCTGCTGGTGGTTCACATGCAGCGGAAGAGATCCACGAGGAGGTTGCTGAGAGTGCCGTTCCTGAGACTGGGAACGATGCAGCTGAGAGACAAGGGCCACAGAGAGTCCAGTCTGGGGAGTTTGATCGTGTCTCCATGGAAGGACCAGCCTTCAGCGAGTACATTCGACGTGTTGAGGAGGCTGTCGGGGCAGGTAGGCGTGCCCCTGATCTGCCAGCACAGGAGGGATCATCTGAGAGATCCCATGCAGTTACACAGGTGCCAGCTGCACCGGCACCGGCCGCTGAGATTTCTCGAGCTACAGAGGAGCATAGAGGGCCTCGACCAGACACTTGGTTGAAGGCTTTTCATTAGATGGGAGTACCCCCTTTCACTGGGAAGGTGGGGTTAGAGGTGGAGCTCTGGATAGGACATGTAGACTTTGCTCTAGAGTCTATTAGATGTCCAGTTGACAGGCAGATTGAGCTGGTGCAGACCTTGTTCAGAGATTTGGCACATCACTGGTGGAGGTCTGTACGAGTACAGGTTACTAGTTATGAGCAGATGAGGACTCTGATCCGAAAGCGTTTCTGCCCTGCCTCGTTGAGGAGGGAGAAACTGCGAGACTTTGTTGAGGCTGGATTCGAGGATGTACCGGTCTGAGAGGCCATTAGGAGATTTCAGGAGGAGCTGGCATTGCTGGGTCCAGCTGCACGTTCTGCAGGTCAGCATGTGTATTTGTTTTCCCGACGTCTGAGGGATACTACCCGTACCTATATGGCGGGTTTTCATTGTGAGACCTTGGTCGATTATAGGGACCGGGCTTCTGATTATGAGAGAGAGAGGGCCAGCCAGAGGAGAGCTTCTCAGACCGGAGGGTCTGAGAAGAGACAGCGGACTGGGCAGACCAGTGGTATTGGTGGAGCTGCTGGTTCAGGGCGAGGCCAGAGTCGCCAGAGTCATCCTTCATCTGCACCGGGTGTAGATAAGGGAGTGAAGTGCTTCAACTACAGTGAGTATGGGCATATGAGATCAGAGTGTACGAGGCAGCCTGTGACATGCTTCACTTGTGGCAGGCCTGGTCATAGAGCTACCTTCTGTAGACGAGGGAGAGCTTCATCTCAGCAGGGTTCTTCCCCTGCCAGTGTAGCGGGAGGTGGGCAGAGGCCACCTCAGCAGCAGCAGATACAGGGACAACAGAGAGTCCCAGATCGCCCTACGACTCAGGGATCTGCTCCTGGGCCGAGTAGAGGCAGAGGCCGTGGTGGGGGCACCACTGATACCAGAGGCCCACAGGGCCGAGTTTTTGAGTTGAGGAGTGCAGAGGAGTCAACTGCACCTACTGCTACAGGTACCATTCTGATTCACGGTTTACCTGTTAGAGTTTTATTTGATACTGGTGCTACGCATTCTTTTATTTCTGATGCCTGTGTAGAGCGTCTTGGTTTAGATACAGTTGAGGGGATGACCTTTATTATAGGGTTACCCGATGGTGGTAGGGTCAGAGGTACCCGTGAGATTCACGGTTGTCCCATTTCTGTAGGGACCCGTGTTTTACTAGTTGACTTCTTTGTCATGCCATTAGAGCATGAGGAAGTTATACTAGGTATGGATTGGATGGATAGACATTCTACGGTCTTAGATGTAGGTAGGAGGACTGTTACCCTCTCTACCGAGTTAGGTCAGATAGAGGTTTTCCGAGGTTGGGACCTTGGAAAATCTAGCATGGTTATTAGTGCTATACGGGCAGCGAGACTGATTGCACAGGGTTGTGATGCCTTTTGGTGTTATGCCATGAAGGAGAGGGAGAGTTCAGTTGTAGAGGACATCCCAGTTGTTTGTGAGTTCACAGATGTTTTTGTTGAGCCGTCCAGTTTACCGCCTCAGAGGAGTGTGGATTTTGGCATTGAGTTAGAGCCTGTTACGAGACCGATCTCGAAGGCCCCATACCGGATGGCGCATGTTGAGATGTTGGAGCTGAAGAAGCAACTCGAGGAGTTGGCTGAGAAGGGCTTCATTTGCCCTAGCGTGTCCCCATGGGGAGCACCTGTCCTCTTCATACGGAAGAAGGACGGATCGTTGAGGTTGTGTATAGATTACAGAGAGCTGAACAAGGTGACCATCAAGAACAAGTATCCATTACCGCGTATTGATGACTTGTTAGATCAGCTTTAGGGAGCGACAGTGTTCTCCAGGATTGATCTGCGTTCCGGGTATCACCAGCTGAGGGTGAGAGAGTAGAATGTGCATAGGACAGCATTCAGGAACAGATATGGACACTACGAGTTTGTAGTGATTCCATTTGGACTTACGAATGCCCCGGCAGTTTTTATGGAGTTGATGAACAGTATCTTCATCGACTTCCTGGATCAGTTTGTGGTGGTTTTCATTGATGATATTCTAGTATACTCTCGCAGTGGAGAGGAGCATGCAGGACATCTGAGGACTGTATTGCAGGTTTTGCGGGATAGAGAACTTTATGCTAAGTTCTCTAAGTGTGAGTTATGGATGCCAGAGGTAGCATTCCTGGGTCACATTGTATCCGCCGAGGGGATCAAGGTTGATCCGGAGAAGATAGAGGTAGTAGCTGCATGGACTATACCGACGAACGTCAAGGAAGTACGTAGCTTCCTTGGCCTAGCCGGTTATTACAGACGCTTTGTGGAGGGATTTTCTGTGATTGCCCGTCCACTAACGAGTTTGCTGAGGAAGACTACCAGATTTGTGTGGTCTGATCAGTGTATGCAGAGTTTTAAGGAGCTGAAGAGACGTCTGACTTCTGCTCCTGTTTTGGCACAGCCAGAGGGTACAGAGGATTTTGTAGTATACAGTGATGCATCCAAGCTAGGCTTGGGATGTGTGTTGATGCAGCAGGGGAAAGTGATTGCATATGCGTCTAGACAGCTGAAGTCGTATGAGGAGAACTACCCGACTCATGATCTGGAGTTGGCAGTGGTAGTTCATGCACTGAATATCTGGAGACATTACCTGTATGGTGTTACATGTCAGATCTTCACAGACCATCAGAGTCTGAAGTACATTTTCACGCAGCGGGAATTGAATAACCGCCAGCGTAGGTGGCTTGAGCTGATCAAGGATTTTGATCTAGAGATTCTGTATCATCTGGGGAAGGCGAACGTTGTCGCCGACGCCCTGAGCAGGAAGACGCCTCGAGAGCAGGCGATTGCGAGGCTGACAGTTCAGCATTAGTTGTAGAGGGATCTGATCTGGTTAGAGTTGGACATCCAGTTTCCTGATGAGGATGCCCGGCTGAGTACTTTAGAGGTTCTACCTGATCTGTTGGGTGAAATCCAACAAAAGCAGGAGACCTACCCGACCTTGATGAGGATCAGAGAGCGGATGTCTCGGGATGAGGCACCACAGCTTCTTCTGGGAGCAGATGGAGTATTGAGACGCCGTGGTCGCGTCTCTGTACCTGCTGATGCAGATGCTACGTCAGAGGATTTTACAGGAGGCTCACTGCACCCCTTACTCTGTACATCCAAGTACGAGTAAGATGTATCAGGATCTGAGACGTCTATATTGGTGGGGAGGGTTGAAGCCCGATGTAGCCAGATTTGTGGCACATTGTGCGACCTGCCAGCAGGTCAAGATCGAGCATTTCAGGCCTTGGAAGGTGAGCTCCATCCACTTCCTGTTCCACAGAGGAAGTGGGAGGACGTCACCATGGACTTTGTGACTAGACTCAGGTTGAGCCGGAGTTTTGATGCCATTTGGGTCATAGTTGACAGATTGACGAAGACGGCACGTTTCATTCCTATTCGGGAAACGTGGCCGGTGAGCAGATTAGCAGAGGAGTACACTAGGCAGATAGTGAGACTCCATGGGGTACCGAGGACGATCGTCTCAGTTAGAAATGGGCGATTTACCTCGAGATTCTAGCAGCAGATTCAGACTGCCCTGGGGACGAGTTTGCACTTTACTACTGCGTTCCATCCTCAGATAGATGGTCACTCAAAGAGGACCATTCAGACCCTGGAGGATATGCTGCGAGCTTGTGTGTTGGATTGGGGACAGGTGTGGACGGATCATCTCCCACTTGTTGAGTTCTCCTACAACAACAGCTGGCATGCATCGATTGGGATGGCCCCATATGAGGCACTGTATGGACAGAGATGCCATACCCCGTTATGCTGGGATGAGCAGAGCAGTGTTAGTGGTTTGGCATCTGATTAGATTCAGGATGATATGGCTCGAGTAGCACTGATTCGAGAGCGGTTGCTGACTGCCCAGAGCCGTCAGAAGTCGTATGCTGATAGGAGGCGTAGACCTCTAGAGTTCAGAGTTGGAGCCCATGTGTGGCTGAGAGTGTCCCCGACACGAGGTGTTAGACGTTTTGGCATTAAGAGGAAGTTGAGCCCCGATATGTCGGACCGTTCGAGATTTTGGATCGGGTTAGGAGCGCAGCTTACAAATTAGCCTTGCCTCCGAGATTAGAGGGTGTTCACCCTGTGTTTCACGTGTCTCGGCTGAGGGAGTACATACCAGATCCGAGACATATCGTGAGATATGATGATTTGGTGGTTGAGCCGGACCACACTTTTGTTGAGCACCCGATTGCAGTCCTAGAACGAGGTATGAGACGCCTGTCTTCGAAGGATATCCCTATGCTGAGGATACAGTGGTCGAGACGAGGACCGGATGAGGCTACATGGGAGACTGAGGATAGTATCCAGAGGAACTATCCAGAGTTTTATGCCGAGATAGATGTACCAGTAGGATCGACGAGTAGATCTTAGTACTATCTTGGTAATGTTATGCTTATGTGCTTATATGCCATGATGTGTTTATTTTCGTACTAGCTGTGATGTGATATGTGATCTTAGTAGATCTTGTTGTGCTAGTACGACTGATATTTATAGCTGGAGATGGCTCTTTCCTCCATGCTATTGTGATATGTGATAGGTTTAGCTGGAGATGGTTCTTTCCTCCATGCTATTTTGGTGGGCATAGTGTTGCTGGAGATGTTTTCCCTCCATGCCTTTCTGTTATGAGTACGATACGGCTAGAGATGTGATTTCTCTAGGCCTTGTGATGTGTTTATGGTTTGGATAGAGATGGTTTTCCTCTATGCTCTGGATAGTGTTTTGTTGTTGGAGTTGATGGTTTCCTCCATGATTATGTTTGAGGTTACAGAGAGAGTTGTACCTCGGCTTGTGAGTTCGAGTGGTTTGAGGATTTTACAAGTTTCGGGACGAAACTTGTTTTTAAGGGGGTGAGGTGTAAGAGCCTTGATCTTTTGGAGCCACTTTTGGCCTTAGCCGCCCCTGCGGTTTCCGGCGGCTGCAGCCGGCTTTGTTGACCCTTGACTTGTGTTTTACTCTTTTCCCTTCTTATTCTTTCCTTGGCTCGTGATCAAGGGTTCTTATTCTTCTTCTTCTTCACCCTTCCTACGTCCTTCTTGCTTCTCCCTGCTCCCTTCTTGAGCTTGAGTTTGGTTTTCCCTTGAGTTGGAAGAGTTTTGTGTGGTTTTGTGGTTGTTAATGAGCTATGTGCATGGCTGAGCTTGGAAGTCAGCTGAGGTGCTAGTGGTGAGCAGTTCCTGGTTAGGCCACAACATTGGTAAGTCTTCTTCTCCTTCTTCTCTTCCTTCTTCCTTTGTTTCTTCCTTCCTTAGCTTAGGATTAGATGTATTGATCATAGGGTGATGTTGGAATGTGTATGTTTATGCATGTGTGTGAATCTGGAATGATAAAGACGTGATTTGATCACGAGAAGAGTCAAAGAAGAATTGCGGGTTCACGTTCTGCACAGACGCCGCCCCCGCGCCTGGAAGCCGCCGCCCCTGCGGAAGTCATGCCGTAGCGCCTGCGTCGTGCCTGCGTTTGCTTGCAGCCTTGTCACCGCGCCCGCGGCTGAGTTCCGCCGCGCTTGCGGGTTGCTTGCTCCGCCCCTGCGTCCCTTGTGTCACGCAGGTGCGTCTTGTCCCGGATCTACCTAAAGTTAGGTAGATCCTTTCCTAGTATGAGCGGTAGTAGCATGCTAGGTAGCGGGTGTTGTTGAGTATGATATAGATATGCCGGTTACGGCTTTGAGGTTTACGAGTTGGATATGATCCTTATGGATCCCTTGGGTCTAGGTGTGACCCTTTGTGTGATAGGAGTTTGATATATATGTAGGCCTTGTATAGGCCGTGTTATCCTCCAGTTTGGAGTGGACTGAGTTGAGGGTTGATCCAGTTGAGACGACTACGAGGTTGAGGTAAGTCCGTGTGACTTACTTAGTTGCCATTCATATATAGGATGTGTGCATGAGTGGTGTTTGTTATATGCTTTATAGCATGCGTTATGATGGTCACCGACCTATGGTATATTGCTTGCCCATTGTAGGGCGGTGATAACTTGTCATTTCATCCCTCTGGGAGTCTGGGAGGTTCTTTGTAGGCAGGCCAGACCTGGTAAACGGTTTGGGCACTCTCCATTCCCTTAGGGTACACGGGGAGGTGTTCCAGGCACCATTCCAGCTGGCTATTGGACCCAGAGGTGAGGATTATATTCCTCGCGTCACATATGTTTATATGGATATATATTTATATGAGTTGATTGTTGGACTTTATAAAGATAATGAACCGGGTAAATGTGTGATATCATGTTGACGTGTTTAGTATTATTCGATGTTTGTTTGTGCTCTGCATCTCTTATATATGTGTATGGTTAGCTAACGGTTTTTTACCGTGTTGTAGATACTTTGCAGGATAGGAGAGCTGCAGAGTGATCCAGAGTGGGTGATCCGCTGAGGGCTCCGTACACTGGGGCGTTATCGGGGATATGGGTTCTTTTGTTGTACAGTGTGGTTTTATTTGTACTCAGCGGTACATTGTATTACCTTTTGGATATATATATATATATATATATATATATATATATATATATATATATATATATATATATATATATTTCATGTTTTGTTTTAATCTTTTTGTGTCTTGTTGTAAGATCAATGAAATTGTTGTCAGGCTAGGGTCAGGATCCATTGTGAGATCCTAGCTCAGTAGCACTCCGAGTCCTACGGATTTGGGGTGTTACACATTGGCCGGTGACCGGTCCACTGATTGGTCTTATTACTTGTGCATGAGCTTAGTCTAGTTCTTTTTCATCCCGTTTTGCTTCTTTTATAAATCAAATGATTTATTTTAATAATATTTTTTAATATAAGATACAAGGTGTGTTCGACGTGAGATATTTGTGAAAAGATTAAATTTAAAAGTTATTCTGGCCATCTTTTTCATCCAACTCGACTTAAAAATCCTTTATCGTAAAAATTATAAAATTAATCAAATAATATGGTCAATACTATTGAATGCGCCATGAACGGTGTGTTACGGCTATATATATATATATATATAATTGTGCGTCTTCTGATGCGCACGTAGAATTAATTATAAAAAAAATTGTATGCCTGGTGATGTGCACATATTATGGCGTGTCTCTAACAATCTTTTGGCGTACATAGATCATTATCTTTCAAAAATTACAATTACGGTTCAAATTAGATGCCCTACAAACAACATTACCCTTTCAAAACTTACAATTATGGTTCAAAATTAGATGCCCTGCATACAAAATCATAGCCAATTGTGAGCCACGATGCATAACGACCCCTCAACATATAATGCATTTTCAATGTCCGCTCATAACGTGGCTACGAGTTTTTAGAAACCATATCATAAACCCCAATTTTAACCATCAACCGGATCAAAAGGTAGGCTTTTTTGTGAAAACACGGTTTCAACATTGGGAGCTCAGTGTGAAGAATTTATAGTTGGTTAGTTGTATCTTTTTAAAAAAATAGTAGTACAAATTCTCAATAATTTTTGTAAGAGAACAAATACCTAGGGGATATAATATATTGATTCTCATTCAAAAATCGAATGAGAATTTCTAGAAGAAACTTTTGTATGAAAGATGATTTATAGCCATGTTAAATGTTTAATGTTTTTTTTTTTTTTTTTGAGACGGCTCGTCTCTTACAATAAGATCACGAGCTTCAATCAAATCTCAGTCCAATTAGGGTCATATTGGGCTCTCTAACCATGTCTATTGTATAGAAGGTAAAAGGTAGCAAAATTTTGTAACGTGACGCAATGAGGAAGCAAAATTTTATAACATATAACATCGTTCTATCAACTCGTGTTTTCCGATCTGATTAGAGAAACGGATCAAACAAAAGACTGGAACCGCATATACATTAGACCAAAATTTTTGAGCAACTAACCAAAATCTCTGAGCAACAAACCAAGACTCAACTTAGAAGTACTGGCGGAGATTTTCGCCGCTCATCAACTCAAGTTCCTTGATGGTTTCCTGCGCTAGGGTCTTGACAGGTAGCTCCGCGTCTTCCAGCAACTCTACGAGGAAGGGAATGGTTTCCGCAAGTAACACCAGATACTCCTCTTTCAGATTCGCAATAAAGTTCTTCACAATTTTCAACCCTAAAATACGCGCACGCAATGTCTCACTTCGAGTTTGCATCAGAACCTGTTCATGACACCGTCAAGCAGAACTTAGGCAACTGATGATCATCAACCACAAGTGTTTTTATGATCTTATTTGACTAATAAAAAATCTTTTCTAGGTAAATCACTTTTGTTCAAGTTACCTCGTGGTTCAGAGGCTTCCAGAGAAGATCCGAGCCTGCAGCCACGGCCATTTGTCCAATGCAAGAAATCAATAGGCCATCGACTTGCTCCACTGATGGAACTTCGGGCTCTTCTTCTACAGATGGTGGTGGTAAGGAGACCATTTGGGCGACAATAGGTTTCAACAACTCCTACAAAAACCAAGGCACCCGATATTTCAAAAGGAAAACGTAGTAACTGAATACAAGTTGTGAATAAATAAATAAATAAATAAACTTCAAAATAAATAAATAATAAAATTGGTAATTTTGCCTTACCTGGAAATTTGATGAGTCGAGAAACTTGAGTTTCCCGGTATCATACAGAAAACACTTGTGCAATGATGAGACCACCAGAGCACGGAGATGCCATTTTCCAAGTGCTGTAGCATCACTCTCAACAGTTTGACTTTCAGCATTTTCAATCTTGGACTTCTTTTTCTTTCTGGGACGGGTGGTGTTATTGCCATCATCCGAGAGATATTCGATACAGCCCTTGAGCAAGTATTTGAAATACGGAACAAATAATGACCTACGGATAATATACAATAACAAATCAGGGGCTTCTTGCAAATGGAATTGTTTTAAAGAAAAAAACTGAAACAAAATGGAGATCTAACCGGTGCTTCTCTGCAAGCTTGTTAACCAAACGATAGAATGCAACAGCCCGGTCTATTTTTCCATTATGTTCATTTTCTTCAACCCACTCGACGCATCTAATGAAGAGAGGCTTGAACATGGTCTCTGTAAGCATCATTGTCAAGGTAACCATGGCATTAATGGTATATTCCTCCACAGTATGAATTCTTTCAATTTTAGGATGACGTTGTCGACGTAGATCAAGGGCCTGAAGCAGGAGATTAAAAATCTCTTCGTGGTAACTGCTTACAGATGCTCTATCCATTTTACCAACAAAACTTGTCAGCATCTCAAATGTAATCCGGAGGCTCAAATCTCCAGACTTGACAGCCTCGGGGTACAAATTCAACAATGGAGGAAGAGCTAACCGAACCTGTGAAAAGGGAAGAGGTCAAGCACACAACAGAAGTATACACATGAAGTAAAAGGGATAGAAATACATCTAGAAGAAAGACAAGAAGAAAAAACTTACAGGTATTTGCGTACTAAGAAGTTGTCTCACTGTTTCAGCTTTTGTCTTCAACTTTTGATCAGAATCTGATGTACAGGAAGGATACAACACCAGAAGTTCTAATATGTCTGTGAGATAAGGGTTTAAAAAGGAGCCAAGCTTCTCCACAAGCGCCTCCAAAGTGACAAGTATTGAGAGCATGATTCTCTCGTTTTGACCCATCAATGCATTGTCATTGCTGATATGACTATCAACATTTTGGGGTAATTGAAGATTCTGCGACTGTTTCAAAATATTTGCCATTATCATAGGAAGCTCAGGCAGTGCTCTTGGGCCAAGGATGATAATCAACGCCCCGGTTGTTTTAAGGCAACTGGATGCAACAGACAGATCATTTGACAAGATGTTCTTAACCATACATGACAGACATCTGTTGGAGATGGGATGATTAGGTGGAAATCTACTTGCTAAGACTTCAACAGCAGAAGCAGCTGCCAGTTTCAATGATTGATCTGCTTCATCATCGTAAGATTGATCGATCATCTGCAGTATTTCTGAGCACAATGTGATTAAGGTATCCAAGGCACTTCCGTCAAGCTTATTCCAAGCATTGTTCAGGTAATCATTTGACTCCCTCCCTCTTTTCGATTTGACTGCACTGTGGTCTCTCACTGTTTCACAAAGAATCCGAAGAGTCTGCCAAAAGTGACACGTACAAGTTACTTGAAGTGAAACAATCAGGTTCAAGTGCTATTTATGTAACAAGGAAACATCAGGTATTCATTATTACATTGTGTTCCTCAGTATGAACTATGGAGACCATATTGACTAATTTTAATTTCAGTTGAGCATAATTCATTTTTTTATGGAATCGGCCGTAAAATTACCTTCTTTTTCACATTTCTCTTAGTCTGACCCAACAAGATACTGGTGGCTCTAAAAAGTGCTGTAGGAGTCATTTTCTTGGTCATATTGATTAATACACCACGAAGTAATTCCTTCAGCTCTTTCTTCATAGGAGCAGGAAGAATTGATGTGTCTCTCCTCGAGTCAACTAACTCTAAACAAGAGACAACCTGCTCCACCAAATGACCTAGTGTTCCCTGCAAATGCCAAAACATAAACCCAATAAATGAAGATGGGCTGTCAGAAGGGGCACAACATGTACAATGACTAACAGATAATCAATCAGAAATCATAATCTTATGCAAGCATCAAATGTACTTGGCGATTTATTTATTGAACATAGAAAATTCAAAGTTTTGTGTACAGAAGCAGAATATCAACCTACATTTGAAACATAGGAGGATATAATCATATATATGGACGTGGGACATTTTCCTTGAAAGAGGACATGTGGCCCATATATTATGCCGCTCACCTTTGATCATTAACAATAACTAAAGGACATATTATGATAAGATTAATCACCTGAACAATATCGGGGGAATCCTCAGAGTCAAGCTTGAATAGAAGTTCAGGGTCTAGCAATCTATCCTGTATAAATTTCACAGAAAATAGCAGTTCTGGAAACAGCTCTATGTCCCTATCATCACACTGTATTAGCTTAAGCAACACAACTAGTGATGGAAACCATGTTGTGGTACTGTACTGCTGACATATTTGCAATGCAAATGTGTACTCCCATTCTGGTTGAGTTACAGTATTTGTGAAGTCTGATATATGCTTTCCATCAACTGGAAGAGATGTTTTTTTCGTCTTTACCATTGAACGAATAAGAAGGGCAAACAACAAACCCAAGCTCTGTTGCTCTCCTAAGGTCCTGAGCAAAGAATGAATACTCAACTTCAGGCAAAAAACATGAGCAAAATATAGATGCATATAATTTCTGCAGGTCCCTAAAAGTGGGAACCACAGATTTTTACATTACGGTTTCATGAGGGCCATATAAATTCTACAAGCTTATATTACCTCAGGATGTGAAGAACTACTGGCAGTCTCCTATGTTGAGCAACATCACTGATTACGTTGATGAAAATCTGCAATTTCAGTTCAAATTGCATTAAAGGTGTGGACATGAGCAACATCAGAAAATATAAGGGTGATACTAAGTTGCTATTACTCATTACAGTACCTGGAGCAAGCTGCAAGAGTCTTTCCCATGTGACAGCCAGCATGGAACAATAGCTGATATTAGATCCTCAAACACACTTTTTGAATAACTATCCTCCTACAAGAAGTTGAAGAACCATTTATTCACATAGATTGCAGAAATACCCATAACAGATTAACAAGGAAAAACTTAATGCAACCATACAATCATTTTGAGTAATAATCCTCCTAAAGAAGTTGAAGAACCATTTATTCACATGGATTGCAGAAATACCATAACAGATTAAGAAGGAAAAGATTAATGCAACCATACAAGCTCTTAGTGAAAAATCACATGATCAGCATATTTAGAACATTTACAAACTAGAGGAACCAATTAGAACACACCCATACCTGACTAAGGGTCGAAGTACAGGATACAGCAACAACCTCTGATATATGCGGGAGAACCACCCCAGGCATGATCTTCGTAATCGTAGTAAACAGTGACAATGTTTGGTTCAGAATTGAAGCTTCTTTGGCGGAACGGGCACATTCAACCAACAACTTGATGTCAGAATCACATATAATACAATCCTGTGAAACACAAATAATACATAAGCGGAGTACAAAATTTATAAATATAATACAGTTATGACTAGTTCCGTGAGAATACATTTAGCAAGTTATCACATGAGATTGAATGTGTAATATCCTCAATGATCAGCAATAGAGTTTGCTGAATGTAGACTATGGTGCTGCGAATGGTCTGGGATATGCCAGATGAAGCTTGAACCCATTCCTCCTTAGCATCACCTGGAATCTTTACATCAGAAAAGATTCTCCCAAGAAGGCGGAAGAGAGGCTTTACAAGGGACTCCCTGCAGCAAAGAAAATAAAAAATGTTAGATGCAAAGTTTCACATTTTCTACTTGCTTGAACACAGTAAGCAATTTAAAAAGATTTTGTTTTATATGTTGAGAATTGTATACAAGACCAAATGGTGAATCAATGCATGGTTAGGATCCCCGCCGACACATTAGAATTTTAATATGGGAAATGTATACAACACCTTGCATAGATACCTGAATAAGTGATAAAAAGGATTCCCAAGCTTTAACTGACCCAAACCGAAAAGACAATACTTATTTTGCTATGGATCACTTGGCGCACCTATACTTACATATTAGGTCTGTACAAATAAGTATGTTTTAAGACAAATACGTACGTTCTTTGCAATCAGCAGCATATCATACCGAAGGAATCCTATCCTTCTCGATTACCTTGGACACAAACTATGTGCACTATTAGCTAAGAGTCTAACAGAGAACTCTACATTTCTACATCTTGTTCTCCCTAGAAACTTATGGAAAGGAAAACTTCAATTTTTACCTCCCAGTCTCCTGTGAACAGAACACGCCAATTTAAAAACTACTCTCAAGGAAATATAAGTTACACAAATAAAAGAGGAAGTCATTCAGATTCCATAGGGTATCCACAAAAGATCAACGTACAACAGACAAGAATATGCTCCACAAAGCCTACTTTTAAAAGCAGACGATTGCAATACTATTATGCTGATAAGGCCTACCTGTTCTTTATATCTTTCTTCAAAAGCAATACATCCAGAAGGGAGCTGGCATAGCCAAGGACACATTTGTGTCCAGATATGTTATTAGGCTTCTGCGTGTCTTGCTTCTTGGATTTCTTCCTCACTTGTTGAGGGGTCATAATTACATTATCATCAGAAAGGTTGATGCTCTCAAGCATATGAATAACCGGTGAGTTCGCAATCTGCCATGTGTGGAAAAAATAGTCGCTATCATGTCTTACAATTTAAGCATAACTAATATTTCAGGGCCTAGATTCTTAGAAAAAAGTCAGATGGTATAACAATGAATGCAATGATCAATACATTAAATTCACAGCCTATTAAGAGAATCAGATACTACAGCAGTCAAAAACCATTAAATGCAGGCCTGTTAGAGAAAAGAAAACATTTAAGTTATTTTCACCTAGGAAATTCCAAAATCAGATATGTTACTGGCTTTTGTGGTCAAAGTAGCAGAACAAATGATAGAAAGAACAAAGAAGGTCAAGCAGTAAGTTGAACTAGATAGGGTACATACAGTTAAGCGCATCAAAGCATCCTTTGCAGCGCTTTGTACATCGATGTTAGGACTCTGATTTAACAGCACAAGCTTACAGAGAACAAATTCCTGTTGAAACATGAATGAAAACTTCAGATCCATGCCATCTAAAGCCAAACTTTCAACGATCTTTGCATCACTTGCTCAAAATAGGTCTGATCTGAAGGGGGGAGATGTTCAAAAATACCTGGGTCTCAGATGTTAAACTGCTAAAAAAGTAGTCATCCAACTTGAGCAAAACAGTAGTACAAGGCCGCAATATGGCAGGATCACTTGCAGAAATATCCCCAATCTAAAACATAACACAAAAGAAGTTGAATAGGATTAGAAGAGGGGGGGGATAACTTTTCAGCCCAAGAAAAAGATAAAAGAGCATCATCACACAATATATTACCTGCAATGCGGCCAACAACTTATCCTGAATATCATTGACATCTGGAGGAGGTATAGCGCAACAGGTCTAATCCCCATACAAAAAACACATTGCATCAGCACGAGTTTATAAAACTGATGAATCAGAAAAACTGAAAGAATTCAAAACCAGCAGAAGAGAGATACTCCACCTCCAATAGAAGGCATAGGATGTCAACATCGATATTTGACAGCTTTTGGGACGACTTATCAGATCCCAAACGAAAGCCTTGAAGCCGCTGCAGAAGTTCAGAAAACAGGGACTGCACACCCTTAACAGATATCACTGAAGCACCAGCACCTTTGAAGATCGATAGGATCTTTAGCTGCAAACGAAAAATAAAACTGTATTATGAATACCAGACTTGAACCCATCAAACAATGTAGAGAAAACCATTATATTTTCTGCCTTCATGGAGAAGTAGAAATGATGTTCCAAACACAGCTAGTAAATATGAACATAAACAGATGTACTTAAACAAGAACTTCCACAAAATGGATTTTAATGGGAAGGCATACAAACCTTAGCATAGTCGGGAAGCTTCATAGCAAAACCCAGTATAAAATCCAATATGTCATCCATTGTTGACTTGTCAAACCTGCTATAATCCAGAAGTCAATATACCAAGTAGACAGATTAGGTTATTTAGTTAGTAAATCAAGAAACAAATCATGGTTGCAAATTGCCCAGCAGAACCATGTGTAGCGAGTGCTATGAAGTGCATTGATCTCTACTTATATGTCCCAGTAGAATGAAATGAAAAACAAGAAGGTGTGATATATATATCAGCCAGAGAAATGGTTAATTTGCATCCAAAATAAGCTAATGAAGAAATCGCAACAACAATGATTTAAACAGCATGAAATTACAAGTAACTCCAAGCATAAATTAAAGACTACATCTACAGAAGGCCGGTATGTAAGATAGGAAAACATGGCAAAAGCCTGTGCACCAACATTTTTCTATCAGTGGAAACTGAAATTAGAGATAATACAGATTACATAACCAAAAACGTCATTATGTCAGCAATTTCAAGACATTCAACAACTTCAAAGTGACAAGAATAAGACCAGATCACAATTATCGGGTTCATCCGTTTGTGGGATACTTTGTACAGGTTGTGTATAGACTTGGGCAAAGTCGGGCCGGGAAAAACACTTTTTTGCCCGTTTTCCCAAGCCAGACTCAGGCCGAGCCCGGAATTCAGGTCCCATATTTTTAATAAGAAAAGGGAAGAAATCATACAAAATATAAAAACATTACACAAAAACAAACGACCTCAATGGTTGAAACTTGTAGTTCCTTCAAACCATGAGGTCCATGTTTGAATCCTACCATCTTCCTTTAATTTTATATATTTTAATTTTAAAAGAATGAAATTGGGAGGGGCTTTCGCCCACACGATCCTGGAGGCCTGTCCATACCCCCACATCTATTGGGGCAAGCCAGCCTGTGTTTGCCCAGGTCTAGTCTTGTACAAAGTATGATATCCCAAGGTCCCAAACATTCGCCCCAATCACATCATATTGATTTCTGTGAGGAAAATGCAAAACACAGCATAAACATTGAGTAGTAATAAATTGCAGCTAACCTATCTTCTGGCATCAGGAGGATCGTGGGAGACAAGGAAAGGACCGAAGCAAATAGCGAGGCAAGGAAGCTTTTGTCGGATGTTATTAACTTCTTTTGCTGGACCAACAACCTTACAAGTCTGTCCACGGAAGAACTCCAAGATTCATTATTTCCTGCCATTGACAAATAACAAAGAGTGATAACCATGGAGTTAAAATAACATCAAAGCGCAAATGTAAGTAATTTTACATGTCCCCGTCGCGCAAAATCAGTGGTGTATATTAGCATCAAAAATCATGGCAGTGCTCATTCGTATGCTCAACAAAGTTATGTCTTTCATAATTAAGCATTCTAGGAACACTTCATGCAGAAACAGAAACTTTCCAGCCTAACAAAGTAATATACTAATATTGTTGAATATGATGCAAAAACATGTCCATGCAAAGAAAGATAATTATCTGGTCAAAGACACGCCTATTCCTAATCCGAAATGGAATGTAAAGACGTAGGGATCCATATGGAAATATAGTATCTATTTAGGTAGGCTCGAATGAACCCTTCTCATAATGAGAATTTATATAACCCTCTTCCGGCCTAGTCCAATATGGAATGAACTTATAATCATGGAATCGACTAGATCATCAGATTATAAGTTCATAACCCTAGCCCACTCCCATTTTGGGCGGAACAGATCTACTAATTCTTTGATTCCAGTTAGTAACTACAGCCCTGGTAACAAAATAAACAGGCATTACCATTTTTCTTGCCCATTTGAACACGAGACCACAAGTTGAAAAGCCCTTCCACAAAATCCATAGCCGCTTCCCTTACATCCTATAAATAATCAAACATATATCAAAATTCAGGACATTTTACTATCAGGAACCAATGAAGCGACTAAAAATGTTTAATCAAGGTCGATTTAAGGCGACTTTTAACCAGCTATCTTACTAAGAACCTTGGGGAACCTGCATCAAAACAAGAAGTTCTACCTGAGCTTCAGAGGATAGTGGAACAAAAACTGATGGAAATCCATGAAATAGTTGTAAAGCCAGACTCTCATCATTCGTAGAACACAAGGCAGTGAGTGAATGGAGACTTGCAACTTGAACTCTAGTAGAAAACCCTGCAGTATGTAACATTTCTAATTTAGAAACATCATTGTTCTTTCTGCCTGGCCTTTCTTCAGTGAGTTAAAACTTCAAAAAATCAAAACCGAAAAGAACGTGTAGAAGCCTAAATCATGAAAATTATTCAAGATTGGTGATGGTCATCTGAATTGGCTCCCAATTAAGGTTTGACTCACAAACCAAACTAGAAGCAAAGAAATTTAGCAAAACTACCGCATGTTGCAAAACATGGAAAGTGAGCAAACAACCTTCTCGAGTGATGAACATCGATAGAAAATGTACAGGAGAGACTTTTAAATTCAGAACAAGGTACTGCAGATGTTCCAAGAAGAGATTCTTCAATTTGCGTTCTGCAAAGAAGACATACAGCTCACTGACATGGCAAAACCATTCACCATTGTCAACCTGAAACACAAAAATGTAGGTTCTCAGAGATCAGAAGCAGTAAAAACACTTGCAAGAATGGGAGTAGAGAAATAATCCAGAAAATGTTACATATACTAACCAAAGAAACATCTGTTGGCATTGCCGAAAGCCATGCATTAAGCAACTTCCAAAATGTGCATAAAATGATTTTAGCATTCAGTTGTCTATGACTGGTATGTCGAAGCTGATCCAATAATATTATGCAGCTTCCATTAAGAATTACAGTCTTGATCTGTCAAGGAATGCAGTAGTATGACAACACGGATCACAAAAATACAAGATGATAAAGGAACACCAACTAAGGATGGTATACCTCTTCCCCGCTTACAAGATCTCCATATTGCTCAAGAGCAATCCATTCAGTCTTGAGAAAGTTGAAGCAGGCTCTAAACAAGGAGGAAATTCGAGCATCTGAACACATCAAATCAAATAAAAGTGAAAATTAGAATGATAAAGTTGGCAGAACTGCCAGAGCCCCTAATAAAAATTGCAAAAAGAATATCCTATGCATATATTCATATAATGACCTTGTTACACCTAGATATGTATAGGTTAAAATTCAGAACTCCTAAGCACCACAAACATACTTCGAAAGCATTAGGGATGCAGAATTATAAGGAGAACCAACACAGCAAGAGTCTCACAAAAATATGAAACATATATGTTTTTACACCACTGGTTCTAGAAAATAAGTGTCCTATATGATCATAGGAACCTTATGCTTCTTGCAAATTAGGAGCAAGTACCAATGACCAGGATCATATGCCACATTGTTTTAAGATGGAAAACAGTGCAGCCTTTTATAGACCAGGTAACCAGGTTCCCCCAAGTAAGTCAAAACAACTAGACAGTTTGTCATATTTTCCTACAGCTCCCAGGAAGCAGCAGCCAAACTCCATCTCTGGGAAAACTGCTCTGACTACAATTATTGCATTAGGGGAATCTCGAAAGTACATATATTCCTTCGGAATTTACCGTTTCCCTCTCATTGTTTTTACTGGAGAACACGTTAAGGGGCAACAAGATCTAATTAACAATGCATCATACAAAAATCAATTTGATAGAACTGTAACTTTGATTGTTTCATCCTATCTATACAATAGAAGCACCTTGAACTGGACATCTTATCCCGGGGAGAGCTCCCACATAAATAAAAAAGAATTTTTAAATTTTGCAAAAAGAGAAATTATGAATGTGAATAAGTAGATCAACTTATCAAATCCAGAACCTCATTTAAACAAAGCCATCTATATGCACCCGCCTCTGACTAAAAAAACATGTAAACTTCAGCTTTACTGAAAACACCTGGTAAATAAGAGGTTACTTAACGACTTTTGAGATCCATATTACATTATTTCCCTAGATGAAAGAAGTGAGATCCAATGAGAAGATGAAAACAAAAACATACAGAACTCCAATAGGCAGCAAAAATATCTCAAGGCAACGGAAACAACAATACCATTCTTTAAGGCGACACATGACTCCTGTAAAACCAAGATGAATAGAGTCTTTGACAACTCGTATTTGTCAGAACATTTAACAAGCCAAGGTAAATACTCTTCAGGACTTTCAGAAAATACTTCAGCCAAACTGCGTATAATATGAGTATTCATAAAGGATGAATCCTGCCCTGAATCCTGCAAGTGTTAATTATTAATCCAATGTTAGACGCATATCAAGAACAAATATGATAGACAAACACACAACCCAAGGTAAAAGAGATCTCATAAATCCATTTGATAAACTGCACTATTTGAACTTGAGTGATCAGTGATGTGACTGTTTTTTAGATATGTACTTCTCATTACATGACCTCGGTCATGAGTTTATTTCTCAACTGCTAACAGGCAAGCTTAGTTAGACATTTCTTCTATGATTCCTTCTTTTTCCGTCTTTCTCCTGTTTTCCTCTACGTAAATGTCTCATTCTCTACTTCCTTACCTCCAGAAAATAACCACAATAGTAATCAAGAAGCATCAACAGATAGAGAGTGTGATGAACACAAGGCATACTGCTGTATTTCTTAAAGAGCATACCTTTTGAAGAGGCGAAAGTTTCCAGTATAAAGGCCACTTGATCTTCCCAACCAGTTCGTGCACTCTCAAATTTACCTTCTTAGTCTGCATTGCAATAATTTAAAAGACTATATATTAGAAAATAAACAGAAAATAGGTAGACGAAAACTACACAGTAATAATTTCCTAAGTGTTTCAATAAAAGGACTGAAGAAAACAGAAAACACAGATACCAGCCAAAATCCCCTTCAAATATATCTTTGTTATAAGAATTTTACATCTGCCGGATCAAATTTAGAAATAAAAACATGAGAAAATACATACTTTAGCTAGAACCAGAAGGAAAGGGAAGAACATAGAGGCAAGCTCTTCCGTGTAGTCTTTCTTGTGTTCAAAATTTGTCACAGCAAGCTCCATGCATGATAGACAAATATCTCCTGCTTTAGTAGAATCTTTCAAAGAGCCTGGATTGATAGAATTGGTCACTTCATGTATTAAGTACAACAATCTAGAATGAAGGTTTATTATCCAGGAAATATAATGTTTATTAGCAATTGCAGGGAAGATAGCAATGATTTCTTTCTTACTCATCGGTCAAAAGAGCATCAGGAAAAAAAAAACTCAAGGTAAACATTTGTATTTAAAGAAATTGTAAATACAAGGTGAGATTAAGCATATGCTCCAAACAAAGAAAATATAAGTTGCAATAACAGATGTGTAGGGCAAAACAACAAACAACTAATTTAATCTCCTACATTGAACTTCTAGAACATAGCAACTGATCATCTGCATTCTTCAGTGTTCTCACATGTGAATGAACAGATTAAGTGTAAAAAGCAATGCTGGATGTGAGACTATCTAAAAGAACAATTCAAAGTACATCTTTTCTGAGCCTATGATGCAGGGTCATTCAGAGAGTATCTTGCTGTCTATTACATGTATAATGTAATTTTTTGAATTTGTAATCAATTGGAATCTGGGCTCCATCTAAAAGATATTAGAATTTTATTTCATCCATCCCTAAAAAATTTCTCTGTTAATACTTGGATTTATTATTATCTTCACTATACTAATTAAATAAACAGGGGGAAAAAAAATCCAGTATCCCCAATGATACTATAAACAAGTCGGGTTAAGAAGAAAAATAAATAATGTAAGGCACAAACCACCAGTTCCAAAGATCACCCAACATATTATGAGTATACAACTACAACAAGGATTGTTACGAAGATGAGCAATTGCCACAAAATCTATCGGTCAAAGACTTCAGTAAGACAGTAACGCCCAAATAATAGATTTTAGTGTTTCCAACAAAATATATACTACTAAAAATAAACCATCGGCATCAATGATGGATAATTAACTTAGAAGCAGTATACAGACCTGAAAACAAGATAGTAGTGGACCTCTTGAGAACATCCTGAAGAACCTCAAGAAGCTTTACACAGCCAATCAGCTCAGACAATTTATCCAAAGATAGTGCTGCTTTAATAACATCTATGTCATCATCATAAAGCCTGCGTATTACAGCATCTTGTATACTCATAAACCTCTGGACAAAGGAAGAAAGAGAAATTAGCAAAACTAAAAAATTTAAGAAAAACTGTCATCCTGTCTATCATATCTTGTCATCAAAAGAGGATATTATAGACATGTTGCTAATCGAATTTTCATTCATTATTTCTGAAAGATGTGGATAATTGTCACAAAATCTGAATAACTATCACAATATTCACAACCTTAATAAAAAGGTACACCCGGTATCACCATTTGGGCCTCATGATAGTGGGTATACCTATCTTATTAAGGTTGTGATATTAACCTCTCACCATGTTGGGTCACTCAACGCAAAAAGGCTGAAGGTTGTAAAACTGGAACCAATTTACAAGAGAAGTGATGTGTCCCGTAAACTTTAAGTGAGGTACCATTAGATTGGCTTGGCAAACCAGAGGTTAATAACGTCTGGTGTGGCAGCCCAATTTACAAAAGAAGTGATGTGTCCCGTAAACTTCTATTACTGCCATACTATGAGACGGGGGATACGTCTCTACTTAAGTCACAGGCAACTCTCCGACAGAGAAAATTTTCTAAGGGGAACAAAATCAGGAAAAAGAAAGTTTTCAAGCTTCGGACATTTCTCACAGTGGGTTCTATCTAGGAAAAAATCAATCATATTACAATAACTTAAAAACACTATCATTAAAGAAGTTTTATACAGATATCAAGTAAAGCAACGCTATTTACCATTCTATTGTTTCTCTCTGTCTATACGCACAAAAATAAAGAGTAATGATTACCTGGTAGTTGACAGCTTCACCGTCCAATACTTTAGAAGTGTCCAGACTGCGGAGCATAGAAAGTCGAACTTCTGCCTAAAGGAGATGAGAAACACCCATGCAGTCAGTTGACGATAAATTCGTGGGGGAAATTGTAAATTTACCAAGTAATGCATAACCAATTAAGACAGACTCAACACAGGCTTCGTGCATTAAGTATAATCACAACTTCCTATAACAAACTTCTTATAATGCCCTATGGTGTCTTGTCTGTGTGAAGTCTATGTTTAGTACTTAGCAACTTTGGCTATGGTCCTATTAGGTTATAATATAGACATCATCAGGCACATTCTAAAAATAGATCAGAGCCTATTATGTCAGGTAATCAGTACCAGAAATAAGAATACCTTGGGATGTTCAAGAGAAAACCAAATCTTTGAGTCTGATATTTCAACATTTGAGCTCCCGTCCAACATCCTACACAAGCTGTCAAATAAGAGATTCTCTCCTTTCGACTGAAATTGTTCACCCTAAACAAAAGAAGAAGGGAATATCAACAAAGAAAGCACAAGGTCAGTATACGTAAGGATATAATGGTGAAACAATGAGAAAGTATAATCAATCATGAATCAAACCTCCATGATCTTATGAAAAGCATTACGAAACTCCTCTGAATATTCTTTATTGATAACAACCAACACTTGTTTCGCCCATGACCCTGTCAATTAATGTAACTTTAGATGTCATATGATGTTCAAACTTTGAATGATGAGCAGCAAAGCGGTGAAGAGGCTGAGATTCACAGAAGTATCATTTATCTACTAAACATACCCAGTTGTGATAACTCTGAGGATTTCATATTCTGGGCTAGTCTCAGGCATAAAGACAGAAACTGAGAGACTACATCATGGATTATTCCCGTCATAGGAACATCCATCAGTATTGATATCAAAGCAGTCTTGTACAAATCATCATGCTCACTGTGGAAAGAAGACAGTTAGAATATAATAAAATGAAAAACCAAAGCTCAAAACATGCCTAGCTCCAGACCTGTAGGAAATTATTGACAAGACCAAAACTTTAAGGAAAGTCTCGATGTTGAACTTTATGGCGAGCCCTGAAATAATTTGGGGAAGATCCCTACAAAAGAAAGGTGAAATTCTACTTCAGTAAGCATTTGTGGCATCCATATGAAAAAGAAAAGTTATCAAGCCAAGTACCTGAATTTTAAAATACTGTCCAATACTTTCTTGGGAAGATTTGGCACAGATTGTAACTGAGGCCCACAAAACACATGGCATGAGTAGAGTAAAACATTATAAACATAATACAGATATTTTCTCTTAAAGTAATTAGTAATGTGTAAGATAATGAATCAAATGAAAAGGTTAAAAGACGAGTTCTAATTTAACTGAGCTCTGCGTTTGAGAACAATTTGCCTCAGTATAACACAATCTCATTTGCCAACTCTAATCTAATTCGGATGAAACGAGTCGCAGAGTAGGTCACAAACTATGAAGATTGATGAGCCCATAAGGGGGTAGGAAGAGAACCTAGTGCATGACACTCATTTTCACACTCCTCTATCATTAAAAAAGCAGAGAGAAAGGTCATTAATCATAGACATGCAGAACCAGAAGAAACGGACTAACTTACAGAAAGAATGGCCAGTGAAATAGAGAAGGAAAAATTATTTATATATATATATATATATATATATATAGATATATAGATATATGTTCTCACAAGATTAAAAGGTACTAAAAAATTCAACTATTACAAGTAAATTTTCACCAAATAAACAATTCGTTATAAAGTAACACTTCTTTATGGACACAGTACATACTTATCATTATATTATAAGGGTTAATGCCGTCAAAACTTCTGCACATTCTTGTTAGTCTTCATCGAAATTTGAACTACATAACAGTTACAAACTTATAATAAGTTTTGAGAGTATCACCGTTTCTACTTTTTGGAAGGAACGAATAAACACTTCCATGTGGCAAAAGCACTTGGGTTACTTTTTAGCTAAAATACTATATGAAAAGGGGATATAAGGGAAAAGAAAAAAATTGCTTCCCCACCTCATAATGCAGAACAAAGTTTATGCAGTTAATATACGAGAACCAATACCAATTACTGTTACCTGAACAAGACTGATTAGGGCCATCATTGCCAATTGAAACAACTGTAAATCAGTAGATTCCTGTGCAGCTTCTTGAGCAAGGTCGGTTATTGAGCGCAACAAGCTTTTCACAAGCTTTTCTGACAGTGAAGCTCTATTTGCCATCACACCAACGATCATTAAAGCACCGGCCTAGAATAAGCATGACAAGATTGCGTTATTTAGCAAAATGAAAATTCAGCAATTCAAGCAATCAAATTGAGAGGTCACCGATATTTGCTATAATGATCATAAGAGGATTTTGCTAATGCGTTCTGAACCCAAACACATAAAGATAGAAGTATAAAACAAAGAAGTGAAAGATTTTCCAGAGAAAAAATAACAAACAAACACAAAAAAGTGATCTAGAAGCTTTAAAATCTGATTAAGACACTCAACAATGTATGAAATCAATTCACAAGTTTCCCAAATACACAAAGAACTAAAAATACTGCTCTGATTTCATTGATTTCTTACCTATATGACATATAAATAGCATTTGCTTGGGTTGCATTGATCCCTTAAGTTTTTCAAAAATCATAAAAGGAACAGTGATGTGACATACAAATAACAATTTACGGAGGTATTCTAGATAGACCTGCAATCTTACCTTGTAATCGGACAGTCCTTTTGCTCCTGACTGGATTCCAGCTGAAACAAAGGGCAAAATTCTCTTCACAATATCACTGTCAACAGTTGCAACAGAACCTAGCACCTCAACAACAACACTGACTGAAAAGCTGATAACATGCACAGATTGTTGGTCCTTTTTAGTTGGAGTTGCCTGGGAGATCGAAGAGAAGATGGTGAGACAATACCCATAAGAATAGGTGAACTATATCATACTGTTCAGACCCTTCAGGACATATAATAAGGAACTCACATAGTAGCACAAACTTTCCATGACTCCAAAATCTCTAATGCATTGCTGCACTATAACCTTTCTTGGAGGGGGTGCACCAGAGACTTTAACACCGTCAAGAAATTTCCATTTAGTATTCCTACAGCATGATACATAACACCGAATCAGAATGAATGTCAGTAGATGGTCATATAAGCTGTGTAATTGATCCAAAAACCATCCCAGCTTCCTTACCCTAGATCAATTAGCTGCACGATTCGAACAAAAGCATGAGTGTCGTGATATGGCATACCACAGAGGATTAGTTCTTCCATATTATACACGTGAATCCTACATAGAATATAGAAAAGGCTATTAGCCAATGAACATACAGAAAGGAGCATGGAAATTCATAATGTATCAGAATAGCTATAATCAAGCTTACTTGTATCGGCGAATCAAGTACTCAAGGGTCTTCAGTGCAGCAGGAAATCTTAGATGCCCTGAGATTAATCTCAAGTAAGAGGTAATTGTTGTGTTAAGGCGCTTATTTTCTTCTATGCTCATCAGCTCTCGATCCAGTCCTCTGCTTTTATGACTAAATAAATCATTTTGGTAGGGTCTGAAATGCTCATTGACGCACACTAGAGAATCCAAACCTGGCGTACAAAATACGAAGAAACAAATTATCTTATACAGCCCAAACAAACAGGATCGCTGCAAAAGAGTTTCTGAAGAAGCAAACATCAACTTTCCTTCTCCACTTGCCAAACAACAACAATAGTTCAGCTAGTACTCAAAAAAGAATCAAAACCAAATACTTCTCAGTATCTATCATAGTAAAGATTATCCCACTCCTAAAATCAGCAAGATCAATTCCCCCTATCAACCACCGAAATCAAGTGAAGCGCTGTAAGAAAAGGCAAGAATCTGAACTTCTTCGACTACCCAAACAGTCCAAACCCCTTCCCTCCAGCTACTGCACTCATGTGGTTTGATCAAATTATTAAATATAATGTACGTAAGAGACTGCATATTTTTTATGCCATTTTTACAGCCCCAAAATATATGCCTGAAGCAAATTAATACTAGTCCAGTTCAAAGTTTTCCGATGTCACTAAAATATTTCAACAAGGAAAATGTAAATTATTTTAAAAAATGGACGCTCCTTTAAAATTGAAAGGTAGTAATAAAGCTCAAAACTTGGAGGAGAAAAACAAAATCACGGCATAATACCAGAAAGAGCAATGCTGAAAATGGTGTCAATGTCCGTATCTGCAGCCTCTTTAGGATCAAAGAGGAGAGAAGGTCGCGTGAAGGGCTTCTTGAGTGACTCAGAGTCTAATTTAGGATTGGACTTGATGATATTTTGCAACTGAGAAGCAATAGAGGTCGAAGCAGCCATCTTTAATCCTTATGTTGTCTCTTTCTGTTTGTAGGAATTCAGCAACTGTTATTTGTATGTCACGTTATAATATACACAATCTAAAAATCAGCATACTATTATTACACAATAAACTTGGGCTGAGCATCTTAGAGGCAAAACATAGAGAGTATTGTAGGAATTCTGTCTTGGACCAAAGTGAAGCGAGTCTCAAAATGATAACATTAGATCAAACAAGCAAGACAGAGGCAAAACAATGAATCTCTTTCCCAAATTCCTCTCACAAAAAATAAAGAAGTCGAACATTTAAACAAAATTACACAAACAAAGGCCAACACATTGAAGCTCTTCCAAAAACGCCTCTCACAAAACAACTCTGAACAAAGCCACATAAATAGAGGGAAAACAAATTAAACATGCCCGTACACGCCAAAAAAGCAAATCTGAATATGCAAACCTCAGTGCGAGCCCAGGTTCGGGTTTGGTTGGACCAACTTCACCCACTTTAATCAATTACTGAATTATCTCCATACTTCTCACTTTCTCAATTAACAATACTATTCTACACAACTGAACAGATAGAAGATTTACCAGATTATATAAAGAAGTTCTAACTGAGTCACGTCGTTCTCAATTAACAATGAAGCGACTCAACCCAATTGACAGACTGAGCAGTCAAAGAACTGTAGAAGAGGCGAGCAGCAGGAACTATATGAAGAGGCGGAGACTGGAAAGAGGCAGGCAACGAATGAAGAGGAAGAAGAACGGTAGAAGAGCCCAGCCCAACGAATAAATCGACAGTCATAAACCCTAACCCCTACAAAGTTTGATTTTATTCCCAAAAAAAAAATACGGTGTAAAACAAACCGATAAATTTTAACTGAACCGTAAAAACTTGAACCAAACCGGTTGATTCGGTCTATCTCTAAACTGACCCGTTTGTAATTGTGTTGGTTTTAAATAAGATTTTTTAAATAAAAAAAAATTGGTATTACGATAAAACTTTATACAGGCACTTATTTAAATTAGATTCGAAGTGGTTAGCTTCGATTACAAAAAGAAAATGTTCACGTACCATGTGCACATGATGTGACTCATTTTCATCTTCATGAGAGGCTCCTTCGATCTAGGCTTTGGGTTCTCATACTCGGTCGGAGTTGATCCTTTTATTGTCCTCATTCCCCGTTGTCGGAGTTGTTGGTACATCTCATCTCAGGTTTTTCAGTCTCGTCTCGATTCGAGTTCAATTTCATATTTTTTCCCTTTGTTTCCCGTCGTATTCTTAGGATTTTAATACGAAACAAAAAGAAATTAATGTCCAACTCCTGTAGAACAAGGGGCTCTCTCTGGTTGGATTTATGCTAACTCTGATAGTTCATCTTCCACCTCCTGTAGACGAGTTCTCAGCTCCCTCCTTTCCTCTTGTAACTCTCGGAAATCTCTTAGTTGTCGACTTCGGTTTGGAGGTGACTTCCTCTGTTGAAATTGTGCTTCCATGCGTCGATCCTTGTGTTGAGTCTTCATCCCCAAGGGGACCCAATAGTCTAAGTAGTCGTATCTGGCTCTTGGGGATCGTACATGGGCATTGGCGGTTCAGGATAGTATACCTCTTGAGGTTGATATTGAGTCTCCATATGGCATATGTTATAGGGGTTTCCTGTCAGGTCATACTGAAAACCCTTTTATGGGGGGCGTATGTGGTCAAAGGTCAGACATGAATTGGGCATGACAATTCCCAAAATGTAGGTATTGGGTTTATATCTCCTATTTCATTCCACTGGACTATGGTGAGATTCTGGTTCAACTTTTATTGCCTTTCCCCTTGCGATTCTTCATTGTCAACTAGAATTGACATCTAGCCATAGAAAATTTTGCAACACCATAAATAAGCTTATATAAAAAAAATCATTTTCTTATATTTTAATTATATCTTACTTACCTAAATTGCTCTTATAAAAAATCATTTTCTTATATTTTAATTATATTTCTATATCCAAGATTAAGCATAAACCATAAGTAAGCTTATATACATATTTATAACTTGTTTAAAATATCCATATTTACCTTAAGGTAGAAATTTATCGCGTATACGTTACTAAAAATAATATTTATTTATTTCATAATAACTCGCACCGTTCATTATTATTCGTATACCTTATTTAACGGAGTGCCACAAAATTTTGATGTTAAGAGAAGATATAACCTATTTGACTCTATAAAGCTCCTCTATTGAAGAACATAAACTTATATAAGTATGAGACAACAAGTCTTGATTAGTTTTTAAAGAGAAATTTATTTGGGTACCCTCAAGGTTTCGTCTTTTCTGGTTGGTCCCCACTAAGTTGCATTTTTTCGGTTTGGTGTCCTTCGGGTTTCGGCTTTTTTCATTTGGTGTTCATTCTCGAAAAATCGTTAGTATTTCCATTAGTTAATATTATATATATATATGTGAAAAAAGAAAAAAAGCTCGTTCGTTCATTTTCTTTTTCATCGGTGTGCTTATTCGCAAGAGGTAAGAGGCGAGAGGGATGACGTCTTTATTGCATTCCGGCCTTTTCTCCTAGGAGTTCGTCAGTGAAGATAAATCCTTGTCAAAGTTCAGGTTTGGATTCCGGGTTTTCTCTTATGCTTTCTCTGATTTCGAATTAGGGTGTATGATGTTGGTTTCTTCGCGTGTTTGACTTCGATTTCTTCAAGCCTTTCTCCTACGCTTCATTTGTTATTCGAAGCAGTTTCACTTTAACTTTTGATTTGTCACCTTACGCATCAATTTCAGAATGAGCCAACAAACTTTCAGTTCCATGCAGGTTCGCTTTAACTTCAATTACGGCTCTCCAATGCTTCTATGATAGGCCGATCGTTTGAATCTTTGTCAAGTTTGAAGGTTTTGCATCTTTGCAGCAACCGGTTGTCTAGGGCGGTATCTGAGGAGCTTTTAACGAGTTTACTTCCCTTGTGAGAATTGGATTCAAGTGTAAACAAGTTTACATATACGTAAATTGATAGTACGTGCGTATTAGATTATAGTTGATTCAACTTTTGGTGCTTTAAATTACAGTCTTTGGTTGATAGGTATCATATGAGTTGAAATAAATTGAGAAACACAACGATACTGTGTATTAAATTATAGTTGACTCAACTTGTATAAATAAATTAGGTATATCATAGATACAAGATCATATGATGTAACTCTTTTATGCATATGAAAATAAACTAAGCAAGACAACTGTGATTTGTGATACCTTCACTCGATAAATTTATATGTACATACTCCCTATTATGTTTGCTATCAAGTTCACCACACTTAAAAGTTAGTTGTTAACCTTTATCTAGTTTGGTGTCTGAAGCCATAGAGTTTGTCATTGTGCAAACTCTCTTGTTGGATCCATGTCAACTATGCAAATTAAAAATGTATAATCATACAATGCACTAAAAGAATCTTTGACTTCTTCTATGGAAGGATGTTCACGGTGTGTTTAGTTGTTCGCATAGAAGGTTATTTTAGACTTGGAGTGGGTCCCGCTTTTTCATAGCTCCATTTAGTTTAAGGTTTACAAATTGGGTTAGGGTTTTAAAACATATTTTAGTATCTTTGAAAAGGAGATTTCTAAAAAAAAAAATTCACAAAATTTGAAGGGGTTTGAAAAATATATCCAAAAATTTGTTACGTGAGTGCCCCTATTCTTTATCTCATTCCTCATCGATGGAACTCCCTTTTTTCCATAAGATTTGAAGAGATCAAATCATAGGTTGAAATTATAATACAAAAAGCTAGTTATATTTTTTGTTTGAGGAAATCCTTATTCTAATTGTAAAGTCAATCATAAAGATTTTGGGATACTTTATTTTTTTTAAGTTTAAAAATAGTTGTCAACTCTTCATGCATACTTGGTTGATGGACAAATGTATATGGCCATTGTTTATAATTGCTAGATTGTGCATAGTTAAGGGCTTGTATTTGGTTACAAGCGGATCTTCCCTCAATTTTGATGTTATGGTGGTCTGAAAGTAAATACTTTCGATTGTATACAAAACATCAACTTTGAAGACGTGGTGGTCTGAAAGTGAATACTTTTCGATCGTTGCATCAAAATTGTAGTTGGTAGAAACCGTTGGATTTCACCGCTGCATACGAGATCATGCTCGGTGAGGAACTGCTTGATTTCAATACTGATCATCGAATTAAGGGACATGGTGTAAAAAAAAAAAAAAACTATGCCCAAGCTACTTCACACAAAAATCAAAAGAAGCTTCGCACAAGAGTTCAAATTATGATTATAAAATTGAAAAGGATATGAACTCCACTGCTAAGCTACAATTTGGAGATCTTTGATCGAAATACAAGAAGTAAA
The DNA here is from genome assembly GCA_002319775.1 of Fagopyrum tataricum. Classification (NCBI taxonomy): domain Eukaryota; kingdom Viridiplantae; phylum Streptophyta; class Magnoliopsida; order Caryophyllales; family Polygonaceae; genus Fagopyrum; species Fagopyrum tataricum. Next base: position 8,542,729 of record CM008280.1, read on the forward strand.
CTTAAATGGAAAGTCCGTTTCTTCTTCATCTTCTTCAATTATTGTGACATTTTGAGGAACTACAATTGAGCCTCACTTCTTCTTCTTTTTCTATTCGCCCTTCAAACAAAGCATTGTGTGTATCTCAAATAACCTTATTCTCATCTCATTTGTTGTTCATCATTGATGAAAACCTCGTCATACTTTATAAGTTGCAAAACTAGTCGGTGTTGGAATCACTTTTTTCCATCACCTCCATGGCTGAAGCTTCGTACCTCTTACTCCACAATACAACATAGCAAATAGGAAACTAAGAAAGAGGGGGAAAAAAAAATGAAAACAAAAAATTATAGAGAGAAAAAAGGGAAGTTTGATTAAACATTTTCATTTTGAAAGTGAGGTATATTTCAAGAAAGAAAAAAAAAACGGAAAAGAATAAAGGAATAATGAAAAAAAAGAAAGAAAAAATAAAAAACAACTTCTTTCATACAAAAATTAAATACAAGAGAGAGATTTAATATTTGAAAATAAAAACAAAAGTGAGACAATGGGACAAGACAAAAAATAAAATAAAAAAATAAAAGTAAATGTCACATTGTAGTCATTTACTTGATGTTCCACTATTTTTAATTTAAATTTGGGTTTATTTTTTTTAAGTGGACTCATAAAGGCATAATTTTACAAAAGTTATATATAAAAACAATTTTTTGCAAAAATAATTTCATTAATTAAGACAAAGTCTTATGCTCATAAATTTACAATTATATATCGTAGCTAAAAATAGTTTTTAATGAATTACAAGTGGTTTGATGTCTTAAAAATAAAAAAGACTACGTACGAAACTCGACTTACAAATGATAATAAGGATGAAACATTATACAACAATTTTGTTAGAAACCGGGTTTATTAACTCACGTCTGAAAACAAAATGAACTACATACCACGGTTATGGTATAATCCTGGTTATATAGTATAGGTAAAAGTATAGTTCTCACGTTGGAACCTGCATGAAAACTATATTTTTACGTAATATACAAACATGAAATTTTCATTTCCACGTTGTGTCTCAACGCACACACTATTTCATGTATTTCTAACATGATCGCTTATGTTGCGTATAATGTAAATCTTGTAGCGGATCAATTCCAACGAGCCTTTCAAACTAGTACATTTTTGTAATCGACTCTATAGCTACTTCAATAATTGTCGGTTCTTCTTCGATCAAGTTTTGAATGACTTTCTAGTCAGATCGTTCTTGCGTTTCGGATATGAAGTCTCATTCAAAGCTTTAGACAAAAGGTGTTATTGAGATATTGGGCCCTTATGGTATCTCGTACACATTTCGACGATTGGCCGAGCGAATAAGTCAACATCAAAGTGGATTTGTTGTGCGAAGAGTGTGTTATGAAATGTGGGCGTTTGCCTTGTGGGCCGACTCCTCTGTTGTGAGTAAACGGGAAATCCGAGGAAAGGCTGTACAACAGCAGCAAAGAGGCAATGATCTGGTGGAAATGCCAAAAAAGAAGAAGAAGGATATAGGTTCTTCTTCATTAGCATGTGATAGGGGTGGTCTACCGGTGAGAGCCAAAAGGGAAATCCATACACAACATCAATCCAATATCAAGAACTCTGATTTAACCATTTTTGTGTTGTTGGTTGGGGTCTCTTCTCCTCGGGGGAATCCATAGAAAGAAAAACAATTTCATAACGTGAAAATGAAAGTTATTGCTTGTTGTCGGTCTTCTAGTCTGATTATGGCATGTGTCACGCTCTGGCATAGCAGAATCGAATAAAAGGAGTCTTTGTTTGAGTAAACATCAAAGAAGACGGGAATTCTCGATGTTTTTGTGGAACTTACCGCCCTTTCGGTACACTTCGTTTACGGTTCGTTGTGGGTCAACACCTCCAAAAGAAATGGAGGACAACATTCAATGACTCTGCGATCGCCCTCAAAACGATCAAATTAAGGTAAAACTTGAAGATAAGTTTTGTACTCTATTAATTTCTTAGTCATTGAATCCCGTAAAATCATTTCAGAGAACCTCATTGGTATCTTCTTTTTCTAAAGCAAATCGACTTCGATTCTTGAATTATCCACATAACTTCTTCTTCTATTGTAACAAAAAGATTCCCTTTTTATATGGAAAGGGTGTAACATCCGGAATTTCTATTCCGGACTTAGAGCGTTTTGTAGACCTTTTCGCGTTAGCGGCTTAGTTTTCCCGCAAGTACGAGGTGTTGAGTGCTGGGATTTATTCCCAAATTCCGCGTCAACCCTTCGTTTTTCCTTTTTGCTTTCGACCCCTCGTTCCTAGCTGAGGTGCCAAGAGGTCAACTGACCCCTTGATCCCCTCTCCCTTTTTGCAGCCTTGTGATATCTCTCTCACTTGGCTTGTCATTCATGTTCTTTTGTTCATGATCTTCCTCTCTTCTCTCTCTTTTCTCTTCTTGCACCTTGGAGCTCTTGCATGTGGGGATTACAGTAGAGAAGGATCAAATCCAGTGTGGTAAGCTTCTTCCTCTTCCTTCTTTATCCTCCTTAGTTGTTTACCCTTCCTTCTTCCCTCCTTCACCCATGTCCATGGATGAAGCTCTTGAGAAGCTTTTTCCTCAAATCCTTGCATGTGCTTGTTCTTAGATCGTTTAGGTTGTGGAGAGAGTCTAAGACCAGTGGTTGGTGTTTGGAGAAGATCCAACAAGGAGAGGAGGACATAGGAGCCAATGATCCACAATCGAAGACGACGTTTTGCTGCTCAAACCGAGAGTGTGAGCATGTGTTGATATGTATATTCCTAGCTTGAGGGTTAAGTGATCTTGCTTAGATCACTAGAGTGAAGTCTAAGACTTCTTGAGCGTGAGCATGTGTTGATATGTATATTCTCTTGTGAGCAGGTTGTGGGCTTCCTCCCTAAGGAAGCGAGAGTGTTGTGAGTTGTGTGATGACGAGGTAAGTCTCCGGACTTACTTAGCTCGTATTTTACGTATTAGCATCGATGTGTGGTGGTGGTGTGTGTGTGTGTTATTATTTATGTTATAAACAACTAAACCGGTAATAGGACCACCGACTTTATATTATTTTGGCCCAAGTGTATGATAACGGGCGGTGACATCATCTGCCTAGCTCTTGCGAGAGTCTAGGAGGTTCTCGGCGACTAGCCCGTGCGGGTAGACGGTCGATGCATCAGTACCATTCCTTGCCGGTAAGTAGGGACCGAGGCGAGACCACGGTGGTTCTCGTGTTACAAACCTAAGTTGAATTAGAACGGGATACGACTTAAATAACAAAAATAATATAAACCGGACTTGTGTGTTTTGGAGTATGTATGTGTTATGTTGATGTATGTATGCATGTGCCTTCACCTCTTTTCTAATGCTTCGAATATGAGCTAACGGTTTTAAACCGTTCGTGTAGATTCCTTGCAGGTTAGGGACGCCGCCGAGTGAGTGGAGGAGTGGACAACCGGGGTCTCCGTACATTATAGGACGGGGACGTTTTTGGGGTTATGTCTTTGTATTGTTGGATTATGTTGTACGGTTTTGGTTTTCTTATCGGAGTTGTGTCGTTTTGAGGACTCGGATGAGTTTCCACCTTGTATCTTTACATTTCAGTTTCTCGCATACATTATAAACGATTTGAGTTTTGCCTTTATTTGTGCCTTGTTGGAAAGGTCCGGTGAAATTGTTGTCAGGCTAAGGGTCGGGACCCATTGTGAGGTCTCGCCCGTAGCATCCCGAGTCCCGCGGATTCGGGGTGTTACAAAGTGGTATCAGAGCCCTAGGTTGACAACAATGGCACTCGCAATCTTTAAAGGCCGAATGAGGAATAAACAGAACCCACACGGGTTCTGACTTTTCGTTTTCAAAATCATGTGCATGAGTCGGGTTTGGGTTAGAATGTACGGGACCACCACTCCTTCCGCAAACCTCGGCGACATAGATCTCTGGATTTGAAGTATGTATATATATATTATATATATATATGGCCTTAGGATGTTTTTGGATTTTGTATATATGTATATAGGTAGATATGTATATGTGGATTGTAGTTGATGGACTTGATTTATATGTATAGTTATATAGGAGGATTATTATACGTTTTGGACCTTGTTTTGTTGTGATGGAATTCCGGGTGTGTTATATTAGTAGTAATGTGGACATAGGACATATATAGTCTTATATACGGATTCTTATATATATAGTAGCATATGGAGATACGGACCTAATAGAAAGAGGATAATACGATATCATCACCTTTGAGACGACGTCGTTGGCATGGGATAGCGTTCATACGTGGAGGAGTACGCTCAAGTATCGAGTTGATCTTTTTGTGCTAACGAACACCATGACGTTTCGCGAATTCCTTTAAAAGGATGTCGAAGAGGAGGAGTAGAGATGACGTAAGCGAAGGGCAACCAAGTAAAAAAAAACTCGAGACAACTTAAGAGCAATCAAGATGGAAGCAATACAAGAGAAGGGAGCAACATTAAAGTGTAGAAGCGGTTCTAAAGAAGCCATGATCGAACGACGACGAGAACAATGGAGATAACAAACTTAAGTTCTTCAAGAAGACGCGTGACAACTAAAGATGCGAATCGAGGAGGAGATGGGTGCATTCTAACAAGGTTAAAGGCGGTGTTCCATCACGAGAAGTGAAGCTTTCCTTAGACGCTCCTAAGCTTTGGAGTCAAGATGAGAAACGTGATCGAACCAAGTGTGAAAGATGTAAGATACCGTAAGTTAAGCTTACGAGGTACCATTAAGTGAAGAGTCAACATTACGAGAGTTATGAGAAGAATGGCAAGGTGGGGATTCACGCGGAGTTGACCGGTTTCCGTTATGACGATAAGGCGAAGAAACGCCAAAAAGAGGAAGTGTGTATAAATGATGATCCTAAGAAGATGAGAGCAACACGTGGATGCTAACTAACGTTAGAGATTTTGAGAAGACGCACTTACAAGATATCATGAAGCGCGGTTAAGCCTATGAAGGTGAGTCATGTGACACAACAACGCCGAGAAGGGTATATTTATCTCGCAGAAGGAAAAGGAAGCGTGGAATGAAGAATGAGCTAACGGAGTTTAAGGTAGAGTACCCCGAGAGGGTAGCCTTCATGAGAATGGTAACATGGAAGCATAGAAGAATGGTAAGTCATTGACATGGAGAAGGTCAGTTATCAGCTAATTGGTGACAACCGAGAACGCGCATGTGCGGGTGGTCTATGGATGAGTGTGGGGAGAGTAACCAGGTTGTGGGATCATAAAGGAACGTAACAAGAACTTACTGATTTGACTTAAACTCTTGATTTGAAGTTGTTATGGAGAACACCAGTTTGCGAAAAGAGAGACGGTTATCTCCATTTGTACATCGATTACAATGAGCCGAACAAGATGACAATGAAGAACAAGTACCCCTTACCACGTATAGATGATCTACTCGACCGGTTGCAAGGGTCGGTGGTCTCTTCTAAGATCGAGTTAAGGTTTGATTGTCACCAATTGAGAAGTCGAGACTGGGATATTGCAAACACGCATTCCGGACAAACCATGGTCACTACGAGTTGTAGTGATTCCATATGGGCTTACTAATGCCCGAATAAGACATTTTGGTCTACTCTCGAAGAAGAGAGAAGTTGTATGACCAGTTGTCTCGGGATGACAACCCCGAAGGATGTGAAAGAAGTTACAAGTTTTCTTGGATGTGCTGATCATTACCGGATTTGTGGAGAGATTCTCCAAGTAACACCATCTATGGCTAACCTACTCCGGATGACGATGAAGTATTGAGTGGGACGAAATGGACAATGGAGTTGTTGAGAGTTAAGAGAGATTCATTGGTGCAACTGTTTTGAAATTGCCTCGAGGTATGATCGGTTTGAAGTGTACAAGTGATTCTTCAAGACATGGTCTTGATTGAGTATTGAGAGACGATGTAAAAGTTATAGCATACATGTCTCGTTAGTAGAAGCAGTGTGAAGCAAAGTATTTCCTTCATTACTTAGAACTTGCAACAAGAATTGAGGAAACGTAACATCAAAGTGTGGTTTGACAAGAACCAAAGCCAACGGTGTAAATTGGAAGTTCGATCTTCTTTGTTAGAGACAAGCAAAGAAGAAACATGGAAATGTTGTAGTGAGAAAGACCCGAGAAGGAAGTTGAGTTTCCGATACATCGGACCTTTTTGAGATCTTAGCGCAAGTTGGGAAAGTGTTTTACGGCTGGCATGGCCGCCGAGAGTAGAGGGTGTCATGGTTGACCCGGCCCTCATGGGACGTCAAGGAGGTGCGCAGTTTCTTGGGCTTAGCGGGATACTACCGCCGTTTTGTTGAGGGTTTCTCCGTGATTGCACGACCGCTCACTTCCTTGCTGAGGAAGTCTACCAGGTTCGTCTGTCGAGCCTTGTCAGCACAGCTTCGAGGAGCTGAAGAGGAGGTTGACCTCCGCTCCTTTTTAGCCCAGCCTGAGGGCGTAGAGGATTTTGTAGTGTATAGTGACGCCTCCAAGCTAGGCTTGGGTGCGTTTTGATGCAGAGAGGTAGGGTTATTGCGTACGCTTCTCGGCAGCTGAAGCCGTACGAGGAGAATTACCCTACCCATGATCTTGAGCTAGCGGTAGTGATTCATGCCCTGAAGATCTGGCGACATTACTTGTACGGGGCTACGTGCCAGATCTTCACAGACCATAAGAGTCTGAAGTATATATTCACTCAGCGGGAGTTGAATAACCGCCAGAGGAGATGGTTGGAGCTGATTAAGGACTTTGACTTAGAGATTTTGTACCATCCGGGGAAGGCGAACGTAGTCGCCGATGCTTTGAGTAGGAGGACACCTCGAGAGGAGGCTATAGCTCGGCTTACGGTTCAGCCACAGTTGCAGAGGGATGTCGCCGATGCTTTGAGTAGGAGGACACCTCGAGAGGAGGCTATAGCTCGGCTTACGGTTCAGCCACAGTTGCAGAGGGATTTGATAGAGTTGGAGTTGGATATCCGGTTCCCGGATACGAACTGTTGTTTGTCCGAGTTAGAGGTATTACTTGACCTGTCCGGAGAGATCCGACAAAAGTAGGAGGGATGTCCCATTTTGATGAGGATCCGGGACAGGATGTCCCGAGGAGAGGCACCGCAGTTTATCACAAGAGTAGACGGGCTATTGAGACGCCAGGGACGTACTTGTGTACCGTCGGACCAGGAGTTGAGAGAGCGGATTTTGCATGAGGCACATTCCACACCTTACTCGGTGCACCCAGGCACGAGTAAGATGTACCAGGATATTAGGAGATTTTATTGGTGGGGCGGGCTTAAGCCCGATGTAGCTAGATATGTGGCCCGATGCGCGACCTGCCAGCAGGTCAAGATCGAGCACCAGAGACACGGAGGAGAGCTTCACCCACTGCTCGTGCCGTAGTGGAAGTGGGAGGACATATCCATGGATTTCGTTACCGGTCTAAGACCGAGTAGGAGCTTCGACGCGATATGGGTAGTAGTAGATCGGTTGACGAAGACCGCGCGTTTCATCCATATACGGGAAACGTGGCCGGTGAGTCGTTTAGCCGAGGAGTTTACCCGTCAGATTGTGAGATTACATGAAGTACCGAGGACTATCATCTCGGACAGGGACGGGCGTTTTACCTCGAGGTTCTGGCAGCATGTACACGCCGCCCTAGGTTCGAGTCTTCATTTCACCACCGCATACCATCCACAGACCGACGGCCAGTCTGAGCGGACTATTCAGACCTTAGAGGATATGTTACGAGCATGTGCACTAGATTGGGGTCAGTTATGGCCAGACCATCTCCCGTTGGTCGAGTTTTCATATAATAACAGCTAGCACGCGTCGATTGGGATGGCACCGTATGAGGCATTGTATGGACAGAGATGCCGTACTCCCTTATGTTGGGACGAGCCGGGGGGTTCTAGCTGATAACATGATTTATCGACCTGTTTCACTCATGCATTTAGTTAGATTTCCCCTTTCCGCATTCATGTTTTAGCCTTAGTTTGTGCCATATATGCTTGTTTAGTTCTACTTTGCAAGAATAGATGTCTACACACACTATTTGTGGCTTTGTAGGTAATTTGGCACATTTTAGAGCTAAAACGACGTATCTGAGGATCAAGCCTCGAAGTGGACGCATTGGAGCGAGCTACGTGCACGGGAAAGGCGAGGAATCGAGCTAAATACGCGAGGAATCGAGCTAAAGGCGCGAAGGAACGAAGAAGACCGCGTCTCGGACCGATTTGGACCAATCTCGGTCAGACTAGACCGAGATGGTCCAAATCTCGGCCAAGATTTCCCAAATCTCGGCCGAGATTTCTCATGGCTCGGCCGAGATGGACTGGGCTCGCCCGAGATTGCCCTAGCTCGGCCGAGATGGCCCGATCTCGGCCGAGATTTCTCGATCTCGGCCGAGATTTCCGAAGTCCTGACGCGATGAAGGTTCTGTTGCCAAATCTCGGTCCCGACTGGCCCGATCTCGGCCGAGATTTCTGCCCGAGATTTCCTGTTCGGCAATTTTATTTTATTTTTGGATCGGTTTTGGCCCAGCCCGTCTTTTGTAAGATTGTTGCCTATAAAAGGGAAGCTCTAGGTTATTTCTAAGGGTCCGATTTAGTCCGTTTCTTTTAGGGTTATGTCACCCCATAGGGGGAGCCGCCTCCCTTCCTTTCCCCTCTTCTCCACCATTGTTCTTCATTAGTTTACATTAAAGTTTCAGACTTTTACATTGAGTTTTGTTTGGAAGACATTGTTAATTGAAGATTTAATACAATTGAAGGTTTCCATTTATTCGAGTTAAGTTCTTTATTATTCCCCTTTGTTATTTCTTTATTTTGTCTTTCTTTGAAATGATTGTTATTGGCTAGAACCTTGTGGTTCCAAGGTTGACAGAGATTTGTTTATGCCTTTGATTATGATGGAATGTTGTGCTTTATGTTTTGGCTTTGACTTGCTAGAAATCTTATGGTTGACTTGTTCTTTAACCTAGTTAGAATCCTTCTAACTAGTAACCTAAGTTGGAATTGAGACTTACCCGGTGATATTCCTTCATAGATACATGAGAGACTGATCATAGGTAATAAAGGTTTATCCTTTATTGGTTGAATGTGCTTAGATTCCTTGCTAAGTAGGGTAATACCTGAGACTTACCCGTAATGGTTTGCCTTTCCCTTAGTTTGTAGTATGGTTTGTTTAGAATTTCCTACTTCTCTACCTTGAGACTTACCCGGTAATAGGTAGTTGGTTTGGAACTAGATAGTCTTGAGACTTACCCGGTAATAGACTGTCAGCCTAGAAACGTTCATCCCTGTGGCTTTACTACCATATATCTTTATGAGTCTTCCTGAATCTATATGTATAAACAATGATCTTGAACCCTTGGAATCCATTTTCTTCCATTAACTTGATTATCTTTGTTTTCCCTTTTTGTTTGTTTGTTTTGACTTTCAATCAATAGTGACAATTGATTGCGAGTCCTTTAAACCTTTTCAAACCTTTTTGATTTCTTTCCCTTATCTTTTTCAACCCCCTTCTTATTTTAGATCTATCCTATTTATAATCACTGCTGCAATTTAATCCTCCAAGTCCTGAGATCGACCCTGGAATACTTACCTTTTACTGTGATTGACCCATACATTGTGGGTTCATTGCTATTTAGGGAATTATTACAGGTTATAAATATAAAACTATCCCTTCCTTGTTTTACTAACTTATAGGTCTTTATCATTATTGATAAAGGTTTATAGGGGTGTAAAAACAGCGAACACGTTTTTGGCGCCGTTGCCGGGGACTGAGAAAGATTTTTCTGCGTTTTTGATTATTTATAGTTTAGATCTTTCTTGTTACTTTTGATCTTGTTCTCTTTCTGTCTTTGCATTCTCCAGGTTTAAAAAAATGGCTGAGAGAAACCTTCGAGCTGAGTTAAATGAAACCTTGGAGCGGATTGACTATCTGGAGAGAGAACTAGAATATGAGATTTTCTTGGTGAGCCGAGTGGGAGAAAGTGAGGAAAGACTAGAGCAGATTGATTATCTAGAAGATGAAATTATGTACCGAAGATATGAAGCAAGACGACAACGGGCAGAAATTGAATCTTGGTACAACAAATACATAATCAAATCTGAACGTACCTTATCTCCCAGGGAAGGACCTCAAACGCTAAACGAATTGCGGAGATCAAGGGAGAAATCTGAAAGCATCTTAACGCCCAAGGAAGAGGTTCATCCAAAGGAAGAGCGCATCGAGGATGAAGAGCTGACGAAGGAGGAAGACAGATCGGATAGCCCTATCCCAATCTCGGCCGAGATCATTCCTATCTCGACCGAGATTCCTTTGCAGAAGGAAAATCTCGGCCTAATCCCTACAAATCTCGGCCGAGATTTCATACATGGCTGCCCGAGATTTGCTGAAAATCGTCCATGTGGCTTCCACCTTACTCGAGCCGCGCCTAAAAGCTGGAGGGCAATGCCAAAGAAACCTCCCAAGGTTAGATTGAAGCTTCTCCCTGACCAAAAGAGCATATCGTTCAAGTATGGGGTAACCCACAAGACTATCCCATACCATCCTCCAATGCTGGGAAAAGTGGAGATCTTCATTCAGGACATGAAGAGAATTTTCAAGAAGAAATTTTATGAGTCTTGTGAAAAGTGGTTGCAAGGACTGGATGAGCAGTCCAAGGTTTTTGCTGTGAGCTGAGGCAACCATGGATTTGTGTCTGGCTAGAGACCTTAAATCAAGCGCTTCTCGGGAGGCAGCCCAAGGTAAGAGTCTTTTGTACTCTTGTTTTTGTTTTTGCTTTTTGCTTTTGCATTTCTGCGCGTTTTGTTTCTTTTGTCTTTTCAGGTTTTAGGTAATAAATGAAGAATAGTTGGGGACAATGTGAGTTTTAAGTATGGGGTGGGATACCCGCAATCTTTTAACATGTTTCTTTTCTTGTCACACGTTTCCTTTTAGCATGCAAAAAAAATAAAATAAAATTATGTGCTTCTAGGAATGACATGATCCCTATGACGATATTGTGCTTGTGAATTAGCCTTTGATTATTACTTTTGAGCTCAATTTGATTTATGGCATATATGGGATTTGAATACTTTGCTTGAATTTTATGTGAACTATGAAAATTACCTTGTCTAGTTGGATTGAGTTTGGATAGTTGAAGCTTCATGATAAGTTCTTATACATTGCATAGGGATGATTTAGGCAATTTGACTTCATTCTTCTTCTATCTTTATCATGCTTAGCTCCTCAAACATGGGATCTCTTGTCTCCTATCCGGGAATTAGGAATGTTTAGTTTGAAGGTGTGTGCTGAAATTGTTGAGTTGTGAATTGTTTGAAGAAGTTTGAAGGATGTGAAATGTGATGTGAAAAAGAAAAGAAAAGCTTGTAAGGGATTGTTGGCTATGAAAGATGAGTAACTCGGTACCATTCACATAGTCGGGTGTTTGTGCCTTGCCAAAGTCTGATTAGTTTTAAAAACATTCCCTTAGAGTTGATTTGGTATGTGCATTTTGGTGTGAGGTACGTGAAGGAAACTGAACACCAAGGTTTCGGCTACTGTGCACCAATGCCTCTCACTCAAGAAAGAAAGAAAGAAAGGAAAAGAAAAAGAAAAGAAAAGAAGAAAATCTGCAGATTATGCAAGGGTGGTGAATGTTGAGTTGAAATGATGAAGTGTGTTATTTCTTCTTCCCAGATTAGCACCACATGACCTAAATTACATCCTACCCTTATCACGTTTCTTGGCCTTTATTTGCTAAGTCCTTTTGATCTATGTATACATGTATTTGACTTGGCAGACTTAAACTTGAATTTCTAATGAAAATTAGATATTAGTAATTTTGATGATAAATATGAAATTCTTGTAAAGTATGATTGTCCTTTTTATGCCTATTTCATTTGATCTTGATTGAAATATATCTTTAGCTATGAATATATCTATGCTTAAATAGACTTGTACTTAGAAAGAAAGAACTTGCTTCCTCAACAACTCTCTTTATAATGTCCTCTCTCTTCAACGCTTTAAAACGAGCATTGCCAAATATGTGGATTTGCCAAGGTACCCAACATTCCTGACCGATTGATGTCTAGATCTTCCAAAAGATGTACTTTCAATGTCAAGAACTCATTCATCAATAAAAACACTAAAATATTTCAAATTAGAATTTCAAATCTAAATCTAAATTTAATTCCTAAAGAAAAAACGGTAATCAGTGAAATAGATGGAGTTTGATTTGCTTTTAAGAAATTGTAACTTAAAACACGTAAATCATCTAATGTAGATGCATTTTCGAGTCTTTGAACGTGGAAATCAACTAAGATTTGAAGTCTAAATTTCAATTTAAAGATTGAGAGAAAATTTGGAGAAAGAGGATATGAAGCGAAAACCAGAAATGAGATTGATCACTTAATTACAATAAATTGGGTTGCATGTTTCGTCTTTATGGGTTAGCTTTTAGATAAAATACACTTGTAAAAGTTGTAACTAAAAGAAAAGCAACTTTTGTGTTGTCAATATTTCTTCTAGTCTACCGACAAAATTTCACTAAGATTGTAGAAACTTCGTCAGAAGCTAAAAATTTTGAAAATAACCGCATATCTTTGTTTAGCAAAAACATTATATTTTTCATAATGACGGTTTATTTCTTGTTAATTGCTTGATAAAATTGCAGATAAAAAGAAATGTAACATGATGATCGACTTTCATGTTGTATAAAATTGCAGGAGAAAAAAGAAAGAAAGCCAAGTGACCGGTGTACACTGTATAGTAGAGGATTAGGTCAACATGGAATAAAAAATTTCATTACAAAAATACATAGAGATCATCGAATTTCCTAATACTCTCGACATTCAAAAAGAAATTATTCAGAACAATAATAACAGCAGGCCTTTGTATAGTCTAGAGGGTCTGTGAACTCACATACACAATTAGCAAGAAGGCTGTTGATGTATACATCCTCTCACCAAAATATCCTAAATATACCCCTTCCCTTGATTCATAATCTCACAATTGATGTCCAGAGTGCAAGCAAACGGGAATCTTAACGGGAAGCTGTGCTAATGAGCAGACTCGACGAGCGGTAGCAATGGCATCAGTTGACCACTGAAGAGGTCGCCCAGTGCACCACGAACATCCATCTGGACAGATACAACATGCTATGAGAATACCAGATAAATCATAACAAAGTGACGCAGATAATAGTGTCCGAGAACGAGCTCGTTATCAGAGTTCACAGATAAAGAGTAGGGATATTATACTGGCCGAGCTACTTGAGTTTGATTCGGCTCGAGCTTCTTCACTTTCTAAACGAGCCGAATGTGAGCATAATTTTAAGCTCAGTTATAATGTGGGTTCGGCTCGTTTATAAACAGGTTGAATATGAGCATGTCAAACATTGGCTCATTAAACTCGAATAACAACCTAAAAGTTGACTTGATGAGTCAATCTTCATTAGCGTTGTTATATGAATCGAGGCTACTTCAAACTCGGTTCGTGCTCGGCTTGAATATGATCAAGCCAAAACTCGGATCAAACAACCCTAGATAAGTTAGTGTCCTTTTCATAACAAATGCGTAAAGAGAACAACATAAGAAAACGACAGAAAGATGACCTGGTCACAGCAAACGAGCTTGGTGATCAAGGGGTAGAACTCTCTCAGATGTTTTCTGAACACATGGTTGTTCATGGAGGACATACCTCTTATAACCTAAAAATCACAAGGTATGATGAAATGTAAATATTTGTCAATCTTAGAGTACTAATTAACCCCAAAAGTGTATCACAGACATGACCTTACGTATTACATGAATATAAACTATGAATTGGATTACAAGGCACATGTCAAACTCTTCAAATATGGAATCTTACAGAACATTCCTTCCGTCCATCAGAAGAAAAAGAATATCCATGAAATAAAAAGATTACAGATCGATTTTACAACCTACACAGGGATTAAAAAATCGCTACATGGTAAACATGGGCACGTACTATAGAAGAGAAAATATACATTGGATAACGGGCAATAATGCTGCTTACTATTTAGTTCGTATTTTTAGAAAATAGTCTCCGATTGTGTTGCTTTCAAGAGGGAGAAGTTAGCATTCAGTATCCTTCTTTTTTTAGGTTGTTACAAGATCCAATGCACATGAATAATACTTGCTACTTTTAACTTTTCAAATATAATATAATATAGTACTACTATTCAAGAAATATCGTTATCTCTTAGAAGCTTACGTAGTTGAATTGTACAGTTATATACTGACATGCAGAAGAGAGAACAAAAAATGTACAAAATATATACCTTCACAATGATGGGCGATCGCAACTCTAAAACACGATGAATCTCCATATTAGTTGTGTCTCCTACCGCAGACTGGAAATCAGATGCTTCTTTCAGTACATGTTCGCAAAACGTCACCAGTTTCTGTTCAGCTATTCTGTCAAGTTTGTTTGCGTCATCCAGTTCAGAATGCTTCTCTACACTAGCATCAAGTTCTGAAGTGGCTTTGTGCAGCATGTCCAGGTATATGCATGTTCCTACTAATTCTTGACGAAGAAGATTCAGTGGTGGCCTGTTCAACAATGAATGATCAGAACTAATAGTATTATTCATTCATTCAACAAGTTTTAGCTTCTACTTTCTATTTTTTCTAAATATCAAATGCAACAAGAAATTAACAGACACTATAACTAACCTGTCAGCAGGGACGTGGCGAATACGCATACTCAGGTTGGTATATGAATTATATGAGGCGGCAAAATCCAACATGGATAACAAAATCTCCATTATGGCAACCTTTTGTGGAGGTTTCAACTTGGACCAATACTTTTTCTGCAGATGTGACACATGTTTAAAATGGCACGGATATTCTATTGAAAGTTTCATTTTAAAATAACAAGAACTGTGAATTTCCATTACAACTAGCAGAAAGCATAGAGAAATCAGATAAATCCATAAACAGTAAACACCTAATTCTGAACTGAATACCACAGGCTCTGTCAAGAGCAGCTTCTAGGGAGTATCAGAATTCTAATGTATACAGCCACCTTAGCCCAATTGGAACTGCACAAGCGCAATTTTGAATTACCCTCGATGCAGTGAAACCATAGTTGTTAGATGAGCAATTAAAAAGATTTAGATAAAAAAAATTTGGTTACTGGCTTGTTTTATTCAGCTTACAATGTGAAAATTTTGACAAATTATTATTGATTTTAATAATGACCTCAACAATTTCTTCTTAAGTATAATATACTTTTCACATGGGTACAATGGATTTTCAAATGCAAGAATAGAGTATTATTTGTATTAATTGATTATCAAATTTAACAAGCTTGTTAAAATAGCAACCTAAAAGTTCAGGACTCATTTCAAGCTTATTAGAATAATACAGAGCTTTAGAACGGATTTCAGCTCAAAGTTGGTATTTATAGATATTAAACTCATAAAGTCTATGTAGTAAGATTGGCTTGAAGCTTTCTAGAATGCATTTCAGCTCAAAGTTGGTCTTTATAGATATTAAACTCATAAACTCTATGTATTTAGATTGCCTTGGAACTTTCTAGAATGCATTTCAGCTCAAAGTTGGTATTTATAGATATTAAACTCATAAAGTCTATGTAGTTAGATTGCCTTGGAACTTTCTAGAACACATTATTAGATTACCAAGGCCAACAAAAAAATGTACACAAACTGACAAACCCATCATAGTCAAGTGATGATCGACTCAATATACAACTTGATTTACTCATCTGTGAACCCCCGCTTTCTAGTAGTCATTTTTAGATTACTAAGTCCAATATATAATGTACACACACCCATCAGAATCAGTGATGAACAATTCATTATATTTTTCACTATTATAAGTATCTAAAACTTAGTTGGTACAACCACAAACCACATCTATAAGACTGTCTAAAAGCTAAAATATGACTCCTTGCATCAAATAGACAAACTGTAGATAATAGATGGGAAGGAGGCAGCATTAAATATTGAGCTGTAAGACAAGGAATGAGATTAGAGAGAATAGAACAGAGGCAAGAGGAGGGGATGTCAAGGGGTAAATGGCATTCACTGAATTATTGTGCAAAACATCTCTTAAAAATCTGATATTATGAGTGTCCGAAATAGTCATAAAATAAATATATATATATTATCAAATGATAAGAGACTGATATCATAAATGGCCACATCTGTGAGAGACAAAACAACAGGAGAACATAGCAATTTCATAAAATTAACATACAACATAAGACAGCATGCATACCTGAATGCTATCAATGGCTCCAAGAAGTAATAGCTGAGTAATGCATTTTCCTCTTATGGTTTCCATTAGCGGACTCTCAAATTCATCTTTTAAATCAGGTTCCTCACTCTCAAGAGGCTAAAGTAACAATTTGATTGAAACATGTTAAATGAGTACAGGAAATATATTAGACAACTGAATACAAAGCAATAAAAATGGTAATTCAAACAAGAAACTAACAGTCTTACTATTCGCTGTACATGGTAGCAACAATGCATAAATATCACTTGACACCTGATTTTGTTAAGCATTCATTTTCTACTGGACATCGGACAATTAACAAAACTACTTAAAAGGCGCACTATGGATGCTTCATTTATATACACACCCTAAAGGGTACACATCTGTGTTTTTGTAAATTTGAGGGAAAGAAAGCGTCAAATAAGTTGTACTTCTTTTATAGTAATCCAATATTAAGCTTATTATACATAATGTAAATACATGAGTCGTCGTTGATTTTCTACATATTTTAATTAATTGAATTCCTTTTTTTTTATTGCACCTGTGATAAAATCTACAAGCATTGAAAACATATATTTCAAATTTTACAACCATTGAAAACTTATATATATAATGTTGGGTTCAAGTGGAAAGGGGTTTAGGGTTAAAAGTAAGGAGTATCAGAAACCATCAGATCAAGTATCAATTGTTCAAAGGAGACCATCGGATCAAATAAAAATTGTTCAAATATGACATTATTTGTTCATCTAACAAATTTTCAAATATAACATTTCTACTTTGGTCTCTGAATGTTAATTAAAGTTGTTTCTCCTTTAAAAAAATTTCAAATATATTCGAAATTGTTCAAATATTTCGTTCAACTATATTCGAAATTGTTCAAAATATACGACCAATTGTTCAACCTTATGCCCAATTGTTCAAGCGTTAATTTATATGTTCAATTGTTCAACTATACTTTTGTTCATCTATATGACCAATTTTTGGTTGAACAAATACATGTTATACTTGAATAATTGTTAGTAGATCTTTCCTACTTTAACCCTAAAACCCTTTCTCAATATGATACAAATTATACATATATATATATATATATATATATATATATATATCCATCTTTTATCTTATATAGTAACTCATATGTTTCTGGCCACATTTCAACTTTAAAAAAATGCAGGTTCTTTGATAACTGCTTAAAGTTCCGATCCACACAGAAAAATAATGACATTTGAGTTAACTACCTGTGATTGAGATTGCAATGATGCATCTAAATCCTGGCTCTTTGACTTTGAGGTAAAGCTTCGCATAAAAAGATTATCCATCACATTCCCCATTATTCTTTGGCCTATTGTCTGATTCCGTTGCAGGTCTCTAGCATCCGAGTTCTTCGGAGACACGGTGGATGGAGACGGTACCCCTGCATCATAAAAACTTGACATATTATTTTGATCTTTCCATTATTGTGTATATTTGCACAA
The DNA here is from genome assembly GCA_002319775.1 of Fagopyrum tataricum. NCBI lineage: Eukaryota > Viridiplantae > Streptophyta > Magnoliopsida > Caryophyllales > Polygonaceae > Fagopyrum > Fagopyrum tataricum. Next base: position 8,560,434 of record CM008280.1, read on the forward strand.
TTTAGATCGTAATATCCTTTCTAGATTAGAGAACAGATATCTCACTTCCTAGCACAAGCTTAGCAATAGGATTAAATTGTACTTTTCACAACTTAGAATAGTACTCACCTTCAGATCCATCCAGAGTAACTGACATTTTAGAGGATTTTGTAGAACCATCTGCAAGACCACTTTCAGAATCCAGAGTTGCAACATCATCACTACCACCACCAAGCTGCCTGTGCTCCACCATCTTATTCTTGATGGATGTCACGGAGAAGCTATAACCATCCCTGCCCAGAGTACCTCTGGTTGCATTGCTAAACCCTAATTCATTAAGTAGCTCAAGTGGCTGTGTTGCATACGAAGCATCTCTGCGAGTGAAAACACATGTTTATCATAAAGTTGGTGCAAAAAAAAAAAAAAAAGAGTCTGACATCATGTTCATGTAAACAGAACCGAGATTGAGGATACACACCTTATACTTTTCAACAAGGTATCCCAATCATTGTCACTGAATTGGTGCCCACCTACTTCTATGAGATGTACCAAAGCCCCAAGAGAAATAGAAACCACTGACTGATCTGTGTTCTTTGCACAATCCAATAGCAAGCTAAGCAGTGGTGGCAGCATAAAGCAAACCTCCTGAATGAAGCAGAATAAAAATATAACTTCTACCAGTCTCAATATTATCAACAAAAAAACTCTAAAATTTCAAAAAGCATTCCATTAGACAAGAATAATGACAACAAAGTCAGACTTCACTAATCTACAATGATGAGTGAGTATAGGGCAACTTTACCCAATCGTGTGCATTAAACTATCAATATTGGACAAGTAACCACCACATATTTACAATGATGAGTGATTTGGTTTTATAACTGGGGATACTACTTGGTCCACCTTACTTTACATTAGAATTTACAATGCATACAGAAGATGTTTTGTGATCCTCATGTCTTGAATCATATTGCTTTTTACCAGGAAAAAACTTCATATATAAGCAAGAATGTAACGAACATAAATTCCAACTCCATTTATATTATCAACTTAGTTTGATGATAACAGTTGGAGTTATCCTAGATTAGATTAAAAAAAAAAAAAAACATCATTCTTCCTTGCTAACCAAAATGCAACTTCAATATTCACTAACTGGAACAATAATATTTGAGTTCTAACGATTGAATAAAACATTCTTCTCTTTACCAGGAACAAACTTCATATACAAGCAAGAATGTGAAGGATGAACATAAATTCCAACTCCATAAATATCAACTTACTTTGCAAATAAGCGAAAAATGATGAGATCAATGGAAAAGATATAACAGTTGGAGTTTATCCTATATTAGATTTTGAAAAAAAACATTTTGCTAACCAAACCGCAACTTCAACATTTAGTAAACGGAATAATAATATTTGAGTTCTATACCATTGACTAATACATTTGCAGATGGTAACATTTTTAATCACTTGTTTCTACTGTCTCCCTATTCGAAGTTTGTGGCATACACTTTCTAGTTACAGCAAAGAGAAAAGAGTGCAAATTATTTAAAAAATTTCCAGGTGCTTATGAGCTTTTGAACTTCACCTGAATTGTGGAAAATTTTGCTAACCAAAACGATGCTATTGAAATCTATTTAGCTTCTGTGTAGACTGCTAGAAAAAGGAAAGAAACTTCTTGTGTGCAGACATCAGTGATCCTTTACAGGCCATAGAATTACCCAAGTGTAACCAGATCACAAAGCTTAGTGATTTAGTCTACTTAATTTGATGTAGTAATTATGATATCTGATCTCATCTAAAGAAAATGAACTCCCATTCATTTGACGAAATTTCAGATGAACATCAAAGCATTATACTAAGCCGAACTAAAGGGATCGTGATAACTATTCATCTTAGTGTTTTCTAGCTCCTTTCCAGACACCATGCATGTATACACAAATATAAGGCTTCAATTATCTTTTCAGCTACAACTGAGGAATGCCAATGGGCCCAAATTTCTGGATTCAACTAAATGTTAAGCTGTCATTGGAATATAGACTTTCTTGTCCTATAAATGTTTTCATTACTAAGTCCGAAATGGTGTTCAGTTTTCCTCCACAACGCTCTACAAGAACATACTTCCATTACTTTCTCAATCACATAACAGCTACTGAATGCTGGCCAATGATAACGGAAGGTATATGCAGCTCATGTATGATGTTTGATCATAAATTACAAAGATGAGATTTTTCATGTTCTCCCTGGTTGTGTACTTCTGTAAACTAACAGAACAATATCCTTTACCTTGTAAAAAGTGTTAAAGAGATTGCAGAGCAATTGAAGTGAGTGGATGCAGGTCTCACGAAGCCAGTCATCATCATCATCAGAACCTGATCCCCCTTTGCCTGCTTGTCTTACATGATCGAAAATGGGAAAAAGCACTCGACGGAAAATGCTCTCCCAAAACGGTGAAGAGAACTTTCTACCTCTCTCATTTAACAAATCAAAGAGAACTTCAAGTGCACAATTTCTAACTTCAATCCTTGGATCAGAAGTGAGGTCTGATAGGCCAGCCAACATAGGGAACCAATAATGCTCAGTCACGTCAAAGTTCGCATCAGCAACAACGTCAATGGGCTTTAAGGCACCACCAGGTACAAGACCCTGACATCAACAAACAAATGTCATTTAATGTGAAAACTAGATAAACCAGATACAGAGAATAAATTAAGTTCAGCAGATATCAGTAGGCATTTTGGGTAAAAAAAAATAAAAGGTAAGCTGTATAAGTGAAGGAGGAAAACATATCCTCTTAACTATCCACGACAAGTAAAGGAAGAAGTGCTACACGCCACTAGTAAGAGAATTGTCGGCAGGGACCTAAGCAGACATAAAATAAGAAATGACAAATGACAGCAACTCACTATCTTGTAACAAAAAAGATGTAAATATTTGGTAAATAAAACTATAAAACTTCCTGATCTTCGAAAAGAAGTTGACAAAATATGTTCCTCTCGAAATCATCAACCACGTAAAGGGGGTTGGCTTTGAGGAAGTTGTACTTTTTTTCATTTTTCAGGAAAGCCTTTGGAGGAGCTTTAACTTCAGATAAGAAAATCAATGGGAGAATAACTACCACGCAGAGGATTAAGAATACAAAAGGAAAACCTTATGCTGGAAGCACAGTCTTATTTCCAGCTTGTCATATCAAGGAACAAGATATTAGAAGCATTCTGAAAGGTTAAGAAAGGTAGGCGTATCCTCTTGACTCATGAGGATGCTTCCAGATATGAAGTTCTTAAACAAAGTCAACTCTCTCACATGAAGTAGGTGGTGTATCCTTTACACTGATGAGATGTGATTCAAACACCAAAGGTAGGACAAAAAAAAACAGTGTGTTTTCACATTAGGTATGGACCTCCTATTTAACCATCAATGCACATGAGTGCACCTCGTGTTCTCTAGTAGCCTGAGCACTGCAGGCATTGCATGATTGTCTGGGCACAACTGGGTGCACACAAGTGACTTCTTATTACCCACAGAAAAACAGAAAGGGTTGACTATAGAGCCATTGCTACCAAATCACTCTTGACAGCAAGCACGGCCACTGCCTAATATGCTTGTCATCGAAATCACTTTCTCCATCCACGTCACTAGTGATGTCCAGAGATCCTCATTTCATAGTAAGTCTAGTAGCTCCCTTTTCCTCATATAGATTCATAACCACATTAGATCCACCGACCAAGGTGAAATAAACCTTGCGAAACCTATTTTTCTTCCTTAATTCTTCAAAGATAATAGATCATAAGTAGATATTTAGCACTACCTTCTCCTCCACTTTATGTCAAAGCAAGACAATGAAGACATAGATACAACATGCACCATAGAGTCCTAAGCATGGAATTGATTGGTACTCTAGTTGAGCATTTGAAATACTAATTGCACTAGTCAGGAAAAGGAACTTCAGTGGGAAGATACTTTCGCTGGAGTATAAAAAGATATATTTCTTCTGACGTGCTCCCAGATAAGATGACTTGTTCTCTTACTGAAATCTCGCAGGTAATAAAAAAAATCAGATTGGCACTGATAAATCCAGTTTTGAAATTATTGTTTCTTAGTTCTGTAATTATAAATGTTACTTGTAACACTAATTTTATGTGATTAGTAGATAAAATCCTCTACAAAGGAAAAATAGTACTACTTTTAACACTAAAATTTCTATATTGGGTAGTCAAGAATCAAGGAGACAATAAAGACAGATACAACAGAAACTCGATGGTTTAAATAGAATGTTAACTAATGGCTGAAAGGCAAACCTCTGCAAGACGATCTTCACATATACGCAACAAAGCAATAGCCTTCAAGCTTATTCGATGAGAACTTTTATTGTTTGCAAATCCAATTAAACAGTTAACACAATCCATAAAGCAGTCTCCCACTACTTGATCAAAGTGCTCCAATATTACTGAAAAAAGAAATGAATGGCAGTTATCAACAAAACAAAGATATCATAACTAATATACAGAGAACATGTATGATAGGGTACACACCCTGCTCAACATTCTCAAATGCACTCTCAACAATAGATTCAGAATCATCATCTGCGGCAGCTGTGAAAATCATGAAAACACTCCGCCATCCTGATTTTATGCTTCCAACCTTTGATTTTATCATCTACAACACAATGTCATAACAGCTATAAGATTAGCCTTTAGCTACTACAACCAGCAGTGACACAGAAAGTCAATACTAATAACAAAACCAGCAGCACACACAGTTACCTGAACAATGCAATCGACAATCAGTTTCCTTTTGATGTCACTTCGGCTACTCCTCATGAGAACAACAAATGGCTTTAAAATGTCATTCTGAAATGTAAAATTAGTGAGCTCCGCACGCTCCAAATACTTCATACCCAGCTGCCTCAAAGAATCAATAGCATACATAGCAATTTTTTCATCATGGTGGCTTCCAGCAGAAATAAAATGATTTGCCAAGACAGACCATATTCTTGCCCAGACCTGAAACGAAGAACAGAAATTAAGTAGCTAGTTCAGTTAACAAATCTTGAGAACTTATTTAGCCTTTTACAATGAATATGATATGATATATCATTAATAAGCGGCCAAATTTTTTACTTGAAGTTTGTAATAGAAATAACGAGAGTTTCCATCGATCAGAATAGATACCAAACGTATACGGGCCATATTATAGTAACTGATCTCAACAAGCTTCTGCAAGCTGAAAACACGTGCTGGGGTTTGCTTCAGTTCTTCCGCTGACACACCGCAAAGTGCATTGAAGAACTCAACCACTGCATCACTGGGCAATCTTACACTATTTATAAATACTTGTTCAGCAGGTTTCCCAGCCAATTCTCTTAATGACTGAAGAAGGGAATCTCTGGAGATTTGATTTGAAGCTTGCATAACTGTGGCACCAATTGCAGGATTTGAAGTAATATATTCAAGACGAGAGACACATTCAAGAACAGCATTCCATGTGTCTTGGAGAGAGTTGGTATCAGAATCACAAAGGGACAATAAAGTCCTCAATGCTTCAACATTTTTACTGCGCATTTCCTTTGGTGCGTGCAAGAAGGTGAATCTGGCAAAAAGTCACATACATAATCATTGAGACCTGCTATTTGTAAAATCCTCTTCAGAAGGGTTTGCTATGACCAGTGCCAACTCGGAGACCAGAAACTAAGCAAAATGGCCCTTATGTCTGAGCTAATGCTGAAAGCTTTACAAGTTGAGGCATATACTACCCACCAAATAACATCAAGGGAAACAATACAATTTATTTAAACATTGGAAGGTGAAGAAAAAGGTTCCTCCAGCCATATAGAGATGTGCTTCTAGTAAGAAACATGCAAAGATTATGATATCAAGAAGTGGAAGTATGTACAACATAAAAAGATCATAGATTAGTGGTAGACTGCATTTTTCATGATAAGTTTAACCGCAGAAAATTAAGACACTCAGTCGAAGGCAACAAAACATAATATGAAACAACTAATCATAATCCTACACATAAATAATATAAGGCATCTTAGGCTTTAAACTTTGATCAACAACTCAAGTCATTTTACATGTTCTAGATAGTTACGAGAAATCTTAATAAATTATGTTCTTACCGACTTTTTCTTTTCCGGTCATCGGATATGAAGGGTGGTGACAACTAATAAGTGTCAACATTGATTAAGAAGTTCAGTAAAACAAGATACTTTTAGTTGATTAATATGTCTATTAAAATTTACCATATATATTTCCAATTGGAGGGAGTATAGCTTCTTTTTTTTTATCAGGATATCTACCTGACCAAAGATGTCAAGAATGCATAACGCATGGTGTCCATTCCAAGAACATGAGTGATGTGAATTCCAGCTTTAAATCCCTCCATGCAAAGAAGAACTCTAGACTTATTATCTCCTTCCTCCATAATAACTGAAAATGTTGCAAGCAAAGGCCACCCAACTGTTTCAACCATTGGCCTTACGAGTTCAATTTTTTGTGATGTATAAAATACTCCTCTTTTTCCACCCTGGTTCCGGAAAAGTTCCTGTGTTTGCTGAATTATGATTTCGCTCTTGGACTTGCTGTCTGTTGTTGATTTCCTGCGGGGAAGAGCCAAGTTAAGGATGTTCATGACAAAACCTCCCTCTTCAGCTTCTGGTTTGTGATCATTCCTTTTTCCAACTCCTACATCATCTTTCATTTTTATCTCTTCTTTCACAATAGAATCATAAATTTCCTCCAAAAGTTCTGTAGGTGGGCTCTCTTCGGCATCAGTCGTAGAATTTAGGCGTACAAAGTCAGCCTTTGACATTTTAGGCCACACCATAGGGTTATGGGCATCAGTATTCAACATAATGACAGCATAAGCAAGGACATAAGCAGTATCTGCGCTCTTGAATAAATTTGGATTGTCTGCACAGTAACTGCAAAAGGATATACCATCTGAAAATTTTAGGAAGCTAATCGCACGAGTTATACTTCGAATATATTGAATTGAGCCCTGGAGCATAATAATACAAACTCTAATTATGGTAAATTTCAATGTTAAATTGTGATGAAGGAGAAGACTAAATAACATGACCAACCCTAGTATGATGGTCAAAATGTAGTACCAAAGTTCCTTTGCTCTAAAAATGAAGAATTTTTAGAAACCTATGAAGTCTGAGCAGACTACAGTACGCATCAAGTTGTGTAATTCAATAATTCATTCTCAAAATAAACAAGCAGAGAACTGAGCATAAACTAGTCCCAGATTCACTACATATGGAGAAATTGTCTGAAATATAATCTATGGAAAAATAAAAAATAAAAAATATAGACCATCATTCATAACTAAACCAGCAAGTAGTAATGAGTTTTAGACACAACAATGTTTATGACAAAGATGATTATGGGAAACTACTTCTCAAGCTGTTTTAACAATTTTTTCTTTTCCTTTGAATTTCTTTCTTTTTTTTTGGTTAACTTTGAATTTCTTTCTGATAAGGTGAAAAAATAGCATGTGATCCTCTCTGCCTTTCTTATTTATTTCAGTGATCAATCTCTGCTACATTAGAAAGAAGATATTTTGGAGGTTTTTACTCCTGTAATTTAAGGATATCATAATAAACTTCAGGTTCAATATTTATTGGTAGTTTGCAGCGGTTTGAGTTCGTCTCTACCATTCACTTAGAATAAAACACCAATACCGAGATGGACGTGATCAGTCTTAGTTGTATATATTTCTACTCTATGTTCTTCACTAGTAGCAGCACGACTAGAGAAGAACATAAAGGGTGTAATATTGTTGAATAGAAGATGAGATTATTATGTTAGTTAGGACTTTAGGTATGAACATTAGGAAATGATGGCTAAAGACAATAGAGTAAAGAGTAAAGACAAAGAAGATCTATTTTTAAATCTCTTTCACCAATTCCTTTATAAAAACACTTCTTTCCTGGTAAGCACATAAATAACATGGCCAAACTATTGGATAGTGTCCTCAAAATGCTAAAGGATAGTAATTCTAACTGCTTCAATTTTTGAATGTGTGGAACTAGGTGTCACCAATTTATATCAATGGTCTGTTATTGGTCCTCCATCTTTTTCTCTTGGCTTACCGACATGTAGGTCAGGTTTCTCTTGTCACATCCTTTTCCCTATTGGCCTATTGGGAGAATATGAATTTTTTTCAACAAGAGATATTGATGTAAACGTTCTCAATTCTGGTAAAGTTATACATCCATGCTAGGCATGTTATGCAAAATTTTAAAGCAAATGATAATTCTATACACAAGCCTAATACAAAACTTAATCTCAATGCCTACGGCATATTTTTTATTAGAATTTTCCTACAAAACATGGTCAACATAGAAAGAAGGTTAGCTATATCTCATGTTTGGTCCCACAAACCTCCCCAGAAAAGTTGTGTAACCCCTAGCAATTCTACCCTCTTCCCAAAGGGAAACATTTTCCACATAGGAAGTAGAGTTAGAATAAGTTATTTCCTGTGGAAGTTGAGCACTTTGTGCACATCTATCACATGCCTTAATTAAATCTTAATTAATCCCAAACACTTACAAGTCCACAACACTCAAATTCTTACAATAACTTGAAAATTATTCCATAATTTCAGAAAAGAATTTTGCATCATATCATCACATTCTTACCGTCCCTGGGAATAGAAGCCACTAGAGTAAATTAAATACTGTATTGCAAGATATATTCCAGAACAGTTTACATAATTAACTAACGCCAGTTGTTTTTCCCACTGACAAGTTTTATCCATTTTCACCATTTTATACATTATTATTCATGCTGCAAAGTTCCACCATCCCCTGCCCAAATAACAGTATTCCACAAACACATACTTTTAACTAGTCTAAGGTCCACAAGACAAACACACAGATCCACGAGAAAGAGGATTTAAACATGAATACCTACCGTTCTGCAAACTTTTCCATGATACGGTCAATCTTTTGAGCTTCCCCCGGAAGTCTGAACCCACTAAGGAATTTTCGTATGGCAGCATCAAACTTCATTCCTGAGAATTCCATGGAATCAACATATGCATGCATGACAGCAAGGGGAAACTCTTCATGTTGACCCAAGTAATCGCCTATCATAGACTGCAAAATTCAAAAAGATTTCTACATACATAAGAACAGAGCTTAATCTTCCTGCTTAAAGTAGAAAGGACAAATAAATTCAATAAAAACTAACCTTATCCAAGCTAGTTGTTTTCTTCAAGAACTCGGCCACAGCAAAAGCAGTATTCTCTACCAGCTTATTAGATAACAAATAGGCAATGCCCTTTGCAGGCTTCCTATTGAACTGCAGAATTCAAAGATTATCTACTTTATTAGAGCAATGGCATCATGAATACACTTGTAATAAAAAAAAATTTCATATTATTGAACAAAGCAGACATGAAATAAACATTTTAATCCATTACACATTGACATTTTCTCTGATTTTTAAATCTATAAGCTGCATTTAGTGAATATAATACATATTCCACTGGTATATATGATCATTTTAGGATCCAACTGTCAACAAACATACCTAAAATGCTCAAACTATGCTACCACATTTTAGGCTCTCAAATATGTGACCATTCATCATTTAGCATTTACTTTGAAAAAAGTATTAGAATAACACATATATTACATTAGTTTGATATAGTTGATATAAGAACATTAGACGAAATATTGCTTGTGAACATCTACAAAATGTTTTAAAAAAGATCCAGATTGACTAATAAGCCTTATACATGGTACCCAATCGAACTGCTTTGCTTCCACCCTAATCCATCAATGCACTAGAAAACTTGTTAGTGACAGCATAAAGCAGTAAACCAGTTTATTGCAGAACCCTAATGATAAAATATCCTCTTCATCAGCTCAAACAATTTAGTCCACTGGGTAAAAGAGACCTATACAACCCAGCAAAAGAAATATAATAGTACTATCAGTAAATTACCTCAGAAATAGCAGCTTCCATAATAGACTTATGAGCCTTTGCCTTCTTGAAATCGCTGGAATCACCTTCCCCATTGTCCACCTCAATGGATTCTTCAGTTGAAAGTTCATTAAGAGAGTCCTTGTCTTTCTGCTTTCCTGTTCCTCTACGTGATTCCTCCCAATCAACCAGTGATTTTACCACATTCACAAGACACTGAGCGCGGAAAAGATTTAAAAATTAGTATCAGAAAATAAAACAAGAATATATATATATATATATATATATATATATATATATATAAACAGCAATTACAGATGCAAAACTAGCATCTTGGAAGTGTACAGGCCGCAACGAGCAAGGAACATGCCTGTTTGTCCCTTGGATGATCAAGAAAGATTTGCATGAAAATGCTATGAACGAAATACTAATCAGTAGAATCTATATATAAGAAGCCATGTTACTTGCAGAAAATAATGAACTTCAGAACCTTAAATGTCAGGCTATGGAAATTCAAGCTAGCGTTATCTAACCTGAAGTGAGGAGCCCTTTAATGAAGCATTCTGAGAGCCAGCAGCAGAATTTGGGTCTGTAGTTTGAGTACCTTGAGCTATTTTTGACAATGTTGTCACCTTATTGACATTTCAAAAGACAATATGCAACTTTAAGAAAGACTTCAATTGGCTAATCAATGCAAGAGATGTTGATTCAAAAGACTACAAGTGAAGCAGCTGTTAGATGATACCATGCGTTCAAATAAGTTTGGAGCATCAATATCACAGTCATAATTGACAAAAATATCCACAAGCATCTGGGGATCTTTGCATGCCTTCTCAAGCATCCTACAAAAATTTAGTAGTAATTTTAGCAGTTAACAAATTAACTGGAAGGTCCCAAATATAACTGAAGCAAATAAAAGATTAATTTTATATATATATATATATATATATACCTCAGTACACTTAATTTTTGGTTAACTGGGAAGTCTGTGCTGTCCAATGATCTTAATACTATTAAGGGAAAGAAAACGCCAATCTCACCCTGGAAAAAAAAAACACAAATTTTTACATGTAGATTACCTTTACCAATTAGACTTTGTACCACTCATCAATGACAAAATAAACCATATACAAGCAAAGCAAGCACTAGATACCTTCTGGCTGTCCCTAAATCGCAACAAAAGGACCGCAAATATTCCAGCAGCACACTGTCACAATAAATTATAAATGATCATCAAGACCTGTATAATATTGGGACAGAAAGTCACAGAAACAAGATGGGAGACAAAGAGAACCTGAAATATAACAGGAGATGAAGAAACAGATGCCCGCAACAATGTATATGAAAGATATGCTTTCACTGAGTCAATGAAATGGAAATTCTTCGTAAATGAGAGGCTGACCCCTTCTAGCAAGCCCTGACAAGAATGAAAATTGCGAGAAGTTCAATCACAAGGTTCGAAGTACAGTATGCATGCATGCATGAATATCATAGATTAATGGGAAACATATGTCTCATATTGAAGAAAGAAACTTTCATTAATCAATTAAAGAAGCATAATTTCTCTTTAAAAAACACTACTGATTTCATTCATAGCGTGTATTTTAGTAGAGCCCCTTTAGCCATAACATGTCTTATCACCACACAAAGCAAATGTAATATTAAAATAAATAAAATAAAAAATTCAGGCCCCTTTTGCTTATCACCGACTTCAAAGAACTCAAATACTGATAATACCAAACACCAATGAACTAGTTCCTATCCTTCTCCATGGATATACAGGTTGATGAATTTAATAAATGTCCACATTCCTTTCTTTTTCCTCAAAACTCGGGATTTAACTTTTAGGAGAACGATTCTCCGTGAATGATGTACATATCTCTCGGCCAGAGAGAATCCCAAGGGTAGACATCATTGAACTGTAGGACCAAATTACATTACATTATTCTGAAATGAGCCTCATTCCTCAAGATCAGTTGGAAAGATGTGAGCATCATTTCCTGATGTCCTATGAAATTTGTAACAGTACCAATTAATTAAATTATGGGACCAGTTTACATGATATTAATGTGAGAAGGATAACCTGCAAAAGCTCTAGTGAAAGAATTCGTGTCTTTGTTGTTACTTCATCAGTATCTTCCTTCATACCCATCTGCAAATATTACTGTGTTAGGCTGGCAATCATGAGAAGTTATCACAAGATATGATAAGCTCGGAATATTACCTTGCAAAGCGTTCGGAAAACAAGTAAGGCATCACGTTGACTAATGCTCATGCTATCCAAATCCATGCCACTAAAAGACATAATCAACAAAATTATCCTCGAGAAAAAAAGGGGGAAAAAAACACTGAATTCCAACAAATAATTTCAGAATTGAACTCCAAAACATTGATATCTCAAGGAACAGGTGTGTACTGTTTCATCTTGTCCCCGTCTTTAAGATTTACAGCCTTGTCAAGTACAGCCTCCAATCCCTACACGACAAAAGTTATTTAAAATTAAAAATAGGTTCAGTAGAAAAAATGTAGATGAGTTCAATTTGCATTACAGAATAAGAACATAATCAGCAGATGAGTTCTATTTGCATTAAAGAGTAAGAAATTGATGACAGCAGAAAAGATGTAGGATTGAAGGCACAAGTATGTTCTAGTTCTGAAGAACATAATCAGCAGATCTACAAATATGACCTTTATATCAGCACCACCAGCAAGATTATGCAACTCCTCCAGAGATGCAAGAGATGTCTCCTTTGCCTGACTTGAATTTTGCGCATCTACAGATGCCATTCCTTTCTCATCTTTGTCACTCAAGAAAGTTCCATCAGCTTCTGATATTGAACCATTCAAAGATGGATCTTCAGAACCTGAAACAGAACTCGTTGAATTTGCCTCCTGACCTCCCTTTGTAGACTTACTGGCACTCTGAAGTAACATAGAGTTACCAGATTATTTTGCATCATCCTCCACAGAATACAACAAGAAAATTTATCGATAGGTAAGCATACCAGATCAGATTCCATTCTCCGGAATACGATGCTGATCATTTGTGTCAACATGGCCTTTGATGTTGCTTGATTTATTGGGCTCTTGCTGATGTTTAATATATCAGATAATCATAATCTTCAAGCACAGACCAGCAAATTTGTTTTTAACTAAAAGAAGCGGAAGACTACAAATATTACCTATTAAGAGCAATGTTATAGCAAACTCTTATGACTGACAGCAATGACTCCCCATGAACTGCATTTAGAGTGTCACATTAAAGCCACAACTAATCACAGAAAGCCAAATATAATTTATTATGACTATATCCAGGAATCTAGAGCAAAACAATTACATGTCACTCAAGTTATGAGAGTAATTGCAGAAAAATCTTAAGGTATCACTGAATACCTCTAAACCTGGCTGATGCTACAGCTGTAAGAAGCACCTTCAGAACTTGCAAAATCGTGCTGCAATGTTATACCTCTAACGTTATGTAACTAGCAAATATGTGTATTAGAGTAACAACTTGAGCTAGCTAAATATTAATACCTGTCAGATGATGCGTTATCGACACAACTGCATATCATGTTTAAAACATCTGTAAATAATTGTGAATTTTTACCACCATCTAGACCTGGATCACCTTCCAAGTGATCATAAGCAATGAGTTTCTGATGCAAAGAAAACAAGAGAGTGTTAATTTCGATATTTTACCGAAAAACCATACACATGTTACCGAATTTTTTTTTCCTCATAAACTGATAAATAAACTATTTGATAAAACTGCCACTAGAACACTACAGCAACCTTTTTTCCTCCTGCTAGAAGTAAAACATATTAAAGCAGACAAATAGTGAGGAAAAAGAGCATACATGAAGACAATCCAAAGCAAGTTCAACTATTTTCACATTCTTTGTCTCAAAAGCAAGTCGAAGTGGACTTAAAATAAGCTCCGCTTCAGCTTCGTCTAAGGTAGTCCCGGCACTTGCCAGGGCTTCTGCAATTGTTCTACTTATGCTTGATGGCTTGCTAACACCTGCCTCCAAAGTGCTTTGTCCTTGTGATTCATCTGATTTTGGCTCTTCAACTCCAGCACCAGCATTCTCTAACACACTGACAAATAAATAAATTTTAGTAAATTGATAACTAGCAAAGGCTTGTGAGTCAAATCATTAGCAGAACAATTGCAGGCCCACTAGCAAAGGCTCAAAAACAATAAATAGAAAATCAAGTTAACAGAAGAATATTTTAAGCAAATAATGTGTGTCAGTAAGAAAATACATACGCAGAACAGTATCTGGCATGGAATTTAAAATTTAAAAATCCAATCCAGTAATTATGAAGAACTCGAGAGAAGAACGAAAGGAAGCAGAAGATGTAAATTGGCATGAACATATTGGAACTGTTAAATATTAGTTAGAATCTTCTATTTTCCTTTGTTTTATGAAAGGGATGTAACTAGAGATCTGCAAAAGATCGTGTAGTAGACACATCTACATCAAAAAGGTGAAGCCTATCACACATTGAAGGGCTGCGTGAAATCTTCCGAAAGCACTCAATTTGTTGAAAAGTAATAACGTAATCGATCACACAAAAAATGGGGAATTTGGGATGTATCTTCTTTTTACAAGAAAGTGATCTCATTGCCCCTGTCTAATGAACCAAAATAATCAGTAACCACATCAGATGAAGGGGAAGAAGCGCCCCTGTCTAAGAGTGCAACCACAGAGAAATAGCCTATTCTTTTTCTCTGGATGATACTCCCCAAAAACACTCATAATTCTCCTAAAAAAGAGTAATTATACTAGGGTAAAAAATAAATCGATGTCACAATGATATCCCAGCTACCAGCATAAATATTAATGATATCCCTGTTGGATTAGCTTCTGAAATTATTTTGTTTGTTATGCTGATTTTTGTATTAGTGGCCTACTTTAAAGCTTAATTACTTTCAGCTATACATGTGCTATTATTTTCTAGTCCATAACTTGTGTAAAGGTTCTGGGGTCAAATTGTAGGCTTTGACTTTATTGGAACAGCCTTGCTACAAAGCTGTACAACGCTTTTAGCTCTCAGTCTTTGTAGCTACTCTTGTAAGCTTTCAGAACTCATTTTTTTCTCTGTGTTAATTTACAGCTCTACCATTAACAATCATCAAGTTTTATCATAACAAGAGCCTTACTCATATTTGCCCTTTCTACCTCAAAATCCCCTCATCTTTCTCCTTGATTTTCTTGTTTCCACTGCTTTGTTTGCAGTTTAATATCTAACAGTCCCAACTATAAACCAAAATTACATATTGAACCACTTGTCTTTCATAAGTTTTAAGCTTAATAACCTATACAATCTCGAAGATGGCAAGAGGGGTGAATTTATCACAAAACTCTCAACATTTCTTCCTCAAAATGGAAATATATAATGGCTATGATCCTTGATCTTTCAAAAGTCAGCTGACACAATGTGTCCAAAGTAAAATGTTTCAATTGCTAGCTTGAAACCACAAACTTATCAAATTGTCTACATTCTATATGCACAACGCCTTCCAAATCTTTTATTCAGGAGGTATTTGCTCAAGAAGATTTACTTGGACAAATTTACAAGGTTTGAGTTCATGAATATGTCCTAGGACATACTAGAAGTTCTTTCTTATATTAAACCTGACACTGAATTATATCAAACAAGAGTGGTGAGAGTTAGGAGAAGAAACAATTGTGTATCCACGTCGTTTTATTTTCGCAATTCATACTGAGAATATTATTTAGATCAACTTCTTATATTTGGTAAATGTATATATATATTATAGTATCAGTTGATCAAGAGAACAATTTATTTAGGATATCATTTGGGAGTTCATTTCTCTTTAAAGTTCCAATTCGTGTATGTGTTCATTCATGCTTTATTTCCCTGATTTATTGCTGAACAAATGCTAGAAATGTAGGAACCAGCCATTGCCCCGAGCTAGATTTGATTAATAATGATTTTTAGAATCCAATCGAATGTTGAAATTTCTTACTTAACAATTTAACTTTAAAAACTAGAACATTAAGTCCTCTGAGTTATTGTAATTTCCTATTCTCTATTTGTCATCTCTTTCTACTAAAAAAGCTACAAGTTCCTAGAAACCCATTTACCCAATGTGTTTGAATCCTCTAGTCTTCACACTTAATTACTGATGAACTTGAAACAAATGTGTGGTTGTATTAATTTTAATTGATATGATTATACGTTGTTCTTATCCAACATATATTTCCTATTCCTCACATTTCTAGCAATTCAAAATTACTGTGAAGTAAGGAAAAATGGCTCTCAAAATCTCAATTGCTTAAAAAAGAACTGTAAAAAAAGGTTGAAGGCGTGTTTGTCTATGACAGAATAACAGAACCAATATCCCAAAAACTTTAGTTATGGGTGAAGGCGTAGAGATCTTTTTTTTATCAATTAAATATAGTAACATAGCAAATTTCCATCAAAGTTAACGGACCAAGCATGTGCGAGAAACGAATCATAGAAGATCAAAATAAGCATCAAAGGTGACATTTAAATGGAAAGTAACCTCTTGTCTTCTGTCGAAGAGGCAGCTTGTTGGGACTCTTCGGCGACAACAGCTCGTCTCCCCTCTTTAATACTATCTGAAAGTTCAGAGAGATTTAAACACATATAGATTCACAACCGAATCAAACATGTATGTGTATATGTGTTTGATTCTATAACGAAACTTGGAGGGGAAAGAAAAGAAAATTTGTAGAAACCTAAATATGATTGAATGGCGGTTTGCAACGTCGGATACTTCTTTCCTGAACTCTCCTTGAGCATGGACTCAAACGCACGGGTGACAAAACCACCGGCAGCGCCCGCCATTGTTGAACTCCTAAATAATTCTCAACAAGTCAATCCAATGCAGACGCAGGGAGAGAGTGAGATAGATTGTAATCAGTTGATCTCCAAATGCAACAACACAACAATGACAACTGTAGATCGTAGCGAGAAATTGGAGCAAGATGTCGGGACTTTTCGCCGAGTAGATCCAGATCCGAATTGAATACCTTAGATCAGATGAACGACGGAATTGGAGCACCAGAAGCAAAATACTGCGGATCTAAGCTTTCTTCGCAGATATCGTTAGTTCGAAGGTGAAGAACATGGATTTTTGAAGTAATAAAATTCACCCTTGTGTTTTTCTCTCCTTCTGATACTCTGGGATGACAAAATGGGGATCTCGTTCACTTGTATAAAATTGAATTTGCTTATGCTGTCAAAATGTGTCGGTCCCTCCGGTGCCCAAAAGAAGGGTGAAGATGTGCTCCGGTCTTGAATATCTTCTCATCCAAGTGCTTTGTTTCGCAATACAATTATACAAGATGTGCTCCGGAGTCCGGAGACCATTTTTGACTTAGCTAAAGCATATAACTAAGAATTTATTAAAATATTTTGGACGAAAATGTATAAATTTGTACAAGAAGAATATTAATTTATTAAATAACTAAAATAATAAATAATAGATAAATATATATATATATATATATATATATACATATATATCGATGCGGTTTTTTTTTAAGTTCACGTGTCTCTATGATGCAGTTTTTAGTGACCACATTGGTACTGTCAGCATTGTTGACACCAAATTTGTCATTTTTGGAGGTATTGATGGGTTGTTGGTTGAGTTGCTGACAATCCATTATGCGATCACAAGTATGGCGGTTTCTATATATATAGAGGTGATTTTTTTCATGAGAAACTTCTTTTTTGGTTGAATTGTATCCCACCAGTGAATTTTTCCATAAAAAAGAATTTTCCAAAAAAATTCTGTTTGAAAAAAAAATATATAATCGTTAAACTATAACAGTTATATTTTAATTAAAAAAAATATATACCGACGTTTATATTTTTCCCCCTCTATATATATAGACACCCATTTTGACATATTTTGACATACTTCAAAAAGGCTCATTTTTCTTATTCGTCTCTTCAAAATCGTAAGAAATTGTGTTCTTTTGTTCAATTTCTGGAAAATATGGATCCAAATAATCTTCATCGGCCCCGATAAATTTCAACGATTTCGATCCTTCTTTTATCAATCATCAATTTTCTCAATTTCTTGCAAATGTAGGACGATTTGTTCCGCCACAACAACCAATTCCACAAGCAATGACTCAACCACCTTACCAAAAAATTTTCCCTAACTCATAAAACTATGAGAACTCTCCACAAGTTTTTCAAGGAAGCAATAGCCAAACAATTAGTGATGAAGAAGATATTGTTCCGGAGACACAACATATCCCTCTGGAATCAGCATTGCCACCTCCATTAGGCAACCGCAATCATCCAATTCCGGTTGCAACAAACAGTCGTGATTGGTCTATCAAAGAAGAAGAAGCTCTAACTGAGGCCTAATTTGCCAACTGCACATACTCCATTATTGGCAATAATGAAGATGTTGAAGTTGTGATTCAAATGGATAGGAATCGTGAAGAAAGGCATAATCAGTTGTTTAGAGACTACTTTGCGGATCCTGCAGTATACAATGAGAATCAATTTCGGATCAAGTTTCGAATGAAGAAGCCTTTGTTTTGCAAGATTGTGAATAAAGTGGTGGAAAATGACGAGTTTTTTCAACAAAAACGAGATGCAGCTGGGAAATTGGGGTTATTTGGACTGCAAAAATGCATTGCAGCAATGAGAATGTTAGCGTATGGGGTGGCTCCCGACGCAGTTGATGAGTACTTGAGGATGGGTCAAACAACTGCACGAAAATGTCTACAAAAATTTTGTGAAGTAGTAATCAACGAGTTTGAAGCTGAGTATTTAGAAGTCCTACGGATGAAGACATACGAAAGATCCTCTACAAAAATGAACAACGAGGATTTCTAGCATGATCGACATTATTGATTGTATGCATTGGGAGTGGAAGAGTTGCCCTAATGCGTGCAAAGGTCAATACTGCGGACGAAACAAGAACGCAACCCTTATTATGGAAGTCGTTGCGTATGAAGATCTATGGATTTGGCATTCTTTTTTCGGTATTCCAAGTTCGTGTAATGACCTTAATGTAATTTACCGTTCACCAGTATTTAGTGATGTTTTGCAAGGTCGGGCACCTCTTGTGAAGTTTAACGTCAATGGTCATGAATGCAAACAGGGGCAGAGCCAGAAAAGTTTTAGGGATGGGCGATTTGAACTAAAATATATAAATTTAATAATTATAATATATAGTAAAGTATTCAAACAAATAGTTTACTGTGGTTTGAACTAAAAAGTAAAATACATACGACGATTTTTTGCCTTAGCAAAATCATTGATATCGAATCTATGTCAATTTTCCCAACAAATTCCCTTTCAATATAAATTATCAAAGCATCACCCAGAAACTCATCTACCATTTTGTTGCGAATGTCGGTCTTCACATGTTTCATTGCTTAAAACGCTCTTTCTGTAGTAGCAATAGAGACTGACAACGTTAAATAATACAAGACGAATCAATCTGCTTATCATTTTGAACTGCTCATCTTTTTTTGTTTTCACCAACTTCTCCGTTAATTTAGCAAGTGTAGGTACTTGAAATTCTGAATTGGAGACAACAGAAGCTCGATAGTAGGGCAACTCACTCTTTAAAAGATTCCTTTCATGTTCCTCAAAATCTTCAGGATAGAACTCCACAACAAGTTTATAAACATCCTCTGCGCTAAATGAATGAAAACAATCTTTTTGGATCCAATGATACACTTAACTGAAGCAACCTAATTGACGTCTCATTAAACCTTGAGCTCAACTCGGTCAACTGAAAATCTATAGATTGATTAAAATGCTCAACACGAAAACGATACTCGAGAGACGTTTGCTTTGCACCGCGGCCGATTGTACTACTCATGTCAAGTACTTGTAAATCATGTTTTGAGCAAAATTATTTAACCTTTTGAAGTAATTTCTCTCATCCTTCATCACGTAGCTCTTGAAGAAGATTTTTGGTAGTGGAAAGATGTTGAATATCAGCCAATATGTCAACGGATTCTTGTTGAAATGCCTATCAAAGAAAGTTGGTAATTCCCATAACTTCCATCATTAGGTGCAAGCTAAATGCAAACTTAAAAGTCATCAAATGATCCAGAGCACCACTAGCTTCTACTCAAGCCTTAGAGTTCGGACCATTCTCACTTATATTCTCAAGCACTTTACAAGTTGAAGAAAACATGTTGATCATACTCGCAACAGAATAAAAATGAGAACTCCAACGAGTAGATCGTGCACATTTTAAATATTTCATATGTTTAGTTATATCTTGAGATTAATATATTAATAATATCATGAATAATATTAAATAAAAATAAGAGATTTCACGAGTAAAACCTGCACGTTGTAAGGATGTCATTTGATTAGCTCGTTGTCCGGATACTAGATCTCCACTTTATAACATATCATCAATTTCTCTTTTATGAGATGTTTGTAGCTCTATGTTGCGTTTAGGAGACGACTTGACAATATTAATGTATCACTCCGTTAAATAAGGTATACGAACAATAATGACCGTTAAATAAGGTATACGAACAATAATGAACGGTGCGAGTTGTTATGAAATGTTAAAATAAATAAATATTATTTTAGTGACGTATACGCAATAATTTTTTTTACCTTAAGTAACAAGTAAGATAAATATGGATAATTTAAACAATTTATAAATAAGTATAAACTTATTTATGGTTTATGCTTAAGTTTGGTTATAAAAATATAATTAAATTTATAAGAGAAGAATTTTAATAAAGGCAATTTAGGTAAGTAAGATAGATTAGAACAAGTTAATCTTATATCCATAACTATATAGATAAGGTAGTAAATAAATAGGAAAACTTAGGCAAATATAAATTGTTTTAGGGGCTTGTTCATGGTTAAATAGGAATCATGGGTCTAAAGTCAAATTTTGGCTTAAATAGCCTACTAGCCTCGCTGAATAGGCAATATAGAGTTGTTGATTAGGAAGGTTAAGCATTTGACATATTTTATAAGTAAGCTACAATACTTACACGTATAAGAGTGAGCAAATGAAAAGTTTTTCTCTTGCAGTAGTATAAAAGGGAGGTTTCGATCAAAATTTTATAAACACAAACACAAAAAAAAAAGCTCAGTAGAAAAGAAATACTAACTCGGTAGTGTATCGGGTGAATACCGTATAAAATCAGCGTTTACGTTACGACAAGACAAGTGGGTTATAATTATTTTAAATAACTATCATACCTATTCAATCGATAATATATATATATATATATATATATATATATATATATATATATTAATCGAGATAGCTATAGTTAATTACACGTATACATTATCATATTGTATTAATTGGTATGTTGTTGATTTTTATCGGTTACTTGGATAATGGACGAACCGATGAAAATGTGAAATGTGGGTACGGACATTATAGGTAAATAATAATGTCGGCTCGATTACATTATTAGAAATGTCCGTTGAGGCTTAGTGGACCCCGGGAATTAGGTCGTCTAATTCCAATCTCGCTACTGGTAGGCGAATTTAGGGAGTTAGGGACTTACCAAGAGGTTCTCCAAGACTCGCCCTTCGGTTGATTAACGGTTAAAATCAAACCTGATATTCATGGTAAAATTGCTAGCGTAACGCTAACGCAATTAAGAGTGTTATTGAATCGATTAAACGTTGAAAAGCTAGTGCGATGATGTTATGAATATTATATGTATATTTTAAAATTAGGCTAATCTAGCTTGTCAGTCTGTCTGATAGACTGACCCATTTTATTTTATTTGTTTTGGTTGGTTATCAACCTATTAAAAGGTTAAGGTGAGTAGCAGATGACGTTATGGAAGCGTACCAGGGGTTACACCTGACCACCTTTCACTCTAGCTCGGAAGCGAGTAACTTTAAAATTTGCAGTTAACTTTTTTTTTATCTGTAAATTATAATTGTAATCTCAATCAAGACATGTGATATAAATACGTTTTTGTATAACTCGTTGAAATCTAAGTTTTAGCCTGAGGCGGATTTCAATAGTAGTAGAGAAATCGCTGACGTTATAGCATACCTTTATAATTAATAAAATTGGGGTGTTACAATGGTTGATATCAGAGCCGAGGTTGATATATATATATATATATAATAAATAATAATCATAATAATAATTAGTATACACATAATAAGATAAGGGTGTGATCAGGTGAACTCCAGGTACCATCTCTATACCTTAACTGTCTTTTGATATTTTTGTCTCATTGTACAATTGTAACAATTATTATGGTGTTGCAAAATTTTCTATGGCTAGATGTCAACTTCTAGTGGACAACGAAGAATCGCAAGGGGAAAGGCAATAAAAATTGAACCAGAATCTCCGCCTCCAGTCCAGTGGAATGAAATGGGAGATATAAACTCGATACCTACATTTTAGGAACTGTCATGCCCAATTTCTGTCTGGCCTTTCAACACATATACCCCAGAAAAGGGTTTTCAGTATGACCCGACAGGAAACCCCTATAACATATACCTTGGGGAGACTCCATATCAACCTCAAAAGGTAAACTATCCTGAACCGCCAGTGCCCATGTACGCTCCCCAAGAGCCCATATACGACTACTTAGACTACTGGGGTCCCTTTAGGGATGAAGGCTCGGCACAAGGATCGACGCATGGAAGCACAATTTCAACAGAGGAAGTCACCTCCAAACCAAAGTCAACAACTAAGAGACTCCGAGAGTTACAAGAGGAAAAGAGGGAGATGAGAGCTCGTCTACAGGAGGTGGAAGATGAACTATCAAGGTAAGCAGAAATCCAACCAGAGAGAACCCCTTGTTCAGAGCCAAACATAGGGGTGATTACCAACAAAAAGGGCAACCGCGTCCTTAAGATTAAAAATCCTAAGAAAGAGTAGGTCCAAGAAAATGAGACTAAGTTTGTATAATACTAAGAGGATGGTTGTGTGAAGTTAGTATGAACCTAGCTCTAAAGGAAGTAGAACCAGACCCCAAATTTTGCAGATTGTGTAGAATAGACGGGGAAAGGGATATATACTGTTTTGCATAAGGAAGTAGAACAAGACCCCAATTTTTCCAAATTGTGTAGAATAGACGGGGAAAGGGATATATATTGTTTTGAATAAGAGATGAATGTAAAATGAAATCTTGTATGTATGAAATAAGTATATGTTATAAAATGTCATGTTTAAGAATACCACTAACAAGGATTAAATGCTAACATTCAGATGAGTGACTCACGTCAGCATTCACACACAGCGGAAAACAACCCAAAAATGGATATTCCTGAACAATCCCGCGAAGAAATTGAAAGGAATATAAATGCACCGCAACAATCAGCAGTACAGTCTCAACTCCATCAAGATCCCCCTATTAACGTTCAGGAAAACACAGTGGGACAAGAAGCCTTGTATAATATGATTCAAGCTGCGGTGGATAGAGTAATGCACCGCGCACCCTCTGGCTTGGCCAAGGTAGCCGAATCATCACCTCCACCAGTAATGCAACCCTTGGTACGAAATGAAGAATGGAGCTATGACCGTGCATATCAGGTGGTAAGAGTTATGAAACCTGATAAGTATGACGGAACTGGTGAACCAATGAGGCTTCAACATTGGTTTAGTCACATAGAACAAAGGTTCAGAGGAGTTAGCTGTTCAAAGGCAAATAAGGTTCGCATTGCTACATTATATCTTCGAGACAGTGCTCATTTTTGGTGGGAGACAACCAAACCCGCAGACGATAATTCCATAAGTTGGGAGTTATTCAAGACAAAGTTGATGGATCGTTTCTTTCCATCAGCCAGACGGGAAGAAAAGCGACGGGAGTTCTTATTTCCATAGAATGAAGGGCTTAAAATACCCCAAATGGCAGAGAAGTTTCAACAGTTATTACCTTATGCCGAATCAATAATTAGGGATGAAGAAGATAAGATCCGACAATTCTATGAATGGTTACCCCTTGAGATAGCACCGTCCATGATACGACATAATTGTGTGACCTTGGAACAATTTATGGATGTAGCTCTACGTATGGAAACCGCCATAGACAATGCAAAAAAGCGGATGAAAAACGAGAACCGGAGAAAGGGGGGACAATTGAGTGTAGGATTCAAAAGACCGGCACCACCATTGCAGTCGGAAAGGAGAGGACCGGCTCATTTCAGCCGACAAACAACCATCCAAAACCCCAAGGTCTCAGGAGAAGAACGTCGATGATTTAACTGTGGAAGTCCAAATCACCTCCGACGAAGTTGTGACAAGGAAGCTCGGGAATGTAGAGGATGTGGGAAGATTGGACACATGGTAAGGTTTTGTCGGAGCACTATGCAGAAGCCCACGATGTCATATCAAGCATCTACGAATGGTCCAAGAGCTAAGCCATTTCAGCAAGTTCGATTTGTTGCGCCTTCAATGTCACACGAGACAGTACAAGACAAGGAGAGGCATGCCACCGGAACTTCCAAGTTTGGCCCCCGTCTGTACGAGATGAGACAGTTAGGAGAGACTAATACAACCATTACTCAAGGTACCCTTCATATATAGTTATTCTAAACCAGTAGAAATTTTGTTTGACTCTAGAGCAACACACTCGTTTATTTCGAAGGAATGTGTTCACCAACTCGGGGTAAAAAATGAGAACTCGTGTGAACCTTATGTTGTTATTTTACCCAACGGATATAGATTGATAGGTACTACGGAATTGATTGATTTTCCAATTCTGGTTGAGGGACGGAAATTTTCCGTCAACCTAATAGTTATCCAAATGAGCCCTCATGATATTATATTAGGCGTCGATTGGTTAGTCCAACACGGTGCTATAATTGACTTTGAAGCTAGTACAATTACAATAAAGGGGAACGGAGACTTTAGGTGTAAATTCAAGGGTAGGAACCCATCTGAAGAAGGTAGAATAATAAACGCAATGACGGCAATAAGGTTACTCAGGTAGGTTTGCATGGGGTATTTGTGTCATATGGTGGAGGGAGGAAAAATTGGGGTAGATATAATGAAGATACCGTGGTACAAGAGTTCCTAGATGTGTTTCCGGAGGAAATTACAAGAATGCCACCTAAACGGGAGGTCGAATTCACCATTGATTTAGAACCAAGAACCTCCCCAATTTCCAAACCACCATATAGAATGGCCCCACGAGAGATGCAATAATTGAAGAAGCAATTGACAGAGCTTTTAGACAAAGGATACATTCGACCTAGTGTATCGCCCCGGGGAGCACCTGTGTTGTTCGTAAAAAAGAAGGATGGTTCATTGCGACTTTGCATCGATTACCGAGAACTGAATAAGGTCACAATTAAGAATAAATACCCGATTCCTCGGATTGACGATCTACTAGATCAGCTTCAGGGTGCGAAGGTATTCACAAAGATCGATCTTAGATCTTGTAACACCCCGAATCCGTAGGACTCGAGGCGCTACTGGGCTAGGATCTCACAATGGATCCTGACCCTAGCCTAACAACAAGTTCACTAGATCTTACAACAAGGCACATATAGATTAAAACCAAAACATAAAACTGATATATATATATAAATCAAAAGGTTTATACAAGGTACCGCTGAGTACAATCAAAATATATACTGTACATAATAAATATCCCAAATCCCACGTATAAACCCCAGTGTACGGAACCTTCAGCGGATCACCCACTCTAGATCACTCTGCATCTCTCCTAACCTGCAAATGATTTACAACACGGTATAAAACCGTTAGCTAACCATACGCATATGTATAGAAGATGCATAAGCAAAATCATACGCTAGGGAATAATAAACACATCATCATGTTATCACACATTTACCCGGTTAATTATCTTTATAACGTCCAACACTCAAATCATATATATATCAATATGAACATATGTGGCACGAGGAATATAACCCTCGCCTCTCGGTGCTAATGCCAGCTGGAGTGGTAATCTGGGATCACTTCCCCGTGTACCCTAAGGGAGTGGAGACAGTGCCCGTCCCGTGTACCAGATCTGGACGATCCGCAGAGAACCTCCCCGTCTCCACGCGGGATGACAGGGCAGGGCTGTCACAACCCTACAATGGGCAGTCACTAAACCATAAGTCGGTAATCATCACAACGCATGCTATCAAGCATATATCACACACCACTCATACATACATCCAATATAAGGATGACAGCTAAGTAAGTCCTATGGACTTACCTCAACCTCAGAAGTAGTCTCAAACCCGATCAGCTCCAACTATGGAGAACAACACTGCCTAATAACAAGACATAGTAAGATATCAAACTCCTATCCATCAAAGGGGTCACACCTAGACCCAAGGGATCCATAAGAATCGTATCCAACTTATAAACCTCAAAGCCCTAACCGGCATATAACAATATCATACTCATCATCATTCTATCCTCATACACATATCTAGCATGCTACTACCGCTCATACTAGGAAAGGAAAGGTTCTACACTACTCTAGGTAGATCCGGGACAAGACGCACCTGCGTGACAAGAGGGACGCAGGGGCGAAGCAAGGCAAACCGCAGGCGCGGCGACACTCGACCGCAGGCGCGGTGACAATGGCCGCAGGCAAACGCAGGCGTGGGCGCAGGCGTTGGGACCGTGGCCGCGGGGGCGGCAGCTTCTGGGCGCGGGTGCGGTGACAAGGTTCCCGTAGGGGCGGCGGCTTCCAGACGCGGGGGCGGCGACAGTGCAGAACGTAGCCTCCCGAGTTCTCTTCCACTCTTCACGTGATCAAATCACGTCTTCATCATTCCATGGCCAAGCAGATACATATACATACACATACTAACATCAATACACATTCAAGCACATCTAATCTTAAGCTAGGGAAGAGGAAACAAGTAAGAAAGAAAGGAAGGAGAAGCAAGGAGCTTACCTCTACTGCAAAGGCCTAAGCAAGGAAAGATCACAACTGGCTCCCAAGCTCAGCAATACACACATATGCTCAACATCATCAACCACACAACAAAACTCTTACAAACTCCAAGGAAAACAAGCACAAGATCAAAGAGAGGAAAAGAAGCAAGAAGGACGTGAGAAACTGAAGAAATGAAGATGGAAACCCTTGCTCAGAAGCCAAGGAAGAAACTTAAGGAGGAAGGGAAAGAAAAGGTAAAGCACGAGTCCAACCGGTCAACAAAACTGGTTGTAGCCGCAGGGGCGGAAAACTAAACGAGCCGCAGGGGCGGCCCTCACGACCCACAAGGGCGGCTAAGGGTCTCAGCTCCAAAAGACTAAGGCTCTTACAGATCTGGATATCATCAACTTCGAGTTTGCGAAAGGGACATTCCTAAGACAACATTCAGAAGTAGATATGGACACTATGAGTTTATAGTGTTGCCTTTTGGATTAACTAATGCCCCGTCTGTATTAATGGATTTTATGAATCGGTGCTTCCAAGAGTATCTAGATAAATTCATAATCGTTTTCATCGATGATATATTAGTTTATTCGCCAAGCCAAGAAGCCCATGCTCAACATTTGCGGACCACTTTGAGTGTGCTAAGGCAACATCGTCTATATGCCAAACTTTCCAAATGCGATTTTTGGATGACCAAGGTCGCCTTTCTTGGGCATGTAATCTCGGAAGAAGGAGTTATGGTGGATCCCCAAAAAGTAGAAGTTGTCGCGGATTGGCCACAACCTCACACAGTCAAAGAGATTCGCAGTTTTAAAGGACTTGCTGGAAATTATAGGTGATTCGTAGAAGGATTTTCCAAGTTAGCCAGACCTCTTACTTGTCTTTTGCGCAAGTCACACAATTTTGAGTGGAGTCAACATTGTGAAGCAAGCTTTCAAGAGCTAAAGAGACGGTTGACCAACGCCCCAATCTTAACCCTACCCACAGGAGAAAAGGAATATGTGATATACAGTGATGCCTCAAAATAGGGTTTGGGATGTGTATTGATGCAGCATAATAAGGTTATTGCTTATGCATCCCGACAATTGAAATCGTATGAGGAAAATTACCCAACACATGACCTGTAACTAGCTGCAATAATTTTTGCTCTTAAAATATGGCGGCATTATCTATATGAAGTGCATTGTCAACTTTTCACTGATCACAAGAGATGGTTAGATCTTTTAAAAGATTATGACCTTGAGATTAGATATCACCCTGGAAAGGCTAACGTGGTAGCTGATGCTCTAAGTCGAAAGAAGACTCAGGAAGGACACCTGGTGTGCCTAATAAACGAAAGTCAGTTTCAAGATTCAGCAAAGACAGAGGTTTTGTATCCTCAACAAGGGTAGTTAAGTATGATGAAAATTAGGGTAACCTTGGAAGAAGAGATCAAACAGAAACAGATTGATGACCTCTATTTGATAAAGATATGCAATGATGCAAGTTCAGGCAAAGCTCCGGGTTTCATAATTCATGACGACGAGTCTTTATGGTTCCAAGATCGAATATGTGTGCCAACTGATGAGAAACTCAAGGAAACAATTCTTCGAGAAGCACACAACTCTGCCTACTCTGTGCATCCAGGTTCCAGTAAGATGTACAAAGACTTAAGAAGAAATTTTTGGTGGGCCAACATGAAAAATGAGATTGATGAATATGCGGCGAAGTGTTTAACTTGTCAACAAGTTAAAATTGAACACAGAAAACCCGGCGGGGAACTGCAACCTCTCCCGTTACCGGAATGGAAATGGGAAGATATTGCCATGGATTTTGTGATGGGTCTACCCAAGACTGTCGCAGGAAAGGATTCTATATGGGTGATAGTTGACCGGTTGACAAAGACAGCTCACTTCCTGGCTATCCAATCGACATGGGGACCAACAGAATTGGCAGATCTGTATTTACGTGAGATAGTCCGTCTCCATGGGATTCCACGATCAATAATTTCAGATCGAGACGGTCGTTTCATGTCCATATTTTGGCAAGGTCTTCATAAAGGATTGGGAACGAATCTACAGTTTAGTACGGCTTATCATCCCTAAACAGATGGACAATCAGAAAGAACCATCCAGACGCTAGAAGATCTACTAAGGGCATGTGTACTTGATAGACCCCAAGGATGACTTCAATGCCTACCTCTCATAGAATTTGCATACAACAACAGTTGACATAACTCGATAAAGATGGCTCCATTTGAAGCACTTTATGGAAGACGGTGTATATCTCCGATATGTTAGAATGACCGAGCTGATACAATATTACCAGGACCAAAATTATTAGCAGAGACAACCCAACAAGTAGCCATGATCAGAAAACGACTACTTGCAGCGCAAAGTTGACAGAAGTCCTATGCAGATCCCAAGCGCAGAGAAGTAAGTTTTGAAGTAGGAGACAAGGTCTTTGTGAAAGTTTCACCTTGGAAGGGAGTGTTCAGATTTGGACAACGGGGAAAGCTTAAACACAGATATATTGGACCATTTGAAATCTTGGATAGAATAGGTCCGATAGCATACCGTTTGGCCTTACCACCTACCTACCAAGTGCACAATGTTTTCCATGTATCGCTACTCAGAAAATACCTTCCTGATCCATCACATGTAATTAACTATGCTGATATTGAGATACAAGTGGATGCCACAAGTTCCGAAGAACCCGTTCGAGTTATGGAACGTCGAGAAAAGTATTTGCGGAATAAGATCATTCTATTAGTGAAAATTTTGTGGTCAAAACAAGGAACCAAGGTAATGACGTGGGAAACCGAAGACGATATGAAAAGTCGATATCCTCACCTCTTTGAAACATGATACTTCGGGGACGAAGTATATTTTTAGAAGGGGAGGATGTAGCACTCCGTTAAATAAGGTATACGAACAATAATGAACG
This sequence comes from Fagopyrum tataricum, assembly GCA_002319775.1. Classification (NCBI taxonomy): domain Eukaryota; kingdom Viridiplantae; phylum Streptophyta; class Magnoliopsida; order Caryophyllales; family Polygonaceae; genus Fagopyrum; species Fagopyrum tataricum. The sequence goes on from CM008280.1 coordinate 8,590,120, forward strand.
GTGCGAGTTGTTATGAATTGTTAAAATAAATAAATATTATTTTAGTAACGTATACGCAATAATTTTTTTACCTTAAGTAACAAGTAAGATAAATATGGATAATTTAAACAATTTATAAATAAGTATAAACTTATTTATGGTTTATGCTTAAGTTTGATCCCCTCTCCCTTTTTGCAGCCTTGTGTCATCTCTCTCTCACTTGGCTTCTCTTTCACGTTAATCACCTTCCTCTCTTCTCTCTCTTTTCTCTTCTTGCACCTTGGAGCTCTTGCATGTAGGGACTGCAGTAGAGGAGGATCAGATCCAGTGTGGTAAGCTTCTTCCTCTTCCTTCCTCCTCCTTCATTGTTGTTTTTCCCTTTCTTCTCCCCTCCTTCATCCATGGTCATGGATGAAGCTCTTGAGAAGCTCAAATCCTTGCATGCATGTGTTCTTAGCTCGATTAGGTCGTGGAGAGGAATCTAAGATTAGTGGTTGGTGTTTGGAGAAGACCCATCAAGGAGAGGATGACATTGGAGGCAAGGATCCATAGTCGAAGACGAAGAAGACGAGTTTCTGCAGCGAAACCGCGGGAGCGGCTCACCACAGCCGCAGGGGCGGATCCAGATCACGCAGGGGCGGCTCCAGATCACGCAGGGACGGCTCCAGGGAAGCAGCAAGGCGCAGGGGCGGCTTCTGGGTCCGCAGGGGCGGCGGCTGTGTTCCGCAAGGGCGCCAGCTTGACTCCGCGACTTCATTTTCTTCCACAGTAAGCTTCTCCTCTCCCTTCCTCTTCGTTCCTTCCTTAGTTTTGTAGTTGTATCATGTTAGTAGCATGCCTAGGATGGATCTAGAGTAGCTTAAGATGCCACTTAGTGGTTGTGAACCTAGGAGCCCTTAAGGCTCGATGTAGTTGACGGTTATGAGTATGTTGAGCATGATGGACCTTCTAGGTTAGCTTGTTCCTTCTTGGCTGAGGTTTAAGATCATGTGAGGTTATAAGCTGTTGTGAATTTCTTTCATGTGCTGAGAGTGTGGTGAGTACCTTGGACCCTAGGATGCATTCCTAGCTTGAGGGTTAGGTGATCTTGCTTAGATCACTAGAGTGAAGTCTAAGACTTCTTGAGCGTGAACATGTATTGATATGCATATCTCTTGTGAGCAGGTTGTGGGTTTCCTCCTTAAGGAAGTGAGAGTGTTGTGATTTGAGTGTGGTGACGAGGTAAGTCTCTGGACTTACTTAGCTCGTATTTTACGTATTAGCATCGATGCGTGTTGGTGGTGTGTGTGTGTGTTATTGTTTATGTTATAAACAACTAAACCGGTAAATAAGACCACTGACTTTATATTATTTTGGCCCAAGTGTATGATAACAGGCGGTGACATCATCTGCCTAGCTCTTGCGAGAGTCTAGGAGGTTCTCGGCGACTAGCCCGGGCGGGTAGACGGTCGGATGCATCAGTACCATTCCTTGCCAGTAAGTAGGGACCGAGGCGAGACCACGGTGGTTCTCGTGTCACAAACCTAATTTGAAGTAGAACGGGATACAACTTAATAATAAAAAGATAATAAACCAGACTTGTGTGTTTTGGCGTATGTATGTGTTATGTGATATATGTGTGTATGTGCCTTCACCTCTTTTCTAATGCTTCGAATATGAGCTAACGATTTTAAACCATTTGTGTAGATGACTTGCAGGTTAGGGACGCCGCCGAGTGAGGTGGAGGAGTGGACAACCGGGGTCTCCGTACATTCTAGGACGGGGACGTTTTTGGGGTTATGTCTTTGTATTGTGGGTTGTGGTTTATGTTGTACGGTTTACGTTTTCTTATCGGAGTTGTGTCATTTTGAGGACTCGGCTGAGTTTCCACCTTGTATCCTTACATTTCAGTTTCTCGATACATTATAAACGCTTTGAGTTTTGTCTTTATTTGTGCCTTGTTGGAAAGGTCCGGTGAAATTGTTGACAGGCTAAGGGTCGGGACCCATTGTGAGGTCTCGCCCGTAGCATCCCGAGTCCCGCGGATTCGGGGTGTTACATTGACAGGTTAAGGTGAGTAGCAGATGACGTTATGGAAGCGTACCATGGGTTACACCTGATCACCTCTCACTCTAGCTCAGAAGTGAGTAACTTTAAAATTTTCAGTTAACGTTTTTTTTATCTGTAAATTATAATCGTAATCTCAATCAAGGCATGTGATATAAATACGTTTTTGTGTAACTCGTTGAAGTCTAAGTTTTAGCCCGAGGCGGGTTTCAATAGTAGTAGAGAAATCACTAGTGTTGTAGCATACCTAGATAATTAACAAAATTGGGGTGTTACAATTAATAACATTATCCAAGAGTGAAAAGAACCTCCAAATTAGATCACACTTCTTTGCAGCAACAACTAACGTTAATTGTAATATGTGAGCAAAACAATGGACAAAATATGCATATTCACAATCATTGAGAAATAATGCCTTCAATCCATTGAATTGTCCTGACATGTTGCTGACACCATCATACCCTTGACTTCTTAATTTGTCAACTTGAAGATTGTAAAGAAGCGTTCTTTTAAAATACCTGCAAGATTTACAAACCTCAAGATGATAGCCATTTGTTCTCGTCCAGATTCATCTTGTGCTTCATCAACAAGAATAGAAAAACATGCATCTCCAACTTCCTCACGAATCATATACCGCACTTTGTTGGCCATGATTGCCAATACCTCTTTCTGGATTTATGGAGAAACATATGTGGCATTTCGTGGAGCATTATTCAACACAACATCGTTCACATATAATATCCATTTTACTAAAAAATCCACCCATTCAATAACATTTTCACGCTTCATAGAAAACTTTTGACTCATCATGACCTCTAAAGGCACAACATTGCAATGCAAGTCGCTGGATAAACATTGACTCATCATGAGCCTCAATCGATTTTTTATCACTTCGGCCCTACTCACTCTCTCCATTACCTTATCAATATGGCAAGATGGCTTCATCAAAGCTTCAACAGATACAACACACTTGTAGTGAGGTGATGATGATGTCCTAACATGTAACAAAAATACACATTTTGTACCCTGATGAACCCTCTTCCATTTATTAAACCCACCATTTACTAAAGTTGAAGAAGAACTTCCATTATCCCCAAAAAGATAACATGGAAAGCAATAACACTTGTGTGTAGTAGGTGAATATTCTAACCAACTAAACTCTTCAAACCAACAATATTTAAAATGGCGAGAATCATTGATCTCATACTTTACAAGTTTTGGTTGATAAGGCTTGTGCATTAAATACTTCCTCCTAATCTCATATCTTTTCTCAAGAGGCCAATCACATATTTTTTTCTTATTCCTGGATCGCGAACTAGTTCAAAAGATGTATCGGAAAGAGATTGGTCTAGTTCATTCGGAGTAGAAGATGGTTGGCTTAATTGATTATCAACCGGAGAAAGAGAAGGAGGATTGCCACTCACGTCAGTATCAGATGATTCTTTTGGTTTGAAAAAAGAATGCAACGTTTTCACTTTTTTCCTTGATCATTGTTGTGAAGACATAATTAATCTTCATTATGAATTGTGTTCATCCTTCAAGAAGTTAGCCAATTAGTTAGCCATATCGAACTAGAATAAACTATATAGTAAATTTAAATTTTAATTAATGTCCTATGCTATAGAAAGTTATAACTTTTAAACAGCTATCGAGAATTAAAAAAATATAGAAGGAATACAAATCTACACTAATATATATATATATATATAATAACTAACAAATTAAAATTAAATAAAAATAAAAATTTAATTATATTCAAAGGTTTGTATTGTTTGATTTGCTTCTTGCATAATTTTTAGGCCTTAAACAATTATAAATAAAAAAATAAATATCAAATAATCAATATTAATCTATTATTCATTCTAAAAGTAAAAGTAAATGAATTCCTAGTTTTTACGGAAGTTTTACTAATTTACTCCATTATACAATGTAAAAGTAAAAGTTAGGGGAATAGAAATGCTAGGCAAGTAGGCAACTAGTGAACTAAACAATATTTAAAAAATTAAAGAACACGATAAAGTACTTGTAAGCAACTAGTGAACTAGTATGTGATGTCTGTCAAGTATGTGGAAGAAAGAACCGGCCATAGCGACAGGACGACAACTTTTTTTTTTTTTTTTCTTTTTTTTCTCTTCTATGCAGGTCAAAATCAAAACAATGGTATACCCTAAAATCTTAGAAAGGTCACTCAGATTTTTTTTAAAATTTTTTTTAGAACCCTTTCTTCGCCACTAGTGATATATAAATATATTGGATCTGACATGAATAACTCTTTGTACGGTGAGATACAAAATGAATATGACTTAGTTACTTTTGCTACTAACATGGATGAAATTATATCATATTGTGGATAGGACAACATAAAACTTGTATACAGTAAAACCGATTCGGATTATTTTACGTAATTACAATTATGCTACGACTCGTGTCATGGGACATGTTGAAACCAATCAAACCATGCATCAATTTGTTCTGCTGAGAATAAAACTATCGTTCCAAATAGAAGCTTGACTACATTACGGCCGTCTTGTAACCAAACGCCACTTTATTTCCTTCGCCAGGTCTCCGCTCTGCAATAGTCCTGACTCGTAGCCCAAAACTCTCTTCAACTGTGCGGAACTCCGGAAGCAGCGAGTACAAGCTCTTCGAACCCTTCTCCCATGTTAGAAATCTGATCCCAAAGTTCATTTTTGTCTCCAAAAAGTCTCCAATGTGTTGCAACGATTCACGATCACTCGTGATCTCATTGGAATTCAGCTTCGATTAATTCATCTTTTCCATTCAGCGAGTGTAAGAGGTTGTTAGATCACCCCGAAGAGCTTCTGATTTCGTCCTTCCAATTGCAGAGCACTGAAAATGGCGGTAAAGATCTGTCAGATCTCTCCATCTCTTTGCATTTCAGCCGTCTTCAGTGCTGTGTTTGAGCATTTATCTTTGAATTGTCTGGATCCTTGCTGTTTTGCAGGATTCTTCAGGGACGACGCTGATGGATCTGATAACAGCTGACCCGTCGGCAATTCCGCCGCCGTCTTCGTCTTCAACTTCGTCGGCGCCAACGCCGTCTTCTTCTTTGGGAATGGGGCCTTCTTCCTCGTCGATGCCTCCTCCTTCGGTGTTGGGGAAACCGGCTACAGATAAGAAGTCGAAGCGAGTATCGCTAATGCAGATTCAAAACGATACGATATCGGCAGCTAAAGCTGTTCGTGCCAATATTATGCCCCAAAAACAGAAGAAAAAAGTAAACCCTTTCTCTACCTTATCCAATTGATTTAATTTTCTACCTGAACTCTGAAACTTAAATCTTGCAATTAACCTAAATATGAAGGGCAGCATAATTTGTGGAAGTTTCTTTTTGTAGTTGAGCCTAGTTATGTAATAATTTGATTCATTTACAACTAGTATCTGCAATTGCCAAAAATCATTGCAAAATTAACTATAATTTTTAGAAATTGCTTTTCTGGATGAATCCGCATGTGGAACTTATGTTGCTTGAGTAGTACTTAAACGGCTATGATATGATGCTGTTTTTGTTACATGCGGTTAATCACATTGATTTGTGGTGCATTTTGGAACCGATGAACTGTAGAACAGAGTATGAAGTAGCCTTACTTGTGATATACAGCTTTCTCACAGTTTACTTCTTTCTGTCTTCTTAAGTTGTTTATCAACTTGAGCATGTTTTTTCTTGTATGATTTTATAAATATGTTTCGGGCTTTCTTAGTGATTTGGGGATGTAGGAAAGCTAGCAGTGAGGAAGTGGTTGAAGAGGAGACAACTGAGATTATGGTAAAATTAATTGAAAGAACATTGATAAATTTCAAAAAAAAGGAGGTAGTCTGATTTCCAGAGTGCTCATTGAGGGTGTATTGCACCAGTTGAAGCTTTAATGTACAGAGAAACCGACTGCAATATAGCATCATATGTGCTTTTATTGGAAGGGTCTATAAAGGAGCTCCTGCCTTATGTTGATTACAGTAACAGCTTTCAGCTTCCAAGGAACTTCGGCTGGATATAATTGTAGTTTATAAAGGGTTTGTTCACATAAGCTTATTTATAGAACCTATGAAGTATATATCATGTATCTCTTCAGAATTCCTACTGGTGTGCCCTATCTACTTTACGTCGGGCATAGGAATTTTCAATATTATAGTTGGTTTTGCAAACTCACAGCTTGTCTTGTTTTTTCGAATTGCTGGGAATTGGTATTTCTTGTTGTTGACTTGTTGTTGTGTGCTTTTATTTATGTTTAGTGCTTGTGTAATCTTGCTGGTAATTGGTAATTCTTGCTATGATATACTGTAGTATTGAAGAATGATATTTATGCACTATAACTGATCTTAACACTTTATCCATTCACATTTTGCAGCCAGTTTCATATGCTCAGCTTGCAAGGAGTATTCATGAACTGGCGGCTACATCTGATCAGGTTTGCTTAAGAATTGCCTCTAATATTGGTTGCAGAATCTTTTTTCTGCACCTTTGGCATGTATCTAAACTGAATATTTTTGATGTTATCATTGCAGAAAAGTTCTCAGAGGCAATTGGTAAATCATGTATTTCCAAAGCTTGCAGTGTACAACTCAGTTGATCCTTCATTGGCTCCCTCTCTTCTCATGGTATGCTTTTCATATGTTTGGATATAATTTGACGTGCTTGCTGCAGTTAGTTTGTGAATATTGCTGCGTATGCCAACATGCCTATACATTTGAGGACAATAAGTAGAACTTCAATGGTTTCAGTGTACGAAAATTAGAACATCAAGCAATCTTGTAAGTTTGTGTCTCAAAGTAAAGCTACTTAGAGTATGAATGGTATAGTTTATTGTGTAACTTTTGGTGGAATTTTGAAAACATGGAATCTAATGCATATTTGGTATTGATTGCTTATTTGGGAGATTAGGGTTGTGAGATCATCAGAGAGATTATTTCTGTATTCTAGAAAGTAGCTAAGTAATGTTTATATTTACAAGTAGACTAGAGAAGCTAATAGTATGTGTAACTCAATTTACAAGTAAAATACAACTTGCAGCTTTAAGTCTGAATAATCAAATGTTTATCTGACATTACCCCCAAGCTGGGTTTATTAAGATCTTCCATTCCCAGCCTGGAAGTAAGCTCTTAAATCTCCTAGAGTGCGGACTTCTTGGCAAGCAGAATTGTGTTGTTGAGTTGGTATGTAGTCTATCTTGATGATGTCAACAGTCAACCTATATTATCTTTGCTGGAAGTGTTTGTCCACCTCAACATGCTTGGTTCCGTCATGTTGAATTGGATCATGATTCATGAGCTATGCTAAGTTTGTTGTCATAATACAACTTCATAATATCCTCCCAATTGGTCTTCAAGTCATTGAGAATAAAACTGAGTCATAGTGACTCACAAATACCATGGACAACAAATCTAAACTCACCAAAAAAACTACCCAAAATGCTTAAGGTGTTTTTATAATTTATAAATTGTTTTGGCTAAAAAATGGTTGGTCCATTAAGTAATGAACTAGGAATGAGGATAAAAGTTATATATTGATTTATATATATATTGCAAAACAAACACACCGTTAAGCTATCCAAAAAGCTTAAACTACCTAAAACGAACTTTTTAGGTGGTATAAGCTTTTTAATTTATTTTAGTGAAACATTTTTTTACAGGAACGCATATATCTGATGCTTATTTCTCACGCCCACAAAAAAATAAAATCACAGTAATAGATTACTCTGACCAAATTAATAAAAAAAATTACTTCTTAAATGGAGCTCCCAACCGACACCCTAGGTTTTCATAAAGATTTTAGCTGTATATTAGTTCAAGTTAATCATTGATCCAAGGTCATTCCGTCAATAATTGTTTTTCTTGAGTAACATATGTCGTTTTGGGTATATTATTGTTTTAGCTAGGCTGGTGTATGCGAGTCACAGATCCTCGAGTAAAAAATTGTCTGGACTGTTAAAAGGTGCAAGGTTCCTCCGCTTAAACATTTCCTAGTGTAGGCAAGGCGATTTTGAGGAGGCATTGTGAATGTCAATAAAGTGCTCTAAAGTTTCAAAGCCTTCCTCACTGTACTTCAGTCGTCTGATCCAACACACTTCTTTCCTCTCGTTCTTTTTTTTTTTTTGCGCTTTGTCTTTCGAGATCCTCCTCTTTCTGTCTGATGATTGATGTTGGGCAACATCTAACCTTTCTTGTTGTAAATTTTAATCGTGTTTACTCTCTGTGTACTAATCATTGCGGTTTGTGTGTTATATTTTGTTTGTATAAATAATTAGTTCTTAAACTTAATTACTTGATTTAGTTTCTGATTAATACTTATGCATATTTCAGATTTCAAATTGTATTTATATGAGACCACAGTTTGGTTTTGTAGAAGTAACATTAATATCAACCATACTTTGATCATAAGCAATCTGAAGCCCTAACACCTCATTGGAGATCAAAGGTGCACCTCATTTAATCATTAAGAACATTATATTTGCACTACAAACATCAAATCCAGCGTCACAAACGAATTTGCGTATTGGGAAGTTTCAGGGTAGTGTTTTGTTTTCTGGTCGCTGATTTGTAATTGCTTACCGTGACACATTTTGATCCATAGGATTCAAGTGCTTTGTTTGTGTACATAAGCACTAGGAGTAGGTGTATGTTAATTGTGTTACTCTTGACAGGACCATTAATATCCATTGAGATGTTTTCAGTTTTTTGGATACTTTGTATGTAGTACAACGGAACATAGTTCATAGGGAATGGTATTCATCATAAAGAAGGCATATTCTTATTCTAAGGCAATATATGAAATTTGGTACATGTGATATCATTTGTTGATCCGTTTCATATACAAAGTATGCTATTGAAAGCAGCATGAGATAATGAGTCCTTCTGGTTGTTTCAGCTCAATCAACAATGTGAAGACAGGACTGTCCTGCGATATGTCTATTACTACTTGGCTAGAATATTATCAGATACTGGTTCCCAGGGTTTGAGTAGTGGTGGGGGCATTCCTACTCCAAATTGGGATGCATTAGCTGATATTGATGCTGTAGGTGGTGTCACTCGTGCTGATGTTGTTCCTCGGATAGTCAACCAGCTCACTGCTGAGTCTTCGAATGAAGATGTTGAATGTAAGTCGCATGTTACTGGCTCTTTTCTTGTAAATCTTTTATTTTTTTTATTTTGCTTTACCCATCAAACCTTTGCGTAGGGATGGGAATTAATATTTAATGTTATGAAAGGAGATAACCGAGAGGCTGAAAGTGAGGTTTTTATCCTGTCAGTGTAAAATTTATTCTCTACATTTGATTTTTGGATAAGTACAAAACTGAAATGAGAGATTGGAACATTTGATTTTTGGATAAGTACAAAACTGAAATGACACATTGGAACGCCCAAAGAGTAGTGATGTTTGTTGAATATCTAATTGGAAATGGGGGAGATTTAAGATGAGTTTGTAAAGGTTGTGATTGCTATCTATGCAATCAAGTGCTCTTTCTATGATTGTCACTTGCCAGTATGTCTAAGTTAGGACAATCTACCCAAAACGATTTAGTTGACATTGCCTGGTAACTTGAAGGTGGAGATCTTAGAGATAATCAGACTTTTGCTCAATTCCCTTTTTCTAGCATCTCTATGGCTTTCTTGACCATTACGAGTTTTAGAGCATTGTGTCTAATGCTTATTATTTTTTCACATTATATTCTCTTATTTATAATTCAGAATGCTTTCTTCTTACATTTTAAAAAGGGTTAAATGTTGGGTAGACAGAATGTAGGCTTTTCAAGGGGTTTTAAAACTTCTTTTGGCATATATTTTACATTAAAAATATGACAAATCTCGTGGATGATCTATCTTGAATCCTTTATCCATCTAGAAATTAATCCTAGCATCAAACCCTACTTTAGTTAGTGAGAGTGAATAATGAAGAACTAGTATTACTGATAGGGAGTGAGCCTGTATTCATAATTACAAAGGAAAGTTCTTGCATGGAACATAATAATAACTATCCTCGGGAATCTAGGCCGGCTTCATCTGGGAACTTACACATAATAACTCTTGTAGGGTATAAACAGTAATAATAATGACAAAAGGTAAGTATCTTTATCTAGGGACTTCATCTAATTGCTGTATTAGCATTTATATTATCCAACACCCCCACAAGCTTGGCTATACAGATCGTCCATGCCAAGCTTGATTGTGAGCCAAGCTTAAATCAAGTGAGATGAAGCCTTTTGGGTAGAAGGTTAGCCGATTGATATTCGGAGGGTACGTGAGAGATTTTCATGATGCCTGCATCAAGTTTCTCTTTGATGAAGTGTCTGTCTATCTTGACACACTTCGTCTTGTCATGCTGAACTGGATCATGAGCTATATTAATAGCAGCTTTGTTGTCATGAAACAACTTCATAGGATCTTTCCGCTCAATTCTAAGATAATTTAAGATGATCTCATCCGCAATAGTTCACAACTTCAGCACTTGACCTTGCAACAACTCCTTGCTTCTTACTTCTCCAAGCAACCAAATTTCCACCCACATACCCAGTTGTAGAACACCTGGTTAACAATATCAGCATAGTGAGCATCCGAGTAGGCTTCAAGTTGGAGCTTGTTGCTCTTGGCGAATATGATACCCTTTCTTGAAGTGCCCTAAGGTATCTCAGAATCCTGAAAGCAGCCTGAAGATGTGGAGTCCTACTCATTGAAAATGCAATATCTGGAGTCCTAGGATCATGCATAAATTGACTTATGACACTCATTGAAAATAAACATCTGGTCTGGTATGAGCAAGATAAATCAGTTTTGCAACTATAGCAAGATAAATCAGTTTTTCACATATTTCAATTGACCAAGCCCTTTAGCCTTCTTAAACCTCAAATTCTCGAGTCAATATGTTCTTCAATCGGGCTTGTTTTGTAGAGTCATTTCCTATCATAATGATATAAACTGACCAGGCCCCTTAGCCATTACACACATCAGTAACTTTACCCAGGGACTTCATCTAATTGTTGTATTAGCATTTATATTGTAAAGTACCAAACTCTGAACCCGTCCTCCCAAAAAGCTCATCTTTTTTGAGGTTGTAATACTTCCTAACCGTTGACATGTAATATTGTTGACCAATGGAATTCTTATGCAAACTATAATTCCGTAGTATTATAGGCCATGCTAGATGCAGTTGTTATTTCATATGATGGCTGGCCATTTGTGATACTATTCACTGTTTCTTCTTTTTGAGTTTTGACCTGCTGAAGTTATAGGGATAATTATCATGATTTAATGACATTTCTTTTTCTTTTTTTATATTGCAGTTCATGCTAGAAGAATTCAAGCATTGAAGGCTTTAACGTATTCTCCATCAAGTAACCCTGAGATTTTAGCCAAGCTGTATGAAATTGTCTTTGGGATTCTTGATAAGGTCTTTGTTCTTTATCCCCTGAATTTATCTTCCATTGACTATAATTTGGTTTAGACTTCTATATCTGGAAACTTCTGGACTCGTTTCATCAATAATATTCAACACCAAATGGATACTATTGGCAAATATTTGACAAACAGTACTCTGACATGTTCTGAAAGTTCTTCCGACTTGTTTGAGCAGCAGGCTTGAATATTTCAAAGGAAGTTTACCGCGGTAGCTTGTCAAAGCTTCAAAATCATTGAAGAACCGATATGAATTTTGATTATTAGTGTTAAGTCTTAGATTTAATGTGTTGAGATAACATTATTTGACATTACAGTTCATCTCCATACATGACTTGTATTTGTCTATATTGGAACATCTCCATAGGAGTTATCCTCTCAAATTTTTTGTTGTGACCATGGAAAATGACTTTTTCCAGCACCAACCTTTTTGAATAAGCAGTGCCTATGAAAAAAGAAAAATTACTTTTACTTTGTCAATGTTTCAAGGTGTGACTGAAGTACCAATATCATTTTGTGTAACGAGCTTCAATATCAAGTCTTTTATTCAGAATGTGTTGAGATAACATCAGTAAACATTACAAGTCATCTTCAACTATCACTTATGTTTGTCTACACTAGTATATCTCCATAGAAATTATTCTCTCAAACATTATGTTTTGAGCTGTGACTGATGGAAATGGGAAAGATCAGTGCTATTTATGTTTTCAAGGACCGTGTGAGAAAATGTATATGTTCTCGAACTCAAGTTCCCTAATTTTTTTTTTTTGCGAAGCTGTGTTGAAGTAGTTCAAGTGCACAAATGTTTCAGGCCTTTTTCTACCATAATTTTAACTGAAATAGTGAAGTTGTCTTCTATTATCAACTCAAAAATCGGATAAGTTGCCAAGAAATCTCTGTTTGCCACGTCAAAGTTTTCTGCTGTGGACGTTTACTTATTCTTGCAGTGTCCTTAGACATATTTGCTCGTTCTGTTTATACCGAGAATGCAGAACATCTAAAAGGAAAGTCATAAACAAGATAGATTTATTTTTTTCTTAGGAAGATTAAGCTTATGTTAAATCTCCATAACATGGAATACATAACCAGCTTGAAGATCCTCATATTTATTTTTTTTACTCTCCTGAGCACAATTTATTATCATATCATGATGTAATGCTCTTGTTGCTGATATGTGGTTCAATTTCAGGTGGCTGATGGTCCCCAAAAGCCGAAAAAAGGAATTCTGGGGATCAAAGGTGGTGATAAAGAGGTACAGTTACCAACTTAAGACCATTGATCCTTGTGCAGTTATGTGTTTTCGAACGAGGCTCTTAATTCTCTATGCTGCAACCTTTAATTGGCAAATATTTTAAAAATATCTGCGTTTAATCAGTAGCCTCTTGCTCAAGTGGAAAGGGAACCTGACGATATACAAGTGGAGGGCTGGTTAATTTAGGCATTGAAGTTTATTATGTACAAGTGTTTCTTCTACTAGAGAATGGATGATGAGAAGGTCTTTCTTAGGGAAGCAGGTGTACGGAACATTTTTTAACCTTTCCTTGATATGTAAGTGGTAAGAGGGAAAACTTTTTCTTTGAACAAAAGGGAAACAAAGATCGAATGGACCAAACATATACTGGGATTTGGCCTTGTTTGGTGGAATAAAATAAAAGGTCTGGGTAATGTGTTTTAAGGTTCCGTCTAATTTGCATGGAAGTGTTTTCCTTGTTTGCATGCTTCATAGCCGACTATGAGTTCCTCCAGAAATGCCTCATTTTCCATGATTTAGAGTGGACTTAACGGGGAAGGGGTTAGGGCTCTTATTTTGTTTTCTTTGTCTATATGTGAGCCTTGTTCTGTTACATCAGTAGATAAAATTGAATGATTGGACTGAAGCATGAAGAATGGATTGAAATAGTCAAACTTACTGGGATCAAACAAATATAATTTTAAAAGAAATGCAATTCTGTACCCAAAAGTGTAATTAGCGATGAGAAATCCTCTTTAATAGCAGAAACACAACGATCCTAAATGTGAAAGACTTGGATATATAGAGCAGCAGGGTTAGTCTTTTCTTTTTTTGTGTTCTTTTGTAAGGTGTTTTCTTTACCCATCTTCTCATTCAAAGGATATCTACTTCATTTGTGGATTTCCTTGTTTCTTCATTGTTTAGTACAATATAACAGTTTTTTTTGGATTGTAACCTTTTATTCATAGATCTATATTGTCACGCTCTTAAGTATTTCCATAGTGGTCCTTTTCCGAACTTCAACAATATTGATTTATGACTTATAATGAGAAAGGCAGAGGTTGCGTATTCTCTTGAAGTTTCATTTGACTATCCCTTCCATATTCACAATGAGTCAACAGTTGCAAGCTTGTTAACTCTTCAAGTTTACTTTGTGATGCAATACTAATTCGAATGCTTTTGGATTCAGTTTATCATACGAAGTAACTTGCAATATGCTTCTCTGAGTGCATTGAGAAGACTGCCTCTTGATCCAGGGAATCCGGCATTTCTTCATCGTACTGTACAGGGGTAATGTTAGTCTTGTTATTTGTAATTTATACTCGATCTTATAGCTTTCTTGTCACATTGCAAGCTCCACGGGGTCATAATTTGCTTGAGTTGGCTTCATAGTGCTAACTTGTCAGATTCTCTGACTGCAGGATTTCATTTGCTGACCCCGTTGCTGTCAGACATTCTCTAGAAATACTGTCTGAGCTCGCAGCTATGGATCCCTATGCAGTTGCAATGGCATTGGGTAGGGTAAAATAGCACATGATTATGTTTCACTTTTTGTTGACTACACTTTCTTGAGTTGCTAATAATGTTCTTGAATTGAGGTTTTGCTTCTTATAAGGCACTGAATTTATTTATGATATGTGCTTCTGATCAAGGACTATTTGTCCAAGTGACATTTTAATCCTTAACTCGGAAGTATTAGACTTTGACTAAATGAACATAGGTGTTACTAGAACTTTCTTATAACTTGTTTTGCCCCTTTGGCACTTGTCATAGTGGCAAAGAGTAGACTTACTTCTCCACAGATGTGTAGGGTGGGAGTTGTGGCCTGTGGGGGGCACATCTGGTGGAGCATCATCGAAAAAATACAAACATAATGAAACCTTTATTGCACTTCAAGATGTATGAAAGAACTGTCATTTGGGGGTCTATCATTTTTTGATGAAAGGTTTCCTTAATTTTTAAATGTTGGAAATCCCTGGATGCTAGAGAGGTCTCTTATCTCAAAGCTTGATAGAATCTGGATGTTAGGGAGGGTATTAGTATATGAAGAAGAGATTGATGGGAGTCTGATGAACAAATTGAGTTTTTGATGGAGGATATTTAGATGCTAAGTTATACTCACATGCAACATAGTTATAAAGATGTTGTGAAAGTTGGCGCCATTGTGTGTTCCAGTCATTCTTAAGGCAGATGGTAGTTGAATTCTTCACGTCTTCTGAAACCCCTCTACGAGACTGTACCTGCGGATGTTTTTCATGGGTTGCCTTCCTTTATTTTGTGTTATTGCTGTGTCTGCTAATAACAGAAGATCATTTGTGCTTGGGGGAGTTGAGATTTCAAAAAGGGTCTATTTTTTTCCGACTGGTTGGAGGTGGGAAAACTGAGATATGCAATAGTTTGGCTTGAAAATGACCTAATTATGGACAGGGAACACAAACAGTGCATAGACTGAGGAAACTTACTGTATTATCCGTTATGATGAGAATCTTGATTATCAAGGCTTGATATCTCAAATTTCGTTGCGAAGGTATTAATCTGTAACAAGTGAGGTTTTGGCCAGTAGGATGACAATGATTCTGGGTGAAGGGGTCTTCAACCAGTTTCATCATGAGTTATCTTTTTAACAAGTTTTTTTTTGTTGCCCTCCAGATTTTGGGAAGGCATGACATTAGTTGGAACAGTTGAGTTTCATGCAATTTCCAAAGCTCACTGAGATCTGTTCTGTTTTTTTTCTCTCTCTTCTCAATGGTGGTTTTGTTCTGTACGATGTCCATTAATCATTATAGATGGGGTAATCCTTCCGGTATCATTAAGGACAAGGAGTTATTGTTTTGACAAAATTACAAAAAGGCATAGTTTTTTATTTTCCCGACTTTGTAGACTATATCATAAGCGCATGAAACTACTAATTGCCTCTTGCTGACCAGTGGGATTTTTGTACATTTTCATTGATCAGAAAATGTAATATCAAATGTAGGAAATTACAACATAGTTGTTTCTGTTGCTGCCACCACAACCCATTTTGTTTTGTACTCTCTTAATTTACCATAACTTCACTATCTTATACTATTATTGCTTATGGCTATTTGGAGTAAATTCTTCATCTTTTGCTTCACATAGTTATACTTTTTTATGTTTGATTTTGCAGGTAAGCAGGCAGCTCCCGGAGGTATGCTAAACTTTTCCATGTGACTCCCATTATATTAGTTGGTTACATACGTGTTTATATCAATGCCAACTTGAGGGAATGATGTAAAATTATGTTCTTTTATATGGGGTCCGTTCGGTGACCATCACAAATTTCTTTAAGCCCTTCATTCCCAATAATCTATCTCTATGGGTTGAAATTTTTTCATATATTTCATCTCCAATCATCCCCATCAACCTCCTAAACCGATCGGACCCTAGATCATGCCATAGATTTCTATGGAGTATATTTATGTCTAATTGATCAATTACTTATTGCTGCTAGTTGGTGAGCATGCTTCCCGACATATATCATGCTAAAGCTATTCTTTTGCTCGCTGCTGTTCTTATGTTTCATTTCTCCTTTTACAATTGCATTTGTCCTTTATTTGCTTATTAACTAAATGGAGAATCCTTATTTATTAGTCTTCCATTCATCTTCCACTAATATTCTGATTGTTATGTCTTGGTCTTATATTTTCACAAATTTGTTGGGGTGAAAGTGACGAAACAGGGGGCCGAGGGTGTGTGAGGTTGGTGGTTTCTAGGCAGAGCATATGGTTGGTGTGAAGGAATTCATCTTCCATAGAATATGGCTGTCTGGTGCGACCTTATCAGTGCTTCATGCTAAGTAGACTCTATAGGTTCATAGTGCTGTGTACCATTTCAAGTGATCTTCTCATGTCCTACCTATTCCCTCTCAATTAATACCAATCATAGCTTTGGAGAAGCAGTAGTTCTAGCACCAACACCATAATGAAATCATATTCAATAACATTTTACCACCCTACTTGCTTTAATATTTTCTTGCCCTTCTTTGTACCCTCTATTGTGATCGATCATAAAGATTCTTGTACTTCTAAATTGATTTTTGTAAATATCTCTTTGGAGTAGCCTATTTGAACAATATACAGTGAAGTAAAATGGTCTCTTATATGTACCAAAGGCTGTGATCATGGACGATGGGTTGAAAATGGAGAGGGACAAAAAAATGGGTAAGAGGGAGGATGGTGACATAGGTAGTAATCATGTTGGTGGTGGGCTTTTGTTGATCATGGCCTTAGGGTTGCGTATACTGGTGATGCTGGTGGTTATTGGTTTGAACTTTGAAGTGAGTCAGTTATACACAGTAGTCAGTACCCTACCCGCCCTCTGCAAAATCTGTTATAGAGGGTTGCGAGATTAGTAAATTTTCCACAAGCCAATTTTAAGCATCGTATGTTTAGGTAGAGGGTGACACAGAGAGAAGTCTTCATGTTTGAATATTCCTCTTGAAGTTAGAAACGGAGAGAAGCCTTAACAAAGCTTCTAACTGTTCAGTATTCTTCAGAAAGGTGTGGATTCAATATTTTCTTTCTTGATGGTATCTTGCTAGAAACATCCCCTTGAAGTCATGCATGTGGGACCATTTTTCCTTTTCCCTTCAGGTAGGTAGAGGACATCAATATATGCATGTAAGAGATTAGATTCACGTGGAAGAAAAGAGTTCTTTATGTCCATATATCTCTGAATTCTATTGGAGGGAAAGCTAATGTTCTAGGGAGAGCTTTTATGTGCCTTTTTTTTTCCTCTTATACTTTTTGCGACTTCTTTAAATTGTTGTCAATGTTTTTTTGGACCAGGGGTTCTACATAATGTCCTCCATTTGCATGATGTTCTTGCTAGAGTCTCTCTTGCACGATTGTGCCACATGATATCTGGAGCACGGGCACTTGATGGTTAGTGACCAGTATTCTGTTAATCACTTCACTAAGTAAATGTTGGAAGCAAGACCAGGGACTGACTGTAATCTTTCATGATCAGAGAGGCCTGATATTAAATCTCAATTCAACTCTTTGCTATACCAACTACTTCTGGATCCCAGTGAAAGGGTATGCTTTGAAGCTATTCTCTGCGTGTTGGGTAAATCTGAACACTCCGAGAGGTATAGACTTTACCTATACTTTTCTTGGTCTATTCCATTTCCATTCTCTAAAATGCAATCATTGTGGAAAACTTGGGTTGCTAAGAAGCTGTTGAAGCCACAATTTGCTGATAATATGTTTTCTATAGGACGGAAGACCGTGCTGCTGGGTGGTACCGCTTAACTCGAGAGATGCTGAAATTGCCAGAGGCACCATCTCTGTCATCAAAAGATACCAATATCGATACAAAAGATCTGCTGCCTGCAAAGTCCAGTAAAGATAAATCCAAAAAGATCAAGCGACCTCAGCCTCTTATTAAGCTTGTAATGAGAAGGTTGTGTACCTCAGTCATTTTTTCCTTATAGCAAGGCAAACATTGGGTCATCCTTATACCTGTAGTACTATTAAACCATAAGATTATCTTCTTCAATAAATTTGTCTGATTCCCATAATAGATGCCATATTACTCCATGAAAACTGCAAGTGTCTTCACTTGTAATATTGTTGTGGCCGGTGTTCTTTCCTTGTGCATGCATATAGTTCTGCTACTGCAAATACAAAGTTTAATTTCATATAGCCATCTAGAGGCTTCTTCCAGGCAAAATCTTGTCACGAGTTTCCTTTTATTCGTTTAGATTTTCTTGTAGATGCCATCTGTATTTTTATAATCTGTTCTTGGGTTCATTTCAGTTCTGCATAGGTCTGGGCTTCTTATCTGCATTGATAATGCGACTTTTGTGTCAATAGAGATTCTGGCAGTTTTGTACAAGAGGATTGCTGATAAATTATATGGAACTTAAAACATTTTTTGTGCCTCAGGTTGGAGAGTGCTTTACGTAGTTTCTCAAGACCAGTACTCCATGCAGCTGCAAGAGTTGTCCAAGAGATGGGAAAAAGTCGAGCCGCAGCTTTTTCTGTAGGCTTAAATGATATTGATGAGGCTGACCAAATTAATACATTTGCTGATGATCTACAGGATCTAGATGAAAATACAAATCCTACCAATCCTGAAGGTAGTATGACGTAGTTATCTTTGGGACAGTATCTTTTATGCAGTAGCTTTGGGTATTCTTCTTTTGTTTATGTCTTTAAGTTTCACTTAATGCTTAATATATCTCTCACTTAAAGCAAGGGGTTTTGAATATTGATCGGGGCTAATAAAGTGATCTACTCATTGTTTCTCGGAGTCGTTCTTTTTCTTTTTCTGGGGTGGGGGATATTGTTCTCTCTATCCCGGGATAGCTACATAACGGTAAATAAGTTGCGGTGAGGGTGGGGGTGGGAGGTGGGCGGATGGATGGATCATGTCTCTCTTTTGAAAGGGTACTGCCACCATTTTCTTGCAGATATAGAAAGTTAATGTTATTGTATTTAGTAACTGCAGTGTTGAAAATTTGATAGAGCTGTGGCATTAGTTGCTGGTGTGGCAAATAAATCCTATTCGAAACACACAAGTAAAAAAATAAAATATCCTTAAATTAAGTATTTCCAATGGGTATTTTAAACTATAGGTGTTGACAAATGACTATGTCATACATCATGTTGAGCTGCTTCGCTCCTTGTACGCTAGCACTTCTAAATTCTTGATATCATAGTTTTAGATTACCCTAGGCATGTTCTGTGCAACTATTTTACTGTATATGGTTGACAGAAAATGGCCACATCATTATTATTCATCTGGAAAGTGATCTCCATGCTATTATATGTGCCGTTGAATCAACTTCTGGTGTGCCTTTGATAATATAATTTTTACTGATAATAATCTGTGTAAGTTTTCTAGATTAACATTTGATTCCTCCAGACTCTCTTGTTATAACAGAGATCTGTCAATATCTCATTCATGTCTAATGTTTATGGTAAATAAGATCATTCCATTGAGAGTCGACAGTTGGTTCATTCATTTTTACTGCATTTCTTTATTGCAGTCACTAGAAGAAATGCTTCTATATCTAATGGAACTGGCGGGAGGGAAACCATTGCTGGTTTATTGGCATCACTAATGGAAGTTGTCCGAACCACTGTAGCTTGTGAATGTGTTTATGTTCGAGGGATGGTCATTAAGGCTTTGATCTGGATGCAGAGTCCATTTGAATCATTAGATGAACTAAAATCGATTATAGCTTCAGAACTCTCTGATCCTGCATGGCCAGCAGCACTATTGAATGATGTTTTGCTTACATTGCATGCTCGATTTAAGGTACACTATTGACATTTGGACACACGTTTGCGAAATTCTTTAAGTAATTTTTTTTGTATATTTTCCTTCAGAAACTATACCTGATACTTTCATGTTTGGGTAAAATTACATTTGAAAAACAAGTCTCTAATGTTCTTATCTTGATACCTCAGACTATTTGGTCACATATATATACATATATATATAGGATTCTAGTGTGTGCTCATGTTCATAAAGTAAATCTAGTAACTATGTCCAATCTAATAAATTATTTTCTAATTTTTAGGGCTCAAGCATTCCAATTAAGTCTTTTCAAAAAAAAAAAAAAAGCATTCCAATTAAGTGGATATGCTTTTTAAACTTAAATCTTATGATGTGCCCATGAGCACACATTAGAATAACCAATATTTGTATATGAACTATAGGGTCCTGTATATGAAGTTTCAGTTGTGTGGTCATATTCATTACCTTGCTGTTGGCTACTAGGCAACACCAGATATGGCAGTCACTCTGCTTGAAATTGCACGGATTTTTGCCACTAAAGTTCCTGGGAAGATTGATGCTGATGTCTTGCAGCTTCTGTGGAAAGTAAGTCATTTCAACTACAAGCTATTATGGCTCCTGAGTTGGCCTTCTGCTGCCTATCATTTGTGTAATACACATAATATCCTTCACTATATTCTATTCATTGTAAACTAAACCCTTGTGACAGTTTGTGCATATAACCACCCTATTTGTGACAGGAACATACTCCTCTACTATTGTATGAACATAAACTACTTGTCATCGCAGTTCTATTGGCATGTAGAGACTTTTTATAGTGTTCTTGTGGACTGTTAGGAACCAGAAATGAAAATAAATTGAATAGGAACCTTGACAGTGAGTATCTTAAAATATGACCACTTTGAGGAATCCTCAGTTTTATTCAACTTCGGTTTTCATGTCTGGATGAATAGAGTCGCTCCTCCTTTTATAATGAATAAACAGTATAATTAACTCTTAAAACTAAATAATATAAAGTCAGGCGCTGGGAAGAAGCAGGAGGAAGATGGGGAAATGCCTAAAAACTAGGAAGTGGGAATATGGGAAACCAAACAAAAACTAGAGAATGAATCATAGAGATAATAATAAAAACTAATTTAATTATTAAATTCGGGTTTGTATCCTGGACACACGTAAGGGTTGTGGAGTGCTCTACTATTCGTAATTCCGTATATCAGGTTCAAATTAAGTTTATATTGCTCCTGTACCCTTTGGATATTTAGTATACTTGTAGTAACTACTTCTTTCTGCATCTTCATTATGAACATTGTAAACCATAATCATTCTTCTGTTTTGGTATTGGATTTGCAGACTTGCCTTGTTGGAGCTGGTCCTGAAGGCAAGCACACTGCTCTAGAAGCTGTGACAATAGTTCTAGATCTTCCAGCTCCACAACCAGGATCGATGGCGGGTATTACATCTGTGGATAGAGTGTCTGCATCTGATCCAAAGTCGGCTCTAGCATTACAAAGATTAGTCCAAGCAGCAGTATGCATGATGTTAATTTTGTAGATCTTAGCTGCTATTCTTTATTCTTCCATCAGCAACAACGTTACTCGTGCAGGTATGGTTTCTCGGTGAGAATGCAAATTATGCTGCATCTGAATATGCTTGGGAATCTGCAACCCCACCTGGGACTGCATTAATGATGTTGGATACTGATAAAATGGTGGCAGCTGCCAGTTCGCGTAATCCCACTCTAGTTAGTGCGCTGGCTCGGCTTCAGAGGTGTGCTTTTAATGGTAGTTGGGAGGTATTGCCCCTTCTTTATTACAGATGTTTCTTCCAAATTGTCTGTTTTGAACTCTCCAGAAACTAGTATTCTCTAATTTAGACTCGACAGTAACCATTACTTGCTAAAATTTGTCTTTTCTCAATTGAATTTGATTTGTAGGAACCAGGTAAGAACAGAAAAGGTATCAATAATCTAAAGAATGTAACGGATAAACGGCTTTGGACATGAGATCTGATATTGTTTATATATGTGTGTAACAACCTTTAATGTTTTCTCTTGGGCCTTGGGGTTCAAATTTAGGTTCGTATTATTGCTGCTCAAGCTCTTACAACCCTGGCTATCAGATCCGGCGAGCCCTATAGGCTTCAGATCTATGAATTTTTAAATGCATTGGCGCAAGGAGGCGTACAGTCTCAATTCTCAGAATTGCACGTCAGTAACGGGGAAGATCAAGGAGCTAGTGGTACAGGACTGGGATCCCTCTTAAGTCCGATGATACAGGTTCTTGATGAGATGTATAAAGCACAGGATGAGCTGCTAAGGTAAGCATTATAATACATCTCTCATGACTGTTGATTGTTGCTAAGTTTGCTTACCATGTGAATGGATCTTTAGGGAAATACGGATGCATGACAACACAAAGAAGGAATGGACTGATGAAGAACTGAAGAAACTATATGAGACACATGAGAAACTAATAGATCTTGTTTCATTGTTTTGCTATGTTCCAAGAGCAAAGTATCTGCCTCTAGGACCGACAAGGTACCACCCTTGTCCTGTTTTCAGTCTCCCACTATCTATTTTGATTTGTCATGGAGTATTCTTCAAACTTACATTCCAATACCACCTTACTCATTTGTCACTTTTTGTTTGTTTGTTAGCTATTCATTTTGTCCCTCTGCTTAGCCCTCCCTTGTTATCCGTCAATCTATTGAGTGAGCGACTTACATTTTCTTTATTTGATTGATTTGGCTGTTAAAATATTTCTACGTGTTCTGGTGCTTGTTCTGTTTCCTGATCAGGTCCTTTTGGTTTTGTTTATCTAAAAAAATGTTCCAACCCAGATTTTGTTTGCACTTTGTCCTGAGTTTCTTTTTTATTTGTTATTTTGTTTATTTATATTTAATGGACACTTTTCTCTTTTTCTCTAACGGAAAAGTGTTTATGTTCATAAACTCCATTAAGGAAATGGATTTTCTTGTTGATTCTGCTTTATATTGCAATGCTTCTAGTTAGCATACTTGTGTCAATATTATCTTTAATTCTGTATCAGAATTTATTCTGACATAAAATGTGTTTCCCATTCTAGCGCAAAACTGGTTGATATCTACCGCACCCGGCATAATATTAGTGCATCAGCTGGCCTGAAAGATCCAGCAGTTGCTACAGGGATTTCTGAGCTTATTTACGAATCTAAAGCGACACCTGCTGAGCCGGATGACCTTGATGATGACTTGGTCAATGCTTGGGCTGCAAACCTTGGTGATGATGGTTTGCTGGGGAAGAATGCTCCTGCAATGAGTAGGGTGAGTAATCTATTATCTTAATCAAAACTAAATACTATTTCCTTTTTTTATTTTTGGCGGATTATAAAAATGGCAAGATGTGCTGTCAAAAAGAAGCTAAAATTGTGATTTGTCTAGAGAAAACGAATTTTGTGAGAAGGCTTCCATTTTGTTGACGAAGTCCATTATCTTCATTTCTGGTTTTACTTTTTGTCACAGATCATATTGTTCATATGATTTATATCATTGTCAGTGTGACCTTGGATTGAGTTCGGGTGTTTATTATGTTCTGTTGAACTGCTTGTGTGTATATTTTATATGTAAAATTTATCATCATGATAGGCATAAGCTTTGCTGTAGGTTGATGCCTATGTTTAGGCATACTTTTACTACTGTTTTTATTTTTTTCTGCTTTTTTAGGCTTCCTTAAAAACATCTTCCTTCTGCATAATCTGTAATTGTTGTACAACTTTACTGTTTCTATTTTTTTTTCCTGCTTTTTTAGGCTTCCTAGAAAAACTTCTTCCTTGTACAGAATCTGTAATTGTTGTTTTCTGGAAGATCAGAAAATTTTCCATTTCTTAAACTCTCTTTTACTTTCATGGTATCAGAGCTTTAGGTATTGATTTTCCATTATTAGGGTTTCACCTTTCATTGCTGAGATTTACTCTTGGGTGCTGGGAACTCATTATCTTGTTTGACATCATGTCTCCTTCAAAGATAGAAATTTCATTTTCTTCTTCCATTAATGGAAGAACAAAAGGGGTTGCAAGTGTTGTGACTGGATCAACTCAGAAAATACCTAGTAATGCATAAGGATCCTTTCTGGGCGTGTAGAAGCTAATGGGGCTGCTGAACTGAAAAAATTTCAGAGTCTTCCTTAATTCTCTTGAGACACCATCAGGTGATGTTGCCTCTTTCTCCACACCCTCATGCTCTATCAGGTAACTTATCCATACCCTTTATGCCTGAGAGCTTATGAATGTTCTCATCCTACTTAATGGATCTTGAATTCGGGAGCCACTCAAAGATGATGAACTCTCCACAAAATTTCCACTCATTTCAACCATTTTCTGAGCCTAGACATGTTCAAACAGCTAATGATTCATTAGCAAAGGTTCTAGGCCATGGAACCATTAACCTACTATCTTAATTCTCCTAAGATTGGCTTTGTTATGGATAGAAATGGTCTCTACTACCTCGATTCTCGTAAGGACAACGATAACCATTTGTTTAGCCATGCTCTTAACACAGTCACTAAAAAAAAGTCATATGGTTACTTCATTATAGTTGTGGTCATCCACCCTTTCATCTTTTTAAACCTCATGAAAAATTCCAAGGAATTGACATATCTTCCTTTCTCCGTGTTGTGTATGAACAATCCAAACAAACCTGGGTCTTTGTTTCTCTGTGATGTGTATGATCAAATCAAACACACCTGGTTGCCTTTCCCCATTAGTAATTCCAGAAATAACGCACGTTTTGATTTGATTCATAGTGATATTTGGGGACCATCTTCTATTCCTAACATTTCAGGAGCTAGATGATTTCTTACATCTATTGATGAGTGTGCGATGCTGACACGGGTCTTTTCTTCTTAAGAAAAAATCTGATTTAGTATTATTGTCACTTCCTTTCTCTATGGACTTGCCTAAACAAAAAGGTAGGTGTCTTCTTGAAGTCACTCGTGATCATCTTTTTTAACGTTCCTAAGCATTTCTGGGCCATAGTTCTTCTTGCTTCTACCTTTTTGATCAACCACTTTCCTTCTAAGGTCCTAAATTGCCAAAGTACCCTTGATCATCTTAAGAAAATCTATCCAGGTTATTGAACTTTTTTCGTGCATCTTTATGGTGCACAAAGAGGGAAGATTGATCCACTGCAATCAAATGCATATTTTCTTGGTTACTCTACAGCTCAATAAGGATACAAGCATTACCATCCAATCACCAAGAAAACCTATGTGTCTGTCATGTGACCTTTTCTGAAACTACATCTTTTTACCCCTGAAGTGGTGTCACTTCCCAGCCTTTCGATTGTGAACTTCGAGCTGCTGAAACTCTAAATGCCTTACCTTCACTAAACCTCTGTTCTTCTACCCCTGCTTGTGGTAATATAGAGCCACAATAACAATTTGAGAACCATGAACAACCCCTACCTAATTATCCAGAACAATCTGATTTGGAGCTGCCCATAGAAAAGGCCTCGCTCTTGCACAAAGATTCCATTGTATCCGTTAACCAACCATGTATTCTTACATCGTTTCTCTTTCAAACCGAAATAAACTGAGATCCAATTCCGAAGAATATTTCAGAAGCCCTTAAGAAAACGGAGTGGAGGAAGGCCATTTGAGAAGAAATGTGTGCACTAGAAACGAGCAATACTTGGAAGTTATCAACAAACCTTCGGGCAAGTATATATCGTTAATGGCAGGTTGATTTTTACACTAAAATACAAGGCTCATAGGTCATTATAAGGATACAAAACACACCTAGTTGCTAAAGTCTTCCCACAAACTTATGGGATAGATGACCAAGAAACATTTGCATTGGTTTTAACATTGAATATTGTCCGAGTGCTTTCGGTTTTGGCTGCCCCCTTCAGCTTGCCCTTTTGGCAATTTGATGTCAATAATGTCTTCCTCCATTCCAATCTAAACGAGGAAATATACATGTGAATTCCTCCAGGTTTCAATGCTTCCTTCTATTCCCACAAGGTTTGTAAGCTAACGAACACTCTCTTTGGCCTTAAGCAATCACCAAGGGTAGGGTTTGGGAGGTTACATCAGTTATGAACAATGTTCCAGAATACTCTGTAAAGACTCAAGACGGGGGGCTTATGCCACCTATTGTAGACAGTGAGTGCTTTTGGCCAGTTTTAGAATGCTACTTGTCTAAGACTCGCTATAATATAATGTGCTTAACTGTTGACTTGCTATATTGGTGGAACTTGATTTGTTGAACAACATATGTTGATTCCTGTTGTATTCAACTTGGTTAGATTCCAAGTTTGTCACTGATGTTTTGAGCTCGATTTGTGGCAGTTGTGTTATATTTAATATTGTGCTCTGCAATATCTGAACTTGATGTACGGCGTACAAGAAGAAAATTATCTGTCATGTTATCTAATATGTAGGATAATAGTAGTTTCAAAATTTTATGTTATTGGGTTTTCTGGGAGATTCAGCAGTTTCATTTGCTATATTTTTCTTTATTTCTGAGTACTTAGTTTCCTCATGGTTCACTCTTCCTTCCAGGTTAATGAATTTCTTGCTGGGTTAGGAACTGATGCTCCAGATGTTGAGGAAGAAAATGTTGTTTCTAGACCTTCAACTAGCTATGACGACCTGTGGGCAAAAACTCTTCTAGAGACTACAGAGCAAGAGGTAAATTTTATGATGCATGCATGACATGGTTTAAACATAGTTGTTAGCTATTGAATGTATCTATAGTTAGAAATTCGTAGAGACTCTAATGGCTAATGGCTAATGGCTGTCTGCATTTACAGGAAGATGATGCACGGTCTTCCGGATCTTCTTCACCGGGCTCAGTAGGATCTGTTGAGACATCCATATCTTCTCATTTTGGTGGAATGAACTATCCATCATTATTTAGCTCACGTCCATCTTATGGGGCACAACAATCCTCGGTATCTACTAGATCTGATATAGACCTCACTCATTTTGATTTGGTGTTCAACTCCTCTAATAAATGGGTGAAGAAACTTTGAGATTATTCCTTCTGTGATTGTCCTGACGTAGACTCGATGACTTTCCTTTAAAATTCAAAATCACTGTTCCAACATTGTGTTCAGCAAATTTTTGCAATGCTTATACTATACTATCATTTTATTGCTGATGATAATAGATTATTGCTTATATTCATTGATTTGAGATGCAGGAGAAGTCATCTCAAAATAGATTTGGTGGTACATCATCGTTGTATGAGGGCATTGGTTCTCCTGTGAGTTCTTACTTTCTATATGGATTATTTCTGATTCCATAAGTATTATCAGCAGTAGTAATCAATTAACTCTTCAAACCTCTTCAGATTAGAGAAGAGCCTCCACCACCATCTTACAACTCAGCCATGCAGAGTTACGAGTCATTTGAGAATCCATTATCCGGCCCTGGATCAAGTAGTAATAAATCCCAAGACGACGAACCAGTTTCTCAAGTGAGTTCAAAGTTTGGTAAAGCACTATATGACTTCACTGCTGGTGGTGATGATGAGGTAAATTCTCTCACGTGATTGAGCAAATCAGCTCCTTTAGGCATATTTCGGATGCATTTTGAGTTCCACCTGTCCTTTTCTTTTCCCCCACTAGCGTAAGCTCCCCTTTTCAGATCTTTTTATCACTTGCCTTCTTGCAGCTAAATTTAACAGCTGGTGAAGAGGTTGAGATTGACTATGAGGTTGATGGCTGGTTTTATGTAAGTGCACGATGAACCATTAATCTTCTACATGAATCACATGCTACCTTTATTACACGTTTAATGTGAAACTGAGGATCCATCTGCATGATGTGCTGCGGGTAGACCTGATCAAACCGGCTTTGACTAAAAGCCAAGCCCATATATCTAGGCTGAGCCCGTCCAGCAGTTGGGACTGGGTGCTTTTTCTAAAAATAATATATCAATTAAATTTAATTTATGAATTTAAAAACTATAATATATTTATGCAATACATATACTTATAGTACTATAAATATGTTAAAACATTTTATAATTATACATATTATTATAATTAATCTAATATTGTATGTTATATAATATGTTCATATCCGGAGTAGGCTAGCAGTCCAGCAGGGCTTCACCCCTTGTAGAACCACCCATTTTTCCAGACGGGCCAGCCCAGAGATGATCAGCTCTAGCTGTGGGGTTTTGCTTCAATTTTGTTATCGAATATTCCCGAGTCAGAGATAAGATAGTTGTACAAATAATAAGTGCAGTATTGCAAGACTAAATTCTTAGAGTTGGAAGGAAGTCCTGTAATTTGATCACTACTAAAACGCGTTAGGCATTCATTCAGCCTGATCGCAGCATATCTTCCTCTTTCCCCTCATCTCTTCAAATCCAGCTGAAGCCTACTGATTGCTGGACAAACGTGCTTCTTGTTTACGATGTGAACTAGTTGTTTATAGGCATCCGTCGGACCATTCCTATTCTTCTTCTTCTTCCAATAATAACTTCCACCTAGCTAGCAATCATATAGTACCTCTACGAGATGAGATTTTAGTTTTTGACTCTTCCTGCCCATTTGGATACATTGAAAAGAAAAAAAGAAAAGAAAATATGCAGATTTAGCTTTTCTAAGACCTGTAATGTGCTTTCTGGTAGTCTGAGCTAAACACTTGTGTTCATTACATTTCCACCCTTATGGTACCTTATCTTTTGAGCACATGAATTGCAGGTAAAGAAGAAGCGCCCTGGCAGGGATGGAAAGATGGCAGGTCTGGTACCCGTCCTCTATGTTAATCAATCATGATCAACTGTTGATTCCTCATGTAATTTTATGCCGGAGAACGAGTTTCCAGAGTATCTACACGTCCCCTTGAAAGTTGAAACTGGACAAAACCTCGGTGTTGAGTGCTTAATTTCCCAGTTTGTTGCCATCTTAGTCACTGAGGAAGATCCATTCTTAGAGGGTTAAAGTTGAATTTGTGTCTCACGGGCATGTGGGGTTGCTTGTGTTCGAGTTCGAATGTGCTTGTGTAGATTAGTGTGTTCATTTACTAGAGTTGTATCTTATTTACAGGCTCTCTGTTTTTATTGATTTATCTGCTCTGTGATGATTTTGCTGTGGTGTTTCAGCTGAAGGTATCTAGTATTTCCTTTCTTCTTCTTTTTTTCCCTTTTTTTTTGGTTTTGTGCTTTTGTTCTCCATGGGACATCACTTAAATCCATCAATTGGGGTCGTAGGGATTTTATGAACATTTCAGACATCGATTTCGGATGTACATGGACGATGATCGTGTTAAGATTGGGAATATTCAAATCATTTTTTTTCCTTCCTCGATTCTATTGATCATATAATATGAACTTCTATTTCTATTGTATTCTCTGTTAAGATTAGTTGAATAAGAAAAACAAATTCAGCATCATGGATAACTAGAAGCATAATCATCCGCCATAAGTAGAACTACCACATTTTATTTTTTTTACAAATAAAGGTAAGCATTTAGGAAGGATCAGCTCTTTGAGCATCTCCATCCTACGGCATCCTTCCGGATGAGCTCATCAACCTGGTCCAGCGATGAACTAGTAATTGACTGACTGATCATCAAAACCACACTGCCAGAAAATCTGTCACCCCGTTAATTTCTCTGAAAATGTGTCTTACTCTAACCTGATAGAAACCCAACAAAATAGCAGATATGTCAGACAAAATAAGGTCAAGATCCCACGGCGGCATCCAGATTCTATTGACTGAATTAATTAGCACAAGACAGTCACCCTTAACTTCTATGTTTTTGAAACCAAGATCGAATGATGCTACCAGTCCTTCTCTTAGCGCACATGCTTCAGCATGAAGGGCAGATATGTTGCCACATCGCCCAAAACCAAGAGACCTTCCTAGCATTATGGTCTCGGATAATAAAACCATAGGCAGATTCCCCAGATGATTTTTTGGCACCATCAAAATTTAGTTTAATAAATCCGTTCTCGGGTTCATTCCATCTGATGTTTTTGGTTCTTCTTTTCTTGGTTCCTTTCTTATTAATGTTTTTGTTTATTTCATTACAAGCTGCTTTCCAATTCATGATTTGGTTTCTGATTTTAATATCTATATTTTCTGGATCTTTTTTGTTAAAATTTTTTTGGTTCCTCGTACTCCACATATTCCACCAGAAAAGAACAAGGTAGATGAAATAAGACTCAGTCATACTAGTCCAGAGCCAACTTAACTTTTCTGAAATATTATTCCCCCTCTCATTGCTCCTCTTGAGAAATTCCTTAATTAAGTTGTTGTCAAGAGAATTCCCCAAGAAATGACACTTGAAAAATAAATGTTCAGCGGACTCGAAAGGATGGTTACAAAGGCAGCATGTCATAGGGACTGATACTCTTTTCTTTTCTGAGTTTTCCTTTGTTGGAAGACCATTAATAGACAACTTCCAAAGGAAATTTTTAGCTTTTGGCATGATATTTAAATGCCAGATCCATTTGTTCTCACACTCCGCGATCCCCTTTTTCGCATATAAAGCATTCATAGCTGCTTTCGTTGTGTAATTACCCCTTTCATCCGGATCCCAATAGAGCCGATCCCTTATGAAAGTTTTAGGGAGTTGATAGGAAGTAATAGATTCAATAATTCCCAACGGTAATAAATTACCCAATTCCACCCTAATTTCCGACTCATCCCATTTGTTTTCGTTTATATACTCTTTCACTCTGATCTCAAGGTTAGTTGGGTAATTATTACTAACATGCTCAATTAATGGTTCATTTAGGAGCCATTTATCATTCCAAAAGTTGACAGAGCTACCATCACCAATACTCCATCTAAATCCCGATTCAATTTCGGTTCTCAGATTCATAAGTTTTTTCCATTGCCAGGATGTGTTCTGCTTAGTTTTGTAATTCCATAGCAATGATCCTTTGAGGTATTTTTCATTTACTAATTTAACCCAAATATTGTTAGGCTCGTTCATAATTTTCCATAATAGCTTCATTTGAACTACTTTGTTCATATCTTCCGCTTTTCTAATACCGGTTCCTCCGAATTTTCGAGGTCTGCAGATTTTATCCCAACTAATGAGTGGATGAAAACCTGGGCCTTTGTTCCAGAAGAAGTTCCGATTAATTTGGTCCAATTCTTTATGAATACTGGAGAGAAGCATAAAGCATTGCATGATAAAGTTTGGTTTAGCGTTTAGGTTAGCCTTGATAAGTGTGGTTCTTCCTTCTTGCGAAAGGGAAGAAGCTTTCCATTTCGTTAGTTGTTGTCTTGATTTGGAGATAACATCTGTGAAGACGTTTTTATTTACTCTATTATTAATGATCGGACAACCGAGATATTTTTCCAAACAGGGTGAATTTTCAATGCCTAAACACAATTCAATAAGATTTTTCGTACTACTATTTACATTTTTCGATGTTTGAAAGGCAGATTTTGGAAGATTGATTTTTTGCCCAGAAATTCTTCAATACCCATTTATAATTTCTAGGATTTTAGATCCCGCATTCACCGATGCTTTAGAAAAGACCATCATATCGTCAGCAAAGGCTAAAAATGGAATGATACTACCTTGTTTAGTTATAGGATATCCTATCATTTTCTTATTAAGGTTACTTTCTTTTTGGATGTTTCGGGCAAGGACCTCTGCTCCAAGGTTAAAGAGCAAACGCGAGATCGGGTCGCCTTGTCTTAATCCTCTAGAAGGAAGAATAACATCTGACGGGTGATCATTAATTACGATGGAATACGAAACTGTAGTGATGCATTCCATGATCCAACTGATAAATTTTCCATTAAAACTGAATTTAACAAGGACGGCCTGTATAAATTCCCATTCAATTCTGTCATACGCTTTTTCCATATCCAATTTAATAGCCATAAATCCTTCATTTCCTTTCTTTGTCCTGAATCCATGGAAAATTTCATGAGCAATTAAGATGCTATCTTGGATTGCTCTATTTTGCACAAAAGCACTTTGTAGAGGATGAATTAGTTTAGGTAGTATAGCTTTTAATCTTACTGCAAGAATTTTAGCAATAATTTTGTAGATCGTAGAACAGAGACTAATAGGTCTAAAATCATTGGTAGTAATTGGGTTATCATTTTTTGGAATAAGGGAAATGAATGTATGGTTGATTTGTTTTAAAAATTTTCTAGAATGATAAAAGCTTTTAACAGCCTTGCAAACATCCTGCCCAACCAAGTCCCAGTGTTTCTGAAAGAAACCAGCCGACATTCCGTCGGCCCCCGGTGATTTATCACTACCGATATCAAAAACAGCCTTTTTGATGTCATTGTTCGTAAACTGTTTAGTTAACATGTCATTATCAACCCCAGTAACTTCTTTCGAAATCACTTGAAGGAATTGTTCGCGCATCTGATGGTTTCCTCCCGGCGCCTTGAAACGCATCTTATAATCATTAATAAATTCTTTAATGATGTCTTCATCCTTACTAACCCAAAGGCCGTCACTGCATTTAATAAGGCTAATTATTTTCCTATTTCTTCTACCAGTTGCCTTTCTATGAAAATACTTCATATTTTTATCTCCTTTTTCAAAATCTGTGGAGTTGGCTCTTTGTTTCCAATATTTCTGTTGGTACTCTATGAGACATTCTCTCTTTTTATTTAGTCTTAGAATCTTCTCATTTCTAACTTGGTTATAGTTACTGTAGTTTGCATTTTGGAGGTTTTCAATATCCAAGTCGATCTTCTTGACTTGTTTGTTAACATTACCAAAGCTATTCTTACTCCAAACTTTAAGTTTTGCTTTGGTAAGGTTTAATTTTTTACATAGCTTAAACATAGGGGTTCCTGGGACATGAAGACGCCATGCCTGTTTGATCACATTTTCGCAGTCTTTTCTCTCATTCCACATCATCTCATATCTGAATGGTTTATTTTTTATATATTTGCTTGTTATGAAATAGGTTGACTGAGATCATACAGTGATCCGAGGTAGTAAATGCATGATTCCAGATATGAATCTGGTTATATTCATTTATAATTTCGAAATGAGCTAGCGTTCTGTCTAGTTTTTCGAAGGTGTTATCCACACCTTCTTTTCTTTTCCTCCAGGTAAACACATTTCCTTTGGAAATTATATCCATCATATTACATTCTTGTATGACATTATTAATTCTCTGAAATCTGGTGTTACTTGGGATGCTACCCCCAACTTTATCATCCGGATTAACTAAATCGTTAAAATCCCCCATTATCATAGAAGGATAATTGAGATTTTTGACTATATTCGTAATTTCTTTCCAGAATTCCTCCTTATATTTTTCCATGGGAGGCGCGTAAATAAATATGATGTTACAGATAAAATTGTTTTCTTTATTCCAATGTTCTATTACCAAATATCTTTCTCCATTTTGGATAATTTTGATCTTTTTGTTTAAAAATTTGTACTCTTTCCATAGAAGGCATAACCCACCTGCCTTCCCGACCGAAGGAATGAAGAAGCAATTGCGCCAACAATAATCATATGGTTCAATATTTGTTTTAATTTCTGCCAGCATGATCAAATCAATATGCTCATTTTGAGTTGTTATTTTGAGATCGGTCCAGAAGTTCTTTTTACCTATACCCCGACAATTCCAAAAAACTATCTTCATTTAAGCACGTTTAAGGTATAATTTGTTCTTGAAATCTATATTCGATTTTGTGTTTTATTGCTTTAATTATACTAGAACCAGAACTAGAATACTCGCAACGAACATCCTTACTCTGCTCTCTGAAATTCATGATCAAACATGTTTTAAATATGACAATGATAAGGTTTGAAATTAAACTTCTCGTTACCAGCCCAGCGACAGGCCCAACAATTTTTCATCGTTACTTTTGTATCTTCCATTCTTTGAAGTATATCCAATTTGAATACATATATCCATTTTGAAACTAGAAATAGTTGGCTTATCATTCCTGTGCTGCCCTTCTTTGAAAACAAGTACACCGATAGATAACACACAGATCATAAAAATAGAGCAGCAAAAGTTTGAGTACACTTGATCAATTTTTCCATTTTTCCTTTTGTTCGTGGGAGATTTATTCAACCGCACAGGAAGGTAGTAGTTTGTCGTTCCGAATAGCCTGAAGCTACTTGTTTTGTCATCCCATCGGTCCGATTGTTTCTCTGACGAGTTGGCTCTGTACAACAAAAAAACAAGGCAATACCACAATATAGAAAGACAATTGTGCAGATAGCTAATTAGCTGATTTATTCTCATATATAGGTTTTGGTCATCCAAGACATCAGAATGTTGTTGTTCAAATGCCTGAGAGATGCAAATGTACCAATCAATCATTGGCATTATTTTCACAGTTACTTTGTTGTTGCTTAAATCGTCAATCTTGGGTATGATTGTCTGCACAAAGTACATCAAAATAACCCTCACAAGAGGAAGAATGTTAGAGTATTGCTGCTTTATATATGTAAATCTATCATTCTCATTTAGAAGCACAAGGAAAAAAGAGGCAAATAATCCACATGAGAGAGATGCTGATTTATAAGTGTATTCAAACCGTAAACACATCTTACCATTATCCGTGTTTGAATTTTTTGAAAGTTGGTATACCTTTACGAAGTTATATCCGCAATTCTTTTGGCTAGGTTCCTGATGGTAGTAATGGACATCACAACACATCCAAAACCCTCTGTCAAAAACAAGCAAGCAGACATTTCCAAATGATGACATAAATTCAACATGAAGTTGTTCAGATTCAAGGATGGTTCCATTACAAACTACCCTGTTATTAGAGCGGTAGACATAACTTAGATTAGCCTGTGTGCAAGGTTTATTTTGAATTTCCTTTTGATCAGTTTCAATAGTCAAAATATGCCAGAGAACTTTACAGATTATGCTCAACCAAAGCCCAATACGCAAGCTCCATAGACAACAAAAGCGCCAGGACATAGAGCCGTGAGCAAACTTGTTAACAGTACTTAATACTGTTTGATCGAATAGAAGACGAACATTTATGGATTCTCGATTCATCAACTTAAAGGGCAAAGAGCTATACGCCACAATAGCAAACCAATGCCAAGGCGCATAAATTACGAATTCTACCGCCATATCAAGTTTCAGAGATCCTAATTCAAGCCATAGCTGAAGCAATCTAAGCACAAGACTCAAAGGTTCAGTCCTATGCCATAAATACCATATAAGAGCCTGAATGATTTTAAATTCCAACAACATAGATATTCTGTTCAGATTGGGCAAGAAGAGGTTCAAAATCAGAGAGTGGGATTTAAATATCATTCTTATACATTTACTATTGCCAGCTAAGAATTCACCAAGAAAGCAATCAAAACACCAAGGAGAAATAACTAAAAAGGTTATTTCAAATAAATCATTAATAAGTAAAGGGGTTATAAGACATCTGCTACGAGCATCAAACAACCTGATTGTTGATTTATATTGGGTTCTATTTTTCTGGCTTAGTGAATGTTCAACCGTCCATCTTGCACCGATCAATCTCATGACACACCAATAAGGAATATCCAGACCATGAAAATCGCAAGCTTAATTCGAGATTGAAGAACACTAGACTTCAAGCCTTTACAAAGGAGGAGGATTAATTTGTATTTTTTCGATTCTTGAGATAAAGGTTAATGGACCTTAGATTCCCAGATCTCCGTAGGAGTTTGTTCATAGCCTCTCGAAAAAACGAAAGGCGGGTTCGGGGAGTAGTCGAAGACCAAAGGTCCAGGACCGCAAAAACAATACGGATAAACTCTATGAAACACCATTCAACTCGAGAGACATCAGATGGAGCAATACCTTTTAAAGGGTGGAATAGCAACGACCGAATAGAACGCCACAACTCCCACCTCCGTAGCTCTATCTTTAGAGGCCGTCCAAAAAGCCGCCCATGACAGTTTTCAAGAATTCTCGACATCTTTTTCACCCAGCGAGTGAAAGAACGACGGCCTTCAAAGTGGACACACCACAACCAAAGCCTACAGGCTTTACTCTCTGCACTGTCGGGGTATAGATGTTTGGGTGTTGAACGAAGATATTCATCACAAAACTTCGGAGCAGGCATGAAGATGAACCGATTTTTTTGTTTGTTGCTCCATAGATCTAAGGTCTTGTTTGGTAATAAATTTTAAATAAAAGGTGTATGAGTATCGATACGAAGATGTGATTATGGGTAATATTGGCTTATATGAGTATGAGATACTAGTTTTTAGGTTTAACAAAATGACACCTTTGATATCAATCTGATATAAATTTGATTTTTTTGTAACATACCAAGCACCATACATACATATGTCCACATCATGATATATATATATATATCAAATAGATCCTAAACACCTTGCAAGATTTGCAACTGTAACATAATCTTTCAGATTTAACAAAAAAAGGCACAATTTGATAGGATATTTGGTATTTGAGATTTTTTTTTTTAAAGCTCCAATCAATATGATATTTTCAAGGTGATTTTCAATGATACTCATGCAATGTTCGTTCAAATTCCAACTAAAAAATTGGGCTAATAGTAGTATTTTACCTCTAGCTCTAACCTCAAGAAAGGGAAAAAGAAATAAACGTAAACAATCAACAAAAATAAATAAATAATAAGCTTTTACTAGTGTTTATCGTACTTAACTTTAATGACTAAAAACTTGAATTTGGAGGGACATATGGCTTTGTCATCGAAAATCTCCTTAAAAATATCATATACACCGGAGCTCAACAAATAAAAAATAAATTTGTCATAGAAGTCGAAGTTCTAGGTAGGGATGACAATCTCATTCGCATCTGATGGATGTCCGAAAACCTGCCCTGAAAAGACGGGTGAAAATCCGTTAACATGCGGGTGAAAATTAGGTGATGGGTGCACCGGGTGAGCATCTCAGGACCCATCACCCGACCCACCACCCGCACCCATCACCCGCACTCATCACCCATTATATTATATATAAATTCATTAATGATATATAAGATTTCATAGCTAAAATTTTTTAATATAAATAATTTTAATACCTAATAATATATGTTTACATTAAAATTTCCTGAACTCTATAGTTCATAATCTTTTGTTATTTTATTTGTCATTATAACATTGTCGACACTACTAATTTTCACGTTCCATGGATTTTAAGGTAAATTTATTTATGTAACATACAAAAATAATTTCACTAAAGAAGTCGAGTCAAATAGAGTGTGTCAACTTTGAAATTAGGATGAGAATTGAAGACAATTATGTGTAAAGCTACTTGTTTTAACGATTTTGATTTTTTTCAATTTTGTTTCATTCTATATTTTGGAGGTATTTAAGATATTTCAGATTTATATATTTTTTCAATCATGTCACTTTTTTCGAAAAGGCCAATTCATTTGGGACATGCTAAGGCTTAAACCCGATTAAATCGTATATTTAATTTTAACTTGCTTGCACAATTTCACTTTGTTTAAAATTTTTGTTGAAAACTAGCTTAAAAAAGTGGGTCAAATTTCACCCGAAAAAAAACCGATCCACCCGTCCACCCGGCGGGTACGGGTAGGGTGAAAAAAGCTACGAGTCGGATGATGGGTCGGGTGAATATTTTAGGTGACGGGTCGGGTGACGGAAGTAGTACATCCACCCATCACCCGACCCATTACCATCCCTAGTTCTAGGTCTCTTCTATGACATTCAAGAAGCCGTTAAACTCAGTTAGAAAACTTCGTTATTGAGGGCAAAAACTTTTTTAAACATTAATGTCATCAAAAGATTATGGAATCGCCTTTGGGAGCTTAAAATGCTAATTGTAAACTTTTTTCTAGAACTGATAAAATTCAAATTAGTTTATACCGAGCACATATTTAGAGAAATCAACGAAGTTGATGACATGTTTGCCCAATTTGGACACCTAGAAAACCCAAACGGTAAAGCTATGGTTGGCATGAGACGGATTGAGGTCGCTCCACATTTCATCTCGGCTATCATATATGGGACGAGATCGGTACATGACTTGTATTTTTGGAATGGAGACCGTCGTGTCCTATCCCCGTTGGGATCGAGACGGGACAAGACCAATCTCGCTTGACCTATATATAATTTGTTTACAGTTTACCTTAATAGTTTATACAAGAAAATATTTGTTGATTAAAAAATTTCCTATAATCCATAGCAACTTTTTAGGTATCTCCTCAAAACTAGTTAATTTTTGTCTAAACATCTAAAACAAAACTCTAGAACAAAATTACACATTGATCACTTTGTAGGCAATGTCATAACGAAGTTCACTTATTTCTTTTTCTTTAGCTTTTACAAGTGTATCTCACAATTTTCACAATATATCACTTTGGCACACTCTTGAGTATAATTTTAAATTTTAAACATATAATTACTAATTAAGATTTGGGACGAAATATTTTATTTATATTTAAAATTTAAAGTTTTAATATATGCAGGACGAGATGAGCCTAGCGGACGGAGAAGTTAAGACCCATGTCTATCCATGTATTTTTTGGTGGGACGAAATTATTATTTTTTTTGATGAAAAACCTCTAAATCGGATCAGGATCGAGACTGGACAAAGATGGGACCGGAATTTGTGCGCAACCCTAAATATAGATAACGATGCTTGAAGCTTCATTTCCCCCCAATTGCTTCTTCAATTTATACCACACCTTCATCTTCTCTCCCGCATTTATTAATCTCATCCCCTATACTTTTCAGTTTTTTTTCCTGGCAAGAAGGAGAGACGAACCTCTTCGCACTAAATCATGCTTATGTAAAAAAGAAGTGAAATTACAAATGAGTCATACAAGGAAAACACACCCCTCTAAGGTCATCCAGAATAAGAGCTCTTATTCTAGATGACCTTGCGTGTGTTTCCTTAACTCTAGTCAAAAGACAAAGTTTGCGAGGAATTCCACCACCTTATTTCCTTCCCCTAAAACATGGCTGAGATCAACAAACCAATCTCGGATAAGGAAGCCTTGACATCTTAAAAATCATGCTAACAAACAGGTGTGCAGAACATACACCCTTATTAATAAGACCAAGAACCACTAGTGAATCCACTTCCAACTTAGCTTGGCGATATCCACAACCCCATTTTAGTCTAAGCCCATATATGCACAAATCCCAAAGCTTTGTCATAAGTGTTGTCCTAGTCCTAAGATTAAAGTAAACCCTTTTTAAATATTCCTCATTGCTATCCCGAGTAAATTCTCCCGTTGATGCCCATCCAAGATCGCCTCAAGAAGCTCCATTCGTATTCAAGTTAACCAATTTGTCGGAGGCTTCTTCCATTGGACATATTTTTTTTTTCCTTAGGAACCATGATCCTTGCTTCCAAATGCTTTAGTAGTAAATCATAAATAATAATATACTTTGGTTTAATTTGACATTTTAAAATCTTTTAACAACTTATCTATTAAGATAAGAATTATAAACAAACTTTATAAAAATGCTTAACACGGTATCTATTACATATTTTTAATGTTTATCTTTTAACATAGAAACTTATATTTTAAAGAGATTGAAGGATTGAATATTTTTAAAAAAAAACATTTTGTGGTGTTAATTTTTTAACATGCAAGAGAAATCAAGTAAGCAACAAAACTAGTCACACATGTATTTCTCAACTTGTGGATGTTGAATTATCCATGAAAACATGTGTGGTTGTTAGCTCTGAATATAGGAAATTGCAAGGGTAAATTGGCGTTAGGCGATTGCATCCCCTTGTCGAGTTTTACCAACAAAATCGATTTGGCTTTAACTGGACATCCTAGGTGACCGACGCCAAGAGTTTTGAGGTATGGAAGGGAGTCAAGGGACCTAGCTGCATGGTGCAAGCATCTAAGTGGAAGGGACCCAATCGTATGGGGGCATAACACGAATGTGGGTTATTATTGGCCTTTGCCTCTTCCATCTCCTTGATCCCAACCGCAAACCCAACCTCAATCTAGCAATCGGCTGACATTATTGTTTTGGGGGTTGGGGAATGTAACACCCCAAATTCGTAGGACTCGGGGGGCTACTGGGCTAGGATCTCACAATGGATCCTGACCCTAGCCTGACAACAAGTTCATTGGATCTTACAACAAGACACTGATAGATTAAAACCAAACATCAAACTGTAATATATACATATCAAAAGGTTTTCAAAATACCGCTGAGTACAAACCAAAACATGTATCCGTACATCATAAAAATTCACCCATATCCCTCGCATACAATCCTAGTGTACGGAGTCCTCAGCGGATCACCCCATCTGAATCACTCTGCAGTTCTCCTAACCTACAAAGGATCTACAACACGGTATAAAACCGTTAGCTAACCATACATATATAAGATAATACGTAAGCACAAACACAAGTCAAGGAATATTAACACATCATCATGCTATCACACAGTTACCCGGTTAATTATCTTTATAAAGTCCAACACTCAAATCGTATATACATGTATATGAATATATGTGACACGAGGAATATATAATCCTCGCCTCTTGGGGTATTGCCAGCTGTAGTGGTAATTTGGTAACACTTTCCCGTCTACCCTATGGGAGTGGTAGGTGCCCATCCTACTTCCAGATCTGGCCTGTCCGCATAGTCCACGGTCAACAAAGCCGGCTGCAGCCGCAGGAAACCACAGGAGCGGAAATTCCTGTCAGCATGAACCCTTGATCGCTTCATGCTGACTGGATCATTTTACTTTCCCTTGGAGATCTCTTTGCTATGGGTTTCATTGATGTATTTGTGTGTTTCTTTTTTCTTGTTTTGCGATTCATCATGACGGTTAGTCCGTCTGCCGATCCTTTTCGGCCTTTCGATCAACTAGACGGCGTGTCGTCTAGTGTTTTCGAACTGCTTTCCTTTATAAAAAAAAATGAACCTCTTTGATTCTGCCGGCCAAGTATATATATTATTTGCTATTTTATTATGAATTTAGTTTTGTACATAAGATGAGACGAGATCTAACAAAAAAAAACACACACAATAATCTTTATTTGGAAGAGGGCAACACCAAATGATGATGAAAGTTGCGTGGGACAAACAAAATAATTCAAATATTGCCTCCCCAACGTGGCAATCATACAACAAAATGTCCGATCTTCAAACTTCCCTCCATCCTTTGAGCAATTCAATTCATTTGAAAGAGAAAATAATCAACAAAACAGTGTTACAGGTATACACCATCGATCATACTATAGTATATCAAACGAGGTAATAAATAATTAACACCTTGCTTTGGACAGTTAAGAGCCCAAAATAAATTCAAAAAAATTGACAAAGAGTTCAATTAATCAATTAATTTAACAACACCCTGTAATGTGGTAATCTGATGAGAATCAGTTGTAAGGGATGCTAGGAGGTGGTGGAGATGCATATGATACTCCAAAGATTGGCGGCAGTGGAACGCTTTCATAGACTGGTGGTGGTGGTGGTGTCTCGGTTTCCGGTGGGTATTGTTCGGAGGATGGTGGGCTGGGATATGATTCTTCTGGTGGTGGAGCGGCAGTTTCCGGTGGGTATTGTTCAGATGATGGTGGGCTGGGATATGATTCTTGTGGAGGTGGAGTGGCGGTTTCCGGTGGGTATTGTTCTGATGATGGTGGGCTTGGATAAGATTCTTGTGGTGGTGGAGCGGCGGTTTCCGGTGGGTATTGTTCGGAGGGTGATGGTGGGCTAGGAGGGTATGATGACTCTTCTGGTGGTGGAGCGGCGGTTACCGGTGGGTATTGTTCGGAAGGTGGACTTGGATATGACTGTTGGGGTGGACAGTTATCAGTAGGTGGTGTTGAAACTTCCGGTGGGTAAGTTTCAACTGGTGGCGGTGGGTAGGTTGTGTACGAGGGTGATGGGTATTCTTCTGTTGGTGGCGGTGGGGAGGTTGTGTAGGAGGGTGATGGGTATTCTTCTGTTGGTGGTGGTGGTGATGAGGCGGTGGGTTCACGGTAGTACGGCGTTGGGGATGAGTAAGATAGTGGCGGTGGTGATGGGGTGGCGGGTTCATAGTAGTACGGCGTTGGGGATTTGTAAGATGGTGGTGGCGGTGGTGATGGGTAGTACGGCGTTGGGGATGAGTAGGATGGTGGCGGTGGTGAAGGGGTGGTGGGTTTATGGTAGTACGGCGTCGGTGATGAGTAGGATGGTGGTGGAGGAGATGGTGGTTGGTAGGTCGGATAGTACTCCTTTGGTGGTGGTGGCGTATTATACGTCACGGGAGGGTAAGAGTAAGATGGTGGTGGGGGCGAATTATACGTGACTGGAGGGTACGAATAAGACGGTGGTGGAGGTGAATTATACGTAACTGGAGGGTACGAATAAGACGGCGGGGACTTGGTAACGGGAGGATATGAGTAAGAAGGGGGAGGAGGAGGATGTGCCCTATGAGACGACGCCATACCCCACGCCGGAGGCGGCGGCGAATGCTTGAACCCCTTAGACCCCATCGAAAACGGCGCCGGAGCAGGCGGCGGCGTGTAGCACTTAAAGATCCTACAATCAACCGGCTTCGCCTTAGCTGAAGAACACTCTTTCCCGCTCCTCTGTTCCTCCTTCCCGGCAATACAGTTA
The DNA here is from genome assembly GCA_002319775.1 of Fagopyrum tataricum. Taxonomy (NCBI): domain Eukaryota; kingdom Viridiplantae; phylum Streptophyta; class Magnoliopsida; order Caryophyllales; family Polygonaceae; genus Fagopyrum; species Fagopyrum tataricum. The sequence goes on from CM008280.1 coordinate 8,632,539, forward strand.
AACTCTCCATCTCCCACCTTCCCAAGACCAGAACACGCCGGAGCTTCGCCTGAGAAGAAGTTAAACGAGTAAGTAAAATTCTGCAAGCTCGGAAGCCGACAAGCCGCAGCGGGGACCACTCCTGTAAATTGGTTATGCGCCACGTCAAGCTCCTCAACGCTCTTCATTCCCGCGATACTATCTGGGATTGGGCCGGACAGTGCGTTAAAGCTGACGTCGAACACTGTCACCTCCTTCAACTCTCCGATCTGGTAAGGCAAACATCCTGTCAGATTATCATTCAAAAGGATAATCTCATTGAGAGTTTTTCCCATCTTTCCAATACTGCTCGGAATACACCCGCCGAGCTTGTTGTTCGCCATGACCAGTACCGACACTGGAGAGTTTCCGAGGTTGTCGGGGATTCCGCCGGTGAACCAGTTATTGTTAACGAAGAGCGCGTCAAGGTCTTTGTTGAAGATGGCGGGAGGAATGGGTCCCTCAAACTCATTAAACCGGATATCCACGAATTTCAACGATGGAAGTGAGATCAGAACATCGGGAAACTTTCCGGCGAAGCGGTTGTTGCTGATGTCGAGCTCGAAGAGAAGCTTCAAATGAGAGAATGTGTCAGGGACAGAGCCGCAAAAACGGTTAGAGTTGATATGAAAGAGAGCGAGATCGGTCAATAGCCCAATCTCCTGAGGAAGGTAACCGGCGATATCTGCGTGGTTAAGGTCAACGCCGGCAACCACCCGCTTCGAGGCTTCGTAAGGTGTGGCCGGAGTCTTAGCACAGAAAACTCCATTGTATTTGCAGACATTGGGCCCCACCCAATTAGCGGTGAAGTTGAGTGGATCGGAAAGCATGGCCGCCTTCCATGACTGTAACCCAATGTACGCCAATCGTAAACTCGGATTCTCGAACTGAAAGCTCGGATCAATCTCCAACTCCGCCGCCAACTCCGCTAGTTCTTTGTCATTGAACTTGTCTGGGTGTGGGTGACTGGGTTTGAATTTGAATTCACCGCTGATTTCAAATTTGTCATCGTCATCTGCGACGGCAAGCACGGCGGCGGAGAATAGTAGCAGAAGGAGGATCACAGGCGGCGGTGGCCGGAGAATACTCATTTTGTATATTTAGTTAGAGATGAGAATATTGTGTTAGGGGATACAAATTTATTTGTAATGGCGCCGATCAGAACATGTCTCCCTCGTCTTTGTATTCTTTCTCCCTTCGTAATATTATTCTAAAATAAAAAGTTAAAATTTAATGTTTAAATCTGCCTAACAGAGAAGTGGGCCCCAATTTATAAATAGGAACTGCCACCCACGTCCACCGCCGGTACCAAATTATCAATCCTCCATTTTTTAAATCTTTTAATCAAATATATTAATTTTTATACTAAATTTTACATTTTAATAATAATTAAATTTATCGGCAATGTAGCTATCTCTAAAATGCAAAATTGTCGTCTTTCACGTCTCAACGTGCTTTCATGTTTCCTCGTTTTGTTTTCGTGTATTTACAACGTCCAACTTGACCCAAATCTAAATCCAGTCTACACATCAATAAATTACAGTTTACTTTTTTTTATTGGAAAATTCCGGATAATATCATGTAGTTTCGGATTTTTTGAATTTTGTCAAGAAGTTTTTTTTAGTTTGGATGGTGTCCTGTATTTTAATATTTTTCGAAAAATGTCCAATTTCGTTTAAGTTTAACTAAAAAGTATTTTTTAAATGAGAAGAAAAAATTTTTTTTAAAGAAAATTTATAACAGGCTAAATATTTTGCATATAAGTTTTTTCTAAAAATTATTTTAAGTTGACATCCTTTTACAATTTAAAGGAAATTGGACATTTTTCGTAAAATATTAAAACACAAGGATATCACCCGAACAAAAAAATAACTTTGGGCAAAATCCGAAAAATCTTAAATTATAGGGATACTATCCGAAATTTTCCTTTTTTTAATTTAATACAAGACCATTTCTAACTAATTCACTTGATTTTTTAAATCCATGGTATAATTTTTTTAACGAACATTTGAAGATAACATATTATAAAAGAATTGGAATATATATTGATAGATTTGATATTATTGGAGTAGGTCGATAACTCCTTGATGAGATGTTTTTTTTGGAAGGATGAGAAGATGGATTGGTATGTGTGGATTTGTTATGGATTGATATTATGTAACTTGTGTAGGACTTTTGGTATGAGTGTTAGTTGAGATTTGAGAGGATAGTCTTAGTTTGTGCTTAGACGCAGGAAATGAAGATGAGTTGATTTGAACCAAATGCAGTGTCACACCTAAGTTGGGTCCCACTCCCACCGGCTTCTCCTTCCGCCTTTTCCTCCTTATCCCATCAATTTTTTAAGCGGTTAGTCTGGAGATTCGAACTCGAATCTCCGGGCAGTATGTATGAAAAAACTGATATTAGGAGGGTATTTTCAGCAATGGGCCACGATTTACTACTTGATCGGACGTTGAACGGCTAAGTCGATCGAACCGAGTGACCTTACATACCTCTTCAAAAAAAACTAGCTATATATATTTTTTATTGGTGAATTTGATATGTAACCTTAACTCATAATAATTAGTTAGTAGTTGTTCCCGATGATAAATCAATAAATAAATATATAACATATGTATTGATGAATGGACTAATTTATCCTTATTTAATATATCAATTTATCTTAATATGTTACAAGATTTTATAGTTAATCTTGTATACGAGCCTCAGGTACAAGAAATAGTTAAATATTTTGTGTGCAAATAAAATAATCTAATAATATTTTATATATTTTTTTTAGTTACTTTATATAATTATATGATACAATAATCGTGTACAAGAAAATGTAACGTATATCTATAATTTTCAAAAAAAAGGCTAAATCGTGATCCAACTTGTCCGGTTGTTATTAGGTGGGTGGGAGGTGCTCCCAACCAGAGATCGATTCTTCGTGACTAACATTCGTTTATTAATTTTTTTCATATTTCTTACAATCTTTATAAAGATACAAGAGATACGTCTCATTTACAAGAATAATCAAGTTACAAACGTCTCAATTATGATAAAATTTATTGTATTGATAAGGACAAATCAGTCTTTATATATTTTATTATGTTATATATTAACGAAATTATAAGAGTTGGATATACACTAACATGTATCAGTGAAGTAAGATATTTTGTACGATTCTATCTATTTTTTATTTTTATTTTGAAAAATGTAGTGAAAACTGCATCAAGAAGTTTCATTAACCATGTTATGATTAGCTATCTACTGTAAACGGTTTAGGAGCTACTATCAAAGGTTTGAAGCTTGCTAAGTCATGAGCTATTCTCTGAGGACATGGATCCACTTCACCGAATCAAAGCGATGACGATCAACTCTTCTATATCTTGAACTACTCTATAGATGTACATATTGTAGCAACTCTGGTAGCCTTGTAGAATGTTGATGCGTAACCACCAGCTGAACTCCCTTAAAAAGAACCAAGGTTTGTTGAAAGAAAGCGACTAAAACATGTCCTAGGTGGTTCCTTATCACCTGTCAAGGCAGCATCGACATCCAGCTACATAAACGCCTATGTGGGTGGTTTTACAATCTCTCACCATGGTTCCTTGGAAACCTCATCTATTCCTCTTGTTCCAAAGCTCCCATAAAGTGATGAGAATTCGATCGGGCGGCTAGAACCCAGGAACTCATTTGTCTCCTTCTAATCTCTAATCATATGATATACACTCCCATCTGTTTGGGTACCATACTCTTATGTCCGTCCTGTCATTGACACTTGGAGGAATTTCCAGGATCATGTCTCTTTCAAAGGGGAGAATATCTCTCTTCCAAGCATGTGCTTGATGATCAATGATCTCTGGAAGTGAGATGGTCTTCTTTTTTTTGAGTATTTCAAGGTATATATGCATCTTTCCACACGCATTGGCAGTCCCGTGTACTTGATGTATTTCAAAGGTTTGTGTAACCTCATCTATACTTCTCTTACTTGCCCCGCAATTGAAACTTATCGAAGTCAGCTAAAATGTGTTTTAACGTGTAATTGAAACTTATCGAAGTCAGCTAAAATGTGTTTTAACGTGTTAGTTTCTGCTTCATCTGCTTTTGTAAACAAAATACAATCATCTGCATACAACAAAGTGAGATATCATAGGGGCTTGTCTAGCAATTTGGATACTAGAGATTAAGTCAACAGTAGTAGCTTTCTTGATTAAAGATGATAAAACCTGGTTGCACAAGAGGAAGAGGGTCTCCTTGTTTAAGGCCTCTCCCGGTGTAAATTAAGAAAGTCGATATCAAAGTTTACTGAGGAGACACACATTTTGATGTTTCTAATCCATATATCTCCAACCCCTCATCTTATCCATTGTTTTCAACAAGAAAAGACCATTTGACCCGGTCATACGCTTTAGGCATCTCAAGCTTGAGAGTGAAATGCTTGTCTCCTCTGGTATTGGTAGCCATATGGTAAAAAATCTCAAAGGCAATAAAATATTAATTTGATATCATTCTATCTGGTATGAAGGCGCTTGGTTCAAGAAAATAATTTCATGGAGAATACTCTTTATCCTGTTAGCAATTACTTTTGAGATGATCTTGTATATCACGTTGCATAGGTTGATGAGACGAAATTCCTTCATGTCGTCAGGCTTGTTCTTCTTCGGGATAAGCGTTATGAAAGTTTTGTTGAGGTCCTCATTCTAGACTCCATCATCCAAAGTTGCCAAGGTCGTAGCCATCTCCTTAACAAGGCTCCAATAAGTCTAGAAAAACATGGCACACATACCGTCATGCCCTGACGCTTTTAAAGGGTGCATTTGTTTCAGGGCCGATGCTTTTGAATAGTGCATTTAATTTATTTCAGGGCTAGAACTATCTCTTCCTAGGTATATGGTCTGTAGATCCATCCTAACATACAGTGTTGATGGAAGGTTCTAAGTGTTGAAGGATTTATTTGGCGCTACTTGGTTGCCTCGTAGTGTATATCTTGAGAAATATTGGACAACCGCAGTCACTACACTTTCCTCTCCACTGACTATGTTTCCATTCTCATCTTTAATTTTTTTAATATTGTTTCTTTCCTTTCTAGTTGTGCTTGATTTATGGAAGAATTGTTGAGATCACCAACTTTCAACCATAGGGCTCTACACCTTTGTCTCCAATATTGCTCTTCTTCCTTAAGGAGCAAAACAATTTTTACTATGATTCTTCTTCTCTTGGCAATCATGGTTGGTGGAAGGCTTCCATTATAGTCTCTTCATCTGCATCCTCTTTTTTGCAATCATTTGCCTTAGTTTTCTTCCCCCCTTTGGCCCATCCATGGAGACCATCAACACACTTTTTGATCTTTTCAATCACATCTCTCTCTTCTTTACTTTATACCAATTGGACGATTTCTTTGCATTCATTCTTTTCAGTCCATCTCTCTTCAAATCTGAGGATCTTTCGGGGTTTATGTTGTGTCCCTAGAAGGAGCAGCTTGATTGCTGAGTGATCAGACTTTTCTATATTTAAGTTCAAAGTTATAGCTTGTGGGAAGATGTCAATCCATGAATCATTAACTAGGTATCTATCTAGTCTATATTGGACATTCTCTATCCCAACTCTACCATTGTCGTATGTGTACATATATCCCAAGTTGTCCGTATATGCTTTTGACGGAGTAGTCGTTAACACAAAACTAAAATCATCCATTTGTCAAGATGGTACCATCGAACCCCCTTTCTTTTCAAACTGAGCATAATCTCGTTAAAATCTCCATAACACACCTATGACATTTGTTTGTTCTAACCCAACAACCTCAACAATTCCCACGAGACCCTTTTGATCTCAGTTTCTAGCCAACCGCAGGACCCTGTTAACCTCCATAGAACATCTCTCAGTCCTTCCTTAACAATGAAATCCATGTGAGGAAAAGACACCGACATTAGCTCAAGAGAGATTTCCTTCCTTCAAATAAGTGCTAGCCCACATGCTCTCCCCTATTGTCAACCGAAATCCCATTATACGAGGAGAATTTGTTAAAAATTGTCTTCATCTCACATCCACTTAATTTTGTTTCAGATAAGAATAGAGTAGATGAGGCTTCCCTCCTCACCAGGTCCGTGAGGGATGTAACTGCATCGGAATTGCCCATGCCCCGACAATTTAGAACTAGGCAATTCATAATGCCTAGCGGGGTTGGGTCTGACCAACTTCCACCTCTTGAATATCTTCATCTATAGCCATGATAGTTTTCCTGGATTTGGTAATTTTGTCTTCCTCCATTTGACCACCAACATTCATATCATGTTCACCATTGATGACTTTCCTCTTCTCCCACATCCAATGCTTAATGTTTGTGATCTTGGGATATCCTTGCTCCTGGACATCCTTTTCCATCTCCTTTCATTGGTGTCCTCTCCATTTGACTTGGTGATCATATCAATTGGATCACTCACTACAATGTCGGTATTGGGCACATCCTACCTTTTTGTTCTACTCGGAGGCAGGCTCTCCATCTTCATAGGGCTCCGAGCATTTTTCTTTGGGATCCCCCGCTTGGTTCAATCTTTGTAGAAATTTCCTTTTCAGCACCCATTTCCTTGTTGCATGTTTCTTTTCTCATTTTAGATAGCTTTTCGAAAAGCTTTTTTCCGACTCGTGTTGTTCCCTGCTCTCTTTTGTTAACACTTTATATCATTATCAGCTCTCGGACATGGTCCATACTCCTCTTTTCCTTTAATATTAAGCTCGTCATTACCGAAAGCACAAGTCTTGTCATTATGGCCTAAGATGCCACATATATAACAAAATTCTGGTAGATGCTGGTATTTGGAGTTCAGTTGTAAGACTCGAGGTCTTAGGGACAATGTCCCCATGCCAACCATGCTCGCGCAGAAAATTTTAGGAGGTCACCCATCCTGAAATTACTTCTACATGAGCATGCTTATCACTAGAGTGTCCTCACTCGGCCACTAGAAAAGAAGAATTCTTGTTGGCATGAGTAGCAACCCATCCTTATAAGTTAATCATAAATTCTCATTCAAATAATACGGGATGATAATTTTACAGGACGTTACATCAATCATGACAGTTCTTCATTACCAAAAGTAGCTCTCTTCCCCCTAGGTATGAGTTTTTCAATATTCATGTCAACTCTGATTCTTATGGTTGCTCTCCACCCATACCTTGGTCGACATCGAACTCCATAAACTTTTCGATTCTATTACCGACTTTCTTTTCTACCTCGGTGTTTCTCCTATTAAAGGGAACATTAGGGACTTGGACCCAGAAAGGGGATCAAGAAAACTTTAGGTCCGATGGGCGTTCATCTCCTGAATGTTCTTGTAAAACCAGAAAGTGTCCGTTAAAATTCCAAGGTTGAAGATCTAAGACCCACCTTTTTGTCTTTCTCACATAAAAATTGGAACACCAGGACACCATATTCTATTTCTTTGATAACGAGGCCCTTTCCCGGTTTCCAAAGCAGCTCCATGGTCCTCTTTAATTCTTTTAGGTTAAAAGATTTTGTGGTTAGTAACTTGCCTACCAAACCTAGGGTAATACGTAGGTTATCTATGTTATATGTAGAGCTATCAAACTTAGCTAATTCATTCTCTTCTTGTGTAAGTGAAAATGTCTCCCACATCCAGTTGTGTCGCCATCCTAGGACGACAAGAAAGTAGAAACCCACTCTGGAGGATAGGAGACCACAAAAACAAAGAGGAGGGCCAAGCTTCTAGCCTTGCTAGACTCCAAAAACCCACAAAGTCCTCTAACGACAAAAAAAACCCTAGAGAGCTAAGCGGAGACATTCTCTATTGATCCGCCAACTTTTAAAAACCTAGCTATATTAATTTTAAGAGATAAGTTAATAAGGATTTTTATCATATATATATATATATATATATATATATATATATATATATATATATATATATATATATATATATATATATATATATATATATATATATAAACTAGTTACTTTCTCGATATAGTTTTTTGTAAATAGTTAAAATAAATAAATGATAGTATTCTAATATGTTTAAGTTAACGCTTCACATCATTCTCTCTTCTTCTTCGATTTCTTTCTCTCTTATGTCATATCTACGCTTCACGTCATTATCTCTTACGTGACTTATCCACTCCATAACATCCGCCACTCGCTTCTCGACGAGATTATCGCCGTCGCTCGATTTTTTGGAATCTTTTATAGAACATGTGCCGGAGAGATTTTCTGGACATTTTTCTAGTGGGCTCCGACCAAAACCAACTCCGAAAAATGGGAGTGTTAGCTTCGTGGCTCCGAATACTATAACTTAAAGTATTCATATGTATAAAATGATATTCAAATGAATAATAAATTAATGACCTAAGGCAAGTGTATTCAATGTACATTATGGGATTTTATTGATGAGGAAATTGTCCCACATCACAAGTGGGAAGGTTCATGGAAAACTGGCCATATATAGAGAGAGATTTATATTATGTTGATATACTAAGTCTATGAATAAACACCCTAGCCTTGTTAGACCACACGCGCGCCGATCCGAGTCATGACACAGTCGCGGTGTGGGATGACTTTGGGGATGAAGGTCTTATGTTGGGTTGGCCACCTTATCGATTTAATTTTGGGTTGGATCAAATAACATAATTAGAAGCTTGTTTGACCGTTCTGAGATATGGTGTGATATTTGACATTCACCTTGTGTATAATGAAACATAAAATGAAAGTTTTTGACCCCCGCATAAACATCTAAAAATCTCATGTCAATGAAGAAATATAAAGCATTCAGATCTTCAATAAAAATACTACACATACACAAATTATATAACTATGTCTTTCTAAATCCATGTCTGACATTTTTAGATTATCTACTCCAATAAAAACTTATCTTTTTTGTTAATAACCCTTCCTATTTCCCATTATTAAAATTTTCAAAAAAAATCTAGATGAAAGGTAAAAAACACCAGAGATTTCTTTCTCTTCTTACTTTTTTTTTTGCATTTTTGTGCATTTGGACCCACATTTGAAAAAAGAAAAAGAATAGAATGCTCAAAAATATTTCCACCTTGTTTTTAGAGGCTCACTTTCGTATCTTGTAACATATTATAATTATAATTTACAGTTGTAATATTTTGATATTAATAACAAGTAAAAAAAAAATACCAATAGTCATTAACAAATCTCTATAAGTAGACACATTTTGACACACTTCAAAATCCCCATTTATCTCATTTGTCACTTATAACAACGATGAAGTTTTACAATTTTAGATTGGACGTCCGATCGACATTAACAAATACTTGAAGAAAAGGGACGTGTAATAGACGAACTCATCAGTCCCTTAAAGATGATTTGATAGAGCACATTTGACAAAAGTTGTAGTAATCCTTAAAATCTATCTATATCTCTATGATTTTGTGATTAGGTTCGTAATTTATTTATCATTTTAGTACTTTTATTTTATTTTTTATTTCACAAATGTAATGCATTTCTAATTTTATTCCTTGTGTCTCCATTCCATATTTCGCGAATTATTTATAATCAAGTTATTTAATTAATTCATTTATTAGGTTTCGTTATCATATTAACTTAATTATTATTATTTAATTAATTAGTGATTAACTGGAACTAACGGCATAACATTAGTAATTACGAGTAATTTAATTGTCTTAATAAGTATTATTTAATAAGTAGTAAATAATAAGTTGAAAAATAAGTAGGAGAATGTGGCGGGATTGGTTAAAAAGTAGGAGGGAGAGTTGTGGAGAATTTTTGTTTTGTTTTGTAGGTTAGTGAGATATAAAAATTGTGAAAAAGATGATATACAGGAGATATAAATGAAAAGAGAGAGAGAGTTGCGAGGAATTTTATTTTATTGATGAGAGTGCTCTTACAAGAGTGTGATAGTGAGAGAAAGCAACAAAAGTTGTCAAGAAAAGTGAGATATATGACTTATCAATGTAATCAATTTAAAAGAAATAATTACGGCTTTATTTTTATTAAATAAATGACAATCTCGATATTTGAAGAGCAATATTTGACCATTTATACTCAACCTTTTAGTGACAATGAATTCAACATTGTGTTGTTTATGAGCTTCATGATCTACCTACAAAAAACAAATAGCATTTGTAATTCAGAGAAATAAGCTCATTCTAGTGACTTCAAAGCAAAAGAAGGTTAATCAAAAAAGTTTTGAGTTCCTCTAAATTTACGAATCTTGATATATAGAAAAGATGTTAATAATACCGTGTTTGAATCAAGAGGGAGAAGAAGATACCAAAAGAAATTAAATTGATTTATTTTAAATATTAAAAACAGTTTACATTTTATCAACAAAAGAAAGAAAAAACAGTTTCTTAATTGTCTTCTAGCAAACCTAGGCTTTCAAGTGAAGATTGAAAACTTGCAGACGGCGGCTACGATGCCCAAACGACGACACAATTTGATTTGCCTTTGTCTTGGTCTCTGCAACGGTGTTTTAATGTCTTAGTTGATCAATATGCTCAACCTATCACCGTCGTTTTAATGTCTTGGAATTTTGACGAATAATTCATGCATTGTCGTCCTTAATTTTTGCTACTTCATCCAAAGGGAATTTGCATATGGTATAAATGTATAATGACAAGTTAGAAACAACTTCAACTCTTAAGTTTAAAAATCCAACACAAAATCTCGTTCCTGACTCACCGTGTATATATATTACAATGAGGCGGTGGTTGTTTGTGCTGAATCATATAACACATTAAAAATCCAACACAAAAATATGCTTATGGTTTGTTTGTTTGCCAAACAGAGCCCAATTGAAAAGTTTGATCATTGGACCCTAAACCTCCCATCTTTTTGGCTTTTCTCATTATTTCCCAACTATACTAGTAGATCTTTCTCACACTTCCTCATTGTCCCGACCAAAATATTGCAATAAGTGACTAAAACTCTTCCGAGAAGGTAGCCGGAGTTTGAAAACAATCATAGCATATGTGTGATTGCTCGAGTTATTGCTTTCAATAGCACTTCTCGACCTGCTTTATAGAGCTACCTTGTGATCCATCCTTAAAGTCTTTTCTCCAACTTGTTTCTAATTCACGACGCGCATTGGTAGTCTCAGGTACTTGATGCATTGTCTCGCTTGATGTATTTCAAAGGTATATGTAACCTCATCTATTGTTCTGTTACTTTCCCCGCAACTAATACTTATCTCAGTCTTGTCCAAATTCAGCCTTTGGCCTGAATCCATTTCGAAGTCAGCTAAAATGTATTTTAACGTGTCAGTTTCTGCTTGATCTGCTTTTGCAAACAAAATACAATCATCTGCAAACAACAAGTGAAATATCATAGGGGCTTGTCTAGCAATTTGGATACCAGAGATTAAGTCAATAGTAGTAGCTTTCTCGATTAAGGATGATATAACCTAGTTGCACAAGAGGAAGAGGTATGGTGGAAAGGGTCTCCTTGTTTGAGGCCTCTCTTCAGTGTACATAAAGTAGTTGGTTGCCCATTAATGAGGATAGCAAAGTTTACGGAGGAGACACACATTTTGATGTTTCTAATCTATATATCTCCAAACCCCATCTTCTCCATCGTCTTCCACAAGAAAGATTGTTCGCTAAATTATAACCTCTTAAATCTGTATCAATAATGATAAAGATTCTCAAGCTCACAACACACGATATGCTTTAAATTTATAACTTGTAATAATCACTCAATAAGTAGCGAACCCATATTGTATGGATCGTATGAAGTAGAGCAAGTATTTCAAGGTCGAACACAAGGACTTGGTGGATTAAATTGCAGTTATGATCAGGAACAGTGTAAATCCAAACTAAGAAATAGAATGGAAAAGTAAGGGAAAGAAGATCTATGTTTTTAGAAGATTTTTGGGTTGTTCGTAATTGAATATCAGATTCAATTAAAAACAGTTTTATAAATCAAACAAACAAGAGATAGTATAATATATGGAAGAATGAATTCCAAAGGTTCAAGATCATTGTTTATGACATCTGGACTCCGGATAACTCGCAAGGCTATGGCAGAAAAGCTACAGGGATGAACGTTTCTCCAATGATGATCTATTACCGGGTAAGTCGCAAGATCATCTAATTCCAATCCTAACTACATATTACCGGTTAAGTCTCAATGTATTTAGGGTCGAAATTCTGCACAAACCGGATTCTCTATCTAAGGACTAAATAACCCCTTACCGGGTAAGTCTCGGGAATTACATAACTCATGTAGTAATCTGGCACATTCAATCCAATAGAGGTTTTAACCTCTATTACCTATGGTCAATCTACTTCTGTATCCAAGGAGGAATATCACCGGGTAAGTCTCAATTCCAACTCAAGTAGTTACCTTAGAAGGTTCCAACCTAGATTCATTCCAAACCAACCATTAGGGTTTCAAGCAATTCAAACCAAATATAAAATACAACCTAATCCATCATAGTCCAAGCCATAAACAAATCTCTATTCACCTTGGAATCACAATGGTTCTTGTTCGCTGGTCTTACACACCCTATAAACCCCTATAAAAAATAGACAAGAAATCACAGGATACACAAAACCGAAGCAATGTTTTAAATTTATAATATCGTGATATATAATCAATTGTAGCGAACCCACAGTGTATGGATCAATCGCAATAATGAGCAAGTATTCCGAGGTCGATCTCAGGGACTAAGTTAGATGACAATGAGAATGATCAAGAATAGTATAAATTCAAAATAAGAAGGGGATTGAAAAAGAAAGGGAAGAAGGTCAAAAAGGTTTTGAGGGTTTTGGTGGATTTGCAATCAATTATTCTGTATTAATTGAAAATCAAAAGCAAACAAAGAAAACAAACAATGAATATATGGAAAGAAATGTACTATGAATTAAAATCATTATTTATACACATTGGACTCAAGATTATGAATCTCACGTGGCATATATATATAAGGTTGAAGAGCTCATGATGAATGTTTCTTATTATATGCTCTTTTACAGTGACGTCTCAAGAACATAAAGGTCCGCAACCTAATACCTATAGCTTTTAAGGTAAAGAGGCAGAAATAAACAAACAAACCTTATTCTTTCAATCAAGAAAATACAATAACCCTTTACAGTTACGTCTCAGGAATTGTTGCCTCAAAGGAAGGAACAATGACACATTCTATCCCATAAAGGTTAAACCTTTATTACCTAGGAACAAGTTCTCTTATGTATCTAAACAGGAATATCTCAGTTACGACTCAATTCCTACTTAGGGTGAGGTGGTTTAGATTGAGTCTAAACCTGCAAAAACCAAACATTTTCATAGGATTTAAAGCGATTTATACAACTTATTATAAAGAAAAACAAACGAATTAAATAAGAAAAGGGAATGAAGAAAGTACCCATCTTTATTGAATCTCAAAAACAAACTTGTATTCCACTTGCAAAATCTCTAACAAAACTCTAACAAACTAAAAAGACTGGATCTTCCTTTAACTGATCTAAAACCTAACAATGGTGAAACAAACGGAGAAGAAATGTAGGAGAAGAATTCTCCTTTCAACCAACGAACCTCAACTAACTTTCTCTGACTAACCAAGCCTCACATTTCAGTTTCGGAACCCTACTTTTATAAGCTAAAACCCGTCGAGAGACGTGTGCTGGGATAAAAGTCCGAAATAAAATAAAAACCGACGCTCAGGGAAGAAATCTCGGTCTGGATATCGGCCGAGATAGGTCAGTGTCGGGGCCGAGATTTCGACTTCGTACTTCAGCGTCATGGGGATCTCGGTCTGGTCACCCGAGATCATGGCCGAGATAGGGGGAGCGAGATTTTACAACAGTAGCTCCCAACTTGACCGAGATATATGGATCTCGGCCGAGATGCTTTTCAATCTTGGGCACTTCGTCTCGTTTGCTCCAAATTTGTCGTCTTCTCCTTTCCTATGCTCGTATGACAACTCTTAAGCATCCACTCCGAGACTTGATCCTCAAATGCATCGTTTTAGCTCCAAAACACGCCAAAATACCTACAAATAAAGTAACCAAAAGCGTGTGTAGACATCCATACTTGCAAAGTAACACTAAACAAGCATACAAGACACAAACTAAGGCTAAAACATGCATGCGGAAAGGGAAAAACTACATATATGATCAACTAAACTAGGTCGATAAATCATGTTAGAAATTCTAGCCAATAATCATCATATCAAAATCAACAATTAAATTAGGAAAAAACAAATAAAGCATAAAATAGAAATAGAAAAGGAGGAAAAAGAAAGAACTCAGCTTTACTAACTCGAAATCCAGTAAATTAGTAGATCAGTATCACAAAGCGTATTTGAACAGAAAGCAATGACAAAGTCTGAATCTTTCCTCTAAACTATCAAAATGTCAAAGGTAGACAATGTAGAAGATGAAGGAGGCAAGGTAGAAGACAATTCTCTCTCTAGGTTTTCTATTCTCTAATTGGAATCTAAAACTGAACTAAACGGAACTCTCTAGGAAAATAATCGGGCTTTCCTTTTATACCCAACCACTTGCCAAAAGACATGGGCTGAAGAAAAAGGCCCAAAAATAAAATTACAACGCTCAGGGAAGACATCTTGGTGACAATCTTGGGTTGAGATTCAGGTAATGTCGGGCCCGAGATTTTGGTTTATGCTCTTCGGTTTCTTCAGCGTCATGAAATCTCGGTCAAAACTCGTCGGGATCTCGGCCGAGATTTCTCTCAGTTATGCAAATCTCGTCCAGTCTTCATGATCTCGGTCGAGATTCATGTCCAAGATGCTCCAAATTCGTCCTTCACGCCTTTTGCTCAAATCCTTCGTCTTTCCCTTCACTCGTATGATCGCTCCAATGCATCCACTCCGAGACTTGGTCCTCATATGCGTCATTTAAGCTCTGAAATGCGCCAAAACACCTACAAAGACACAAATAGCGTGTGTAGACATCTATTCTTGCAAAGTAAAGCTAAAAAAGTATAACGACACAAACTAAGGTCTAAACATGGATGCGGAAAGGGAAAATCTACCTAAATGCATGACTAAACTAGGGCAATAAATCATGTTATCAAAATACCCCATGCTTATCCTTGCTTGTCCTCAAGCAAGAATTAGATCTAAGATAAAGATAACATGATTCATACATGCAAAAACAAAGAGGAAAATATTTTTGTAGTGCTTCTATTCATGATCACCCTCAAAGTGAAGTTTCATGGCTAAAGATATATTTTGATTTAAGGTCAAATAAAATAGGCATGAAAAGGATAATCACACTTTGCAAGAAAAACATATTCATCATTAAAACTATCATTGCCTAATATTCATGAGAAATTCAAGTCTAAGCCACTAAGTCAAACACATGTATACAAAGATCATTAGGACTTAGCAATGAAAGAGGTCAAGAAACGTGATAAGGGTAGGATGTTTTCAGGTAATGTGGTGCTAATCCGGGAAGAAGAACAACACAAACTTATTATTTTTTACTCAACATCCACCACTTGCATATATTTTTTCCTTTAATTTTCACTTCATATTTTTTCTTTTTCTTTTTCTTTTTTTTTGAGTGAAAGGCATTGGTGCACAATAACCGAAACCTTGGTGCTCAGTAGGCCTTCAGGTACCTCACACCGAATGCACATTACCTAATCACTCGTTAGGATGTTTAGCTAATCAGACTTTGGAAAGATACAAACACCCGTCTATGTGAATGGTACCGAGCTACTTGTCTTTACAGCCAACAATCCCCTAATATCTTACATTCACACATCACATTCCACACATCTCAAAATTCTTCAAATAATTCACATCACAACAAGTTTTCAACACACACCTTCAAACAACACATTCCTAATTCCCGGATAGGTAAAAAGGAGGCAATATATTCCAAAGTTTGAAGTGCTAAGCATGATAAAGATATAGAAGAAGAATGAAATCGAATTGCCTAAATCATTCCTATGCAATGTATAAGAACTCATCATGTGGCTTCAACTATCCTAACTCAATCTAATTAGACAAGGCAATTTCACAAATCATATAAAATTCAAGTAAAGTATTCAAATCCCACATACGCCATTAATCAAATTAAGCACAAAATAAAAATCAATCGCCAATTAACTTACACAATTATCATCATAAGAATCACATCATTCCTAGAAGCACAATTTTTAATTTTTAATTTTTTTATATAAATGAATACAAAAAAGAAACGTGTAACAATAATGGTCAAAATTATCCACTAAATGCAATACATAGAAGATAAACATGCTAAAAAAAGTGCAAGCATCCCACCCCATACTTAAATCTCACAATGTCCCCAATGCAAAAAAATAAATAGAGGTGAAAAATAATACTCACAATGTAAAATGCAGTGATCTGGTGGCGCATCTCACTCGAATGGAGGTTGTGGTGGTGGAGTTGGTGGGTAGTGGGGGTGCGTCGGGTCATAGTAACTTCCGAAGAGATGGCAATGCATATTGCCCATCATCCCCTCAAAGACCGAATATCTCCTCTGGTTCTCTTCCTGAACCCGTCGACTCACCGCATAGAACCTCCTGCTCTCCTCATGGAACTCCCTCTGCTCCCGATCAATCATCCTCTTCTCTGACTCTATCTTGGCAAACTGCTCGGCGTGGACTCGTAGTGTGAGAGCCCTTTCTTTCGGACCAAGATTTGGACCATGGCCGAGATTGGCTTTGGGCCGAGATTGGCTTTGGGCCGAGATTGGTCTTGCTGCACCCGCGGGCACGTGTGCCGCCCCTGCGGGTTTCCGTCCCTACGGCCCTGTGATCCGCCCCTGCGGGTTACGGCGGCTGCAGCCGGTTTTGTTGACTCTTTGACCCGTGCTTTACCCTTCTTTACCTTCTTCGTTTTACCTTGCTGAGCAAGGGTTTCCTCATACTTTCCAATCCAGTTCACGTCCTTCTTGCTTCTCCCTTGTTCCCTCTTGATCTTGTTTGGTTTGGAAAAGTTTGGTTTGAGTTTGGATGTGTTGTGGCTTTTGGTGGTTGATGATGGTGAGTACTGTTGTGCTTGGAAGCTAGTAAGTGTTTGGTGATCAGTGCTTTAGCTAGCTACAGCCGTGGTGAGTATCTTCCTCGCTTCTTCATTCTTTCTTTTTCTTTTCTTGTTCTTCTTCTTCCTTAGCTTAGGATTAGATGTTTGAATGTAGGACTGATGTTGATATGTGTGTGTTGATGCTTGTGTATGAATCTGGAAGAGAGTGGAAGTGTTTGATCTTGGGAAGAGCTGAAGAGAAACCACGAGACTGCTTTTTGCACTGTCGCCGCCCCCGCGGCCAGAAGTCACCGCCCCCGCGGTTACTGTGTCACAGCGCCAGCGTCGTGCCTGCGTTTGCCAGCGTCCCTTGTTACCGCCCCCGCGGCTATGTTCCGCCGCACCCGCGGTTGCTTGCCTCCGCCCCTGCACCCCTTTGTTACGCAGGTGCGCTTTGTCCCGGGTCTACCTAAAGCTAGGTAGATCCTTTCCTTTCCTAGTTGAGCGTTAGTAGCATGCTAGGATTCGGATGTTGACGAGTATGATATGGAAATGCCGGTTAGGGCTTTGAGGATTACGAGTTGGAATATGATCCCTTATGGATCCCTTGGGTCTAGGTGTGACCCTTTGTGTGATAGGAGTTTGATATCTGTGTATACCTTGTATAGGCCGTGTTATCCTCCAGTTGGGAGTGGACTGAGTTGAGGTTGATCCAGTGAGACGACTACGAGGTTGAGGTAAGTCCGTGGGACTTACTTAGTTACCATTCCTTTATAGGATGTTATGCATGAGTGGTGTGTGTGTTATATGTTTATAACATGTATGATGATGGTCACCGACCTATGGTATATTGTTTGCCCATTGTAGGGTTGTGATAACTTGCCCTTTCATCCCGCTGGGAGTCTGGGAGGTTCTCTGTAGGCAGGCCAGGCCTGGTAAACGGTTCGGGCACTTCCCATTCCCTTAGGGTACCCGGGGTAGTGTTCCAGGCACCATTCCAGCTGGTTATTGGACCCAGAGGTGAGGTTTATATTCCTCGTGTCACTTATGTTTATATGGATATTTCTATATGAGTTGATTGCTGGACTTTATAAAGATAATGAACTGGGTAAATGTGTGAAAGCATGCTGAAGTGTTATTCCTTTCTGATGTGTGTTTGTGCTCTAGCATATTCCTATATTTGTGTATGGTTAGCTAACGGTTTCATACCGTGTTGTAGACACTTTGGAGGATAGGAGAGCTGCAGAGTGATTCAGAGCGGGTGATCCGCTGAGGGCTCCGTACACTGGGGCGGTATCGGGGATATGGGTTTTGTTGTACAGTTAGTTTGTTTGTACTCAGCGGTACATTGTATTACCTTTTGATCTATATATATATATATCAGTTTTATGTTTTGTTTTAATCTATCGGTGCCTTGTTGTAAGATCTGTGAAATTGTTGTCAGGCTAGGGTCAGGATCCATTGTAAGATCCTAGCCCAGTAGCACTCCGAGTCCTACGGATTTGGGGTGTTACACGTAGACTTTGAATCTACGTGGTAGACTTTGAATAGAGGTCATCAATAGAGGCCCGGCGTGGACTCGTAGACTTCCTGAACCCGTTGGGTCATAGTATGTAGACTTTGAATCTACGTGGACTCGTAGATCCCACATGTTAGCTGAGAGGTCATCAATAGAGGCCCGGCGTATGAAATAACATCTAGGAGCTCGTGAAGATGAAGCTCCTCCATATGGCATCCCAAACTGCTCGGTGCCCATGGTATCCCTAGCCTCAACTGGATCTACATCATCATCACCATCCTCAGCTCCTCCTCCCTCGTGCTTATTATCTGTAGCCCGGGTGTTAATCTTCGCCCTCTCTGCATCATCATCATCAGAACCTCCCATAGTCACATCATCATAATCAGAATCCATCTCCTCAAAGGTTCTCTTCCAGTTCCTCTCATCAAGGAAGGAATACTCACACTTCCACGGGATTCCAACTTTATTATCCCATGGCATAGCTACCTTATATGGACCGTTCCCTTTCTGGATCAAAATACCTCGGGCAATAAGTTGTGCTCTACCTATGGGTTTAGGTGTAGCTACAATCGTGCAGTAAGAGAGGTCAATGCTCAGCTTCTTAGCAATGTGGAAAATCAACCCACCTACACATATATATCTCGTTTTCTTCTTTGCGACCTTTTTCAGATGGTCCACAAGAAGCGTGGAAGAATCAGGAGTGGGCCCATATGCAATGCACCACAGAATATATAACTCACCGACTAAGACCTGATGAGGAGTCTCGTGTCGGGGGAATAGGACTTCTCTCATAATCCTGTGAGCAATATGAAAAGACAAATTGCAAATATATTTGCACTTTGACTCCCCAGCTTTCCACTTACCAACCCCACCTACAATAGAAGCAATTTCCTTCCAAAACTCACTCTAGTTAAAATTCCTAGGGAAACCAGATGCATCACTAGGTGGAAAACCAAATAACTCACCAAAATTTACCGTGTTCATACGGTATTCCCTGTTCATAAACAAAATTTCACAAAACCTTACTCCTTTCCTCCCATAAACACAAAGGAACTCAAGAATTTCCTTGTTATCTCCTCATATACTGGTTCCCTAATCGCTATCAATTCTTCCCAATGACATTTAACAATAATAGCATTGAAATTGTCAACAATGTTCAAGGCATTCAGATCATCAACATCAATATATTTAGGAGGATCAAATGGCAGTTTCTTAGGCGTTCGAAGTTAGACTTACAATTTCCGGGAATGATTAGAACTTTCCTTGGAGGAGCTGGAACGTAGGCGGATTCATTCCTTGATTGCATAGATGAGCTGGAACTGAGGAGTGTGCGCCTCAACTTTCTCACACGATCAGCCATTTTGCAACAGAAGCAAAATATCGGTCGAAATTTGCTCGGATCTCAGGTGGGTGAGACCGAGATTTTCTGGAAATCGCCCGGTATGAAGAACTTTGGCCGAGGTTGATTTTCTTTGCTTCCTTGCTTCTTTCTTGTGATAGTAATGCTCCTTTGGATCTTTGGAACTTGATCCTTGCAATGGATTGAGGGAATTTGAAGATTTGAGGAATAAGGGATTTTTGAGGTTAGGGTTGGTGGTTTGGGAGAGGAGAAATTTCAGATTTTTGATTGAAATTGGTACTTGGAGGGGATTGGGTTGAAGTTTTGTGAATGATTGTGAGAAGAATGAGCAAATTTGGTGGAGAATTGAGTGATCTAGGGTAGAGAGCGAAAAATCGGTGATTTTGGAGCTATGGAAGTTATGGAATGAAGAATGGGGAAGAAGAAGAAGAAAAGATAGGGTTTTAATCCGATTTTCACTAAATCTCGGGTCGATCTCGGCCGAGATTGATGCAAATCGGGGCCGAGATTTTTGGTCTGACCCGTCAAAACAAGTGATCTCAATAAGCTTTCTCGATTAATGATGATATGACCTAGTTGCACAAGAGGAAGAGATATGGGAGAAAAGGGTCTCCTTGTTAGAGGCCTCTCTCTAGTGTAAAGAAAGTAGTTGGTTGCCCATTAATGAGGATAGCAGAATTTACTGAGGAGACACACATTTTGATGTTTTTAATCTATATATCTCCAACCCACATCTTCTCCATCGTCTTCCACAAGGAAGACCATTCGACTTTGTCATACGCTTTAGACATTTCAAGCTTGAGAATGAAATGCTTGTCTCCTCTATTGTTGGTAGCCATATGGTAAAAAATATTGAAGGCAATAAGATAGTAATTTATTATCATTCTAGCCGGTATTAATACACTTTAGTTTGGAGCAATAATGTCATACATAATAGTACTCTTCATTCTATTAGTAATGGCTTTTGAGATGATCTTATATATCATGTCACATAGGATGATGGGACGAAAGTCCTTCATGTCGCCATGCTTGTTCTTCTTTGGGATAAGCGTTATGAAAGTTGTGTTGAGGTCCTTGTTCCATACTCCATCATTCAAAGCTTCCAAGGTTGTAGCCCACCACCTTCTCCTTAGCAAGGCTCCAATAAGTCTATAAAAACATGGACACATACCGTCATGCCCCGACGCTTTCAGAGGGTGCATTTGTTTCAGGGCTAGAACTATCTCTTCCTGGGTATATGGCTTCTCTAGATATATTCATCCTAACCTCAGTGTTGATAGAAGGTTCTAAGTGCTGAAACATTCATTCAGCGTTGCTTGGTTGGCTCGTAGTGTAGATCTTTGAGAAATATTGGACAGCCGTAGTCGCTACACTTTCCTCCCCAATGACTATGTTTTCATTATCATCTTTAATTATTCTAATACCCTTTTGGTTGTGGTTGATTTACGGAAGAAAGAAGTATTGATATCACCAACTTTCAACCATAGGGTTCAACACCTTTGTCTTCAATACTACTCTTCTTCCTCAAGGAGCAAAGCAATTTCTACTATGATTCTTCTCCTCTTGGCAATCATGGGGGGGGGGGGGGGGGGGGGGGGGGGGGTTGAAAGCAAGTTCTTGTAAGCTTTTTATATGAGCATGATTTAAGTTTAAGTCGTTATACTATTACATGCATGATTTGACATATTTGATTATTTATGTACACGTTATGATTTGAGATGCTTCAAAGAAATGAGTAGATATGTGGTTATATTGATGGAATTAACGTGAGATACTTGATTATTACTTACGAGTTATGTTTTGTTGTTTTGAAAGATGTTTGGTTTGAAACTTACAATACGTGTGTGTGTGTTGTGTGTGTGTGTGTATATATATATATATATGATGAGGTTTAAAGACAAGTGTTTGTGGAAAGTGTATTGATATTGCCATTGATTTGAGTTTATCATATGAGTTTGATAAGTTGATTTCGAAAGCTTGAGAACATCTTGACTTGAGTTGTTTTGTCATTTTCGGCGGTGTCGTGTTATGTTGACTTGTAGTATTTTTAAATAGTTGTACTTGAGGTATTTTGAAAAGAACCGGATTATTTGGTGTTGAGGTGTTGAGATAACTTGATCTTTGACCTAATCGGCTTTTGCCATATATATATATGAGATGATATGGTCTATGACCATAGCGGACAATTGCCCTTGTTATTTATGTGGTCTATGACCATGACGACATTGTTGTCGGTGATACTGTATTCATGATTCTTATTCACTCCTCGATTAGGGCGGACTATGGTTACCTGTGGTACATGGTTTGAGTGGGCCGATGGTTGTACCGACTTTAGTGGATGGCGAGGATTCACATTATCCGTGTATACTATATCCATCCCGTGATAGGGGTTTAGGAGTTACTTTCGTGTACAAGGAATAGGCTTAAACATTCGCTAATTTAGCACTTCACATATTGTATTTGAAAACAGTTTTGAAATAAAGATTGCTCGGGCGTGTTTTGGTATCATGATTTGGATGAGTTTATGATGAGTTGAGAAAGGGCAAGGATTACCTTGTTGCCCCATTTCGGTCAATTGACCATTGGATATGTTATATCGGTTATTTGAGACGATATTGATTTGATTATGAGATTTAGATTTGAATTACAAGTATTCGATTTGCCTTATGAGTATTTAGTATGGATTTACGAGTTATTGTTTTGGATTAGAAGTTATTGAGATTATACTAAGTTGAATTCATTTGAAATGGATTATGAGTATGTTTGAGACATTGATGGTTTTTAAACTCTTGTGAGTATTATGGGTATGATTTAAGATGATGTTGGTTTGAAACCCCGAATTGAATGTTTTGAGTTATTTGAGGCAGGATTGATTTTGAACTCTTTTGAGTATTGATGATAGTTTCAAGCATGACGTTATTTAACTCTTTTGAGTATTTTCAAAGTGGTATTGTGATTTATACATGCTTATACTCATGTCTCGTTCATATATTACCCTGCTTATGTATCGACTTAGTCTATGTGGAAGACTAACCCCACCACGGTGAGGCTGATTATGTATTTGGCATAATCAGGTACAAGACCAGTTCAGAAGCATGGAGGTCAAGAACCCTAGTGTGGTCTTGAGGCTTGAGCTTGGGGTGGTTGGTTCTTTAGACTTGATTCTTATTTCCACGTTATTGTTTGTGGGTTGGTTCAGGTTTCTCCACTTTGATTATTGTTGACCTCAAGTTTGACCATTTATGGTGGTTTATTATTGTGGTTTTGGAGCCCTTTGTGGTTGGCATCATGAGATGTCTTTTGGTTTTCCTTTGTCTTTTGTTGGCAAGTGGTGTCTTGGTGTGTTGTCATTTATTGTTATCCTTTTATCATTTATATTAGTTTAAAGGAGTCCTTGTCCCGGGCTCCTGACGTTGTAACTTCTAACCCGTTTTTGGGGCGTTACAAAAAGAGCTTATCCAACAAGATTGTCATTGATCAAATATTTACGTTATGTTACCAAGATGGACCGGCACAATTATTTTTTGGAATATAGTTTTATTAAAAAATATTTATTGGCTTGATTAGTGAATTAGTAAAAAATTATTTTCGAGAAATATCATGAGGCCGTCACGTCAACATCAACATCACTTACTTGAGTAAATGTATATAGATGAATGTTTTGGAAGATGAATAAGTAGTGAATTGTGGTCATTGTGGATGATGGAGAAAATTCCGAAAAAGTAGTCACACATTAATCATAAATGTACGAAAGTTGAAAATTAAATTAAAAAAAAAAGTTTACTTATTTACTTTAAGTTACTATTTTTTGGGCTATGTTAGACATACCCACATAATTTTTTATAAAAATTATCGAATTTTGCACCTAGGGTGCGGAGTCAAATCCATCATTATAAAAATTTTAAAAAATAATTTTTTTTCATCTCGGGGTGCAAGTGTAAAATTGATTAAACCCAATTTTGCTTTCGTATCTCAAGTGCATAATCAAATTAAACGCAATTCTTGTTTTGGGCCCAAGTGCGAAGTTGATTAAACTCAATTTCAGTTTCGGGGCCCAAGTGCGGAATCAATTCAAATCATACCCAATTTCAATTTTGAGGCTCAAGTGAAAAATTGATTAAACCCAATTTCTCTTTGGGTCCTAAGTGCGAAACCAAATTTTCTTTCGAACCCCAAGTGCAGAATAAATCAAAAACTAATTTGTTTAAGATGGACGTTTTTTTATATAAAAATCACATTTTATAAGAAATTATCTTTTTGAAAAAAGTGACACCACCTTATATCGTATATTGCGTCAAATAAAACCACCTTTAATGTTTTTATTAATATTTTGTGATATGTTATACTATTTTGACATAAAATACCCTCATAACAGTTAATTAATTAATAATTTTCTAAAAAATATTTTCTAAAAATAAATAAAATATACATCAACTAACTTAAAAGATAATATAATTTTTAGAAAAATTATTTATTTTAAAATTTAATAATTAAGTATGATAAGGGTAGTTTGGACAATATGATGGAATACTTATTGAAAATTTACTTGAAAATAATATATGTGTTTCAATTCAATGAAATATATCTTATATGTGGTTTAATTTATAAAAGATGTTTAATAGGTTTTTTAAAATGCATTATAAAATGTGTATTTTTTTTAATTTTTTTATTGAAATAATCGTAATTGTAATAACGTATAATTGAGACCTCAACAAAATAAAAAATATTTATAATATAAAAATATGTTGGTTAAAAACTATCAACAAGATTTTTTTAAAAAAATAAAATAAAAAACATTCAAAATATGAAAATAAATTGGTTAAAAATTATCATGGCGGTTTTCACATCTGATTTATTTTCGTAATGTCAACTACATAAAACACCTTTAAAAAACTAGAATAATTAAACACTTAATAATTCAATAACTAAGAATCGTTTAAGTAGTGTAACAACATAAAAAAAACAATCAACAACGGAGAATAACTAAAAACTAGATAAAAACATTACCAATATCAATTATTCTACTAATTAGGGTTGTAATTATGAGACAAGCTATTGGGATCGGTTCGCGTTCGGCTTGTCAAAAGTTTGGCTCGAGCTTGTTCATTTTCTTAACGAATCGAATATGAACACATTTTAAAGCTCGTATAAATAATAGGCTCGGATCGGTCTCGACTCGTTTATAAACGAGTCGAGCTTGAGCATGTCAATACTCGGCTCGTTCGAGTAAAGCTCGGCTCGTTCAAGTAAAATAACATTGTAGGGGTATTCTTTTAGCCAAGCTACCCGGACTTGCTTCGGCAAAAGCTTGGCTCATATTGATTATTTATTTGACTTGAAAAGATGAAATTTGTGTTTAAGTCGTTGAATTGCTTTCAATGTTATCGAATAAGTTAGTAGAAAGTGGAAATCTCTTGATTTCTTGATTATTCAATACAAAAGCAGTTGATTTGTTTTTTCGGTTTAAGAAAGAGAGTGTTTCTGTAAGTTTTTTTTAGTGAGGGGGAAAGTTTATAATTTTAGGCTATATAGTGGTTAATTTGGAAATGTTGAAAAATTGGTGGTAATTTTTACAATATCCAACTTTTTGTAGGTCCAATTAAATTTTTTGTATTAAAAAGAAAACGAAGAGAATATAATAACATAATGAAAAGTTGTGGCATACAGAAAACGAAAGTTGCAACACATATTACCGTAAATTACAAAAGTAACCCGTGACGATGTTCGACGCAAACGGACGTATCAATTCCCCACTAAACACCAATGTGAGATAACAAAACAAATATATGCGAATTGCGACTAACTAGACTAACATCTAAAATTCAACCTGAAATTCAATTTGAAAAGATTCAATGATGTTAACCACATCTATGTGTATTTTGATTTTTTAAAAAAGTTAATGATGTATTTTGATCTTGGAACCATCAAAACTTTCATCTATATACTTATACTAAAAAAGTCGTCATTTGTGCTGACGTAGCGCTCCCAGAATTTTTTGGGCGATTAAAAAAAAATTCTAAACCAACAAATCTTTTTTACTAAAATAAAATTTTAAATATATTAATTTTTTAAAAAATCTGAATATAAAATACTTTAAATCTTAAAATAATGGTTTGTTGAAATCCTCTTTAAATTTTCTAAACGTACTATATCAGATCTGAAATTAAATTGTTATTATAAAAACGTAAAATAATTTGTTTAACCGATGCTAACATTGGTTTACCTTTTTAAAATCTACAAAATTATTTGTTTATCTAAATTAGAACTGTAAAGATATGATCGATGTAACTAATTACCATATCTATGTGTTTAAACCTTGAAAAAATTTTATTTTTGATATTAGTTTTATAGCTTCCATAAGAAGTTTAATTAATTTACTATAATTTGTGATTTAGTTTACTAAAGTACCATCGTCTTCTGAATCGCATTGAAACTTCGGTCTTCTAGCAGTTTCTTTCGCTCTTGATCGTCAACATGTTTCTCTATTGATCGTCTTCATATTTGTTCTTCTTCATGAATGGAAAGGAAGATAATTACATTGGTTACTTCTCTTCCCCTCTCGGCATTCTTCATCTTGCTAAAACCTCCTCAATTCTCGCTAACGGATATGGTTAAACTCTCTTTCAATCCATCTGTCGACCTTCGATTTCGTCTATTGTACATGTTTGCCTCAATTTGTTCTATTTTCAGTGTTTTTGCTTCGTAATCATAATCCCTCTTTCGAAACAAATTAGTTAGGGCTTATTTTCTATCAATTTCCAATGGGCTTGCACCACCTGTTTATCATTTGTTTGCTCCATGAGAATGTTGTTATATTGATCGGTATGCAATTTGTTTAAATAAGTGTTTTTTGTCTACACAATTTATGAGCAACAATGCTTCAATAATCTCTATCTTACATCACCAATCTAAAGACATGATTTTTGTTGCAGGTTCATGAATGTGTTACACTTTGTTGGATAAACATCTCATGATGCATAATAAAACTAGAACTGAAAAGATTCTCAACGAAAAACACCAGATCTAGAGTGATCTTGAAGAAAGACAACGAATTAAACCAACACACAAAACTTTGGTGACGCAGTTCGAGTAAAACCCTACTATGCGAGATTTCAGGAGGGCAAATCCGTCCCAATCCACTAGGTAGATAGAACGTATGATTACAAGTAACAACAACTTCAAATCAAGACCAAGTAGAGGATACGACAACAACACGTGAAGGAGTCACGTGCCTTCATTAATCCAAGTAGAGACGGATCAAGTCAAGCCCAGTGGAGAAAAGGCCCAACAAGCAAGATTTACACCAGCAAACACAAGTTTACACATATTTACACATAACAACTGAAACTCATTAAGTTTTCCATAATGGCACAATATACATGATCACCATACACATTAGAGCATCTTAGGTTATGTTTGAATCAGTCAGGATATCACTTAACACCTTAAGTGCCTTTGTACATTATCAAACAAGTCCTAAACCACCAACTAATGTATAGGCATTCAAGTATATGTGTATAAGGGATGAATGGTACAAGTATTTGAAGTTATCTTATATACATGACTATTGTTTATAAACATAACAATATGCCCTCCTAAACAATAGACACAACTGTTCTATCTTCCAGTAGTGGACTGGTGGCTCTCTTGTCCTTCATCAATCCATGACTCCACATATCTCAGTGTACATCATAGATATGTAGAAAATTCCTGCAATAAGCAAATTTATCAGCAGTGACAATCTTAGTACCAAAATCAGAAGGATTTAGATCACCTTTGATCTTCTGTACAATCATATGCTTGTGTTTCACTTTCTTTCTAATATAATGAAACCTAACATCAATATGCTTAGTTCTTTCATGATACATGGGATCCTTGCAGAGATAAAGAGCACTTTGACTATCAATATTAATAACAGGTATATAGGACTTATTGTCTATTTCCTCAAGTAAACCTTTTAGCCAAGTGGCTTCTTTGGCAGCCTCAGTGGCAGCCATATATTCGGCCTCAGTTGAAGATAAGGCAACCACAGACTTGTAATAACCGGAATTTTTATTCCGATATCGGTAGAGTTACCGGATGTTTCATCGAAGAAAAACCGTTCTTAGGTCATGGTTACATTTCCGGGCTTAGATAACACATCTAAGTGGGCCTTATTTCCAGCCCAACGGATTCTTCCTTCTCTTGGGCCGTTCCATTCCTTTCCTCTTTCTTTTTGGAGCATGCCAATATCAAGTTCAGCGGGGCTCCTTTTGTTAACCGTCATCTCCTTCTATCTTCTTCCTCTCCGGATTTCTTGCTCACGATCTTAGCCTTTGAACCAAGATTCTCGCAATGGTTCTTGTATTACTTTGATCGTTCGTCCTCGCCACAAGCTTTCCTCTGCCGACGTTTCTTTCTTCTTGCACAAAACCCGCGTCCAAAGTGAATCTCCTCGGGTATCGATCGAGACCGGGACAGTTGGGCAGCCAAGTTCAATCACCCTCTCTTCCTCGACTGGTGGTAAGTAGCAACAACTGCAGTTCCTTTCTGGGTCTTCTACTTCTTTCTTCTCCTCTTCTCACGTGTTTTCTCTCTCTCTCTCTCTCTCGCGTTTCGGACGATCAACAGTAGCAACACTTCTTCTCGGTACAAGCAGAAGGCTCTTGGGTTGATCTTGCGCTGCGACCTTGCAGCATTGGACTGGGAGCAGTTTGCCTTCTCTTCTCCATTGACCGGTACTGGTAAGCACGAACCGCCCTCCTACTAGTGGCTTCTTAACTAACTAATCAAACAGCGGGTCACGTCATTTTCCTTGTGTGCACCAGTCCGATCACTGCAATGGAGAACTAGGCGTGCCAAGTACGGGTCCTCTTCGTCTTCGAGTTAACCAGACTGGGAGGCGCCTTCTTCTCTGGTTTGCTCTTCTGTCCTTCCTCCTCTCAGTCTCTCTTTCTTCTTGATTGACTCGTGTTTCGATCGCTAAAATACTGAGTTGTGGACATGTATGTCCCTCGGATGTTTTACAGTTGAAGAACGACAGACTCTTGGATCAGGGGCGTGATGTTGGACTATAACCGGGAGAAGAGTATTAACTCAGTCGGGTTTGTTTCTTTCTCAATCAAGTTCTGTTCTTTTTGAGTTCATAGATGTGTAGTTAGTAGACTAAGGGAATCAGAATATGGGTTGTGTTGGTACGTTCTTGAAGTCGATGTTTTTGTGTATTGAACTCAGGAAAGAGTGAGGGGAAAATCTAGAATTTATGTAGATAGTGAGTATTGAACTTAAGACTTGACTCCTAGGCTTTAACTAGATTAATGTTCCCAGTGAGTTTCGAACTTGACTCTGCAGGTTCCTAATTAATCTGAAAATGTGAACAGCAGAACTCGAACTCACAACCTTAGGCTTGACCTTAGTTGGCTAGAACAGAATTTGTGTCAGTAGTCATCTTTGGAAGGGATTTTCGATATGTTAGGATCATGATCCACCGTTGAATTTTTGGTATGTTAGAGTCGGATATATTTAGTTTATCGTATCAAAATTTAGGAAAGATCCAACGGTCGGATCTGGAGTTATAAGCTCTCAAAGTTGACTGGAAATCTAGTTTTGGAACTTAAGCGTATGTGAAGGCATCTTTGAGATTTTATGTAGAACTTTTGGGATGTTGTTTATGGATTCCGATTGTTCTAGTATAGAGTAGGTATGACCTAGTATGTATAAATATGTTCTTTGGAATTTTTGGAGTTTAGTACGAGGTACTTTCGATAGGCCGAAGTTGAATGCTTGGTGTAATATCGAAAAGCGAGTTTTGGACTTAAAATGTAAGTTTGATTAAACCCTCAAACTTGCTTTCGAATTTTGAGGCTTAGTAAGTGTTGACGGGGTATAGAGTAGACTTGGAACCAGTTTGGTCACTTTTCGGAATTTCCGAAAAGTGAGGGGCGTTTTGGTAATTTCCTCTAAAGTTAGGTTTTCTCGTTCTTTCGAATCTGAGAGTTTTCTCATTGGTATAGAAGTCTTCTAAAATGTATGTAAGACTTAGAATGATGATTCTAAGTCGATCTTTCTTGATCAGGTAGTGGTTAGTAATTGCACGAGCGAACATTAGTTGGTGATGGCTGGTAGACGTACTAACCAGGTAAGTCTTATGGACTTGCTTAGCTGATGATGCTATATGAGTGTATGCTATGTGGTGGTGTGTGTTTATCGTTTTAATGAGAATTGATAAGAACGACGTTATAATTTAATTCGACCCAAGTGTATGATAACGGGTCGTGGCATCACTGCCCAGCACTGTAAGATGACTGGGAAGGCTCTCTGCGACCAGACCGTACGGTATACGGTAGATATGCATTGGAACCATTCCGCTCGGTATACGGGGACAGAGGCGAGGGTCGATGGGATCCTCGTGCCACAACTGAAGTTGAACTAATAATGGAGAATCACCTAATGAAAAGATAAGAATTGGTTTGTGTGTGTTTTCTGATGTGTGTTGTTATGTGTGTGTGCTATGTAGATATTCTTATATAGTAATTGTTAGCTAACGGTGAAAACCGATGTTTTAGACCTTGCAGGTTAGCCGCCTTGAGGGAGCCGGAGGGTGTGGGCAGCCGGGGTTTCCATATCTAGTCATTTCAACTTTTGTTTCCTTTCGGGTTAAGTGGAGTTTGTTTTCCTTTTATTTGTGTTGGATACTAGTCCTTGTCGGCTGATATACTTCTTCTTGACATTCATGCATTAATAAAAATATTTTCCAGGTTTACCGGTTTCTTTTTGTGCCTTGTTGTAAGATTCTAGTTAAGTTCTTGCTCAACTAAGGTCGGGACCCATTGTGAGGTCCTAACCAGTAGCATTCCGGGTTCTCAAAATTCGGGGTGTTACAAGACTGTTGTTGTGATTTCCATGAAATACAATTTCCTGCCCAAGTAAAAAACATAGCAGTGGTAGATTTCCTATTATCTTTATTACTAGCATAGTCAGAGTCAACATAACCACACAATTCATTAGTAGAGCTATGTTTTTTATATACTAAGCATTTATTCTTAGTTCCATTCAAGTATCTCAGCATATACTTCATAGCATTCCAATGTGACAAACTAGGATTTGACATGTATCTACTCAAGACACTAATACCAAAGGCTAAATCTAGTCTAGTACAAAGCATAGCATACATCAAAGAACCAACAACAATATCATAAGGTACATTTGTCATTTTTGCTTTACTTTCAGGAGAAGTAGGGAAGTCTTTCTTAGACAATTCTAAGTGCCCTCCTAAGGGAACAAGTGCAGGCTTAGCATTTTCCATGTGAAACTTAACCAACACCTTTTGAACATAATCAGCTTGGGATAACAACATGGATTTATTAGGCCTATCTCTAATTATAGTGATGCCTAATATTTTCTTAGCATTACCTAGGTCTTTCATATCAAAATTATTTTAAAGATCGTGCTTAACACCAATGATGAGAGCTTTAGAAGAAGAAATAATCAAGATATCATCAACATATAACAAAACATACAAAGGAGCATGCTTTTTGATATTCTTAAAATAAAGACAAGTATCATATTCACTTCTAATAAAACCTAGTTTGGGCATACAAGCATCAAATTTCAAGTTCCACTGTCGTAGAGACTGTTTTAGACCATAGATAGACTTTTTAAGCAAGCATGCAGCATTAGGTCTATCTATATCAATAAAACCTTTTGGTTGAGACATATATATTGTTTCAACTAAATCACCATGCAAAAAAGCAGTTTTAACATCCATCTGTTCTAATTCCTAGTCATAGACAACAACCATAGCAAGCAAAAGTCTAAGAGTTTTATACTTAACCACATGAGCAAAGATATCATTATAATCAAGGCCTTCTTTTTGTGTAAAACCCTTAGCAACTAATCTTGCTGTAAACCTGGTTGGTTCATCTATATTTGTCCCTTCTTTTATTTTATATATTCAGCTACACTGTATGAGCTTAGATTTTTCAGGCAAGTCACACAAAACCCAAGTATTATTAGCATTCATAGAGGCAATTTCATCATGCATAGCAATCACCCATTTCTTAGCATCAGGGCAACTAATAGCTTGTTCATAAGTCTCAGGAGTGTAAGGATGTGATACAGCATTAGCAGTCAAAAGAGCATATTCAACAACATTAGCAGCATGATACTTTCTATCAGGTATAATAGTTCTAGGTAATCTATCCCTAGTCAATTGATAATTTTTAGTATTTTCAGAAACATCAGAGATAGATGAAGCATGCATATTAGACATATCAGTTATATCATTCATGTCAGAAGCATGCATATCAGACGATTTATTATTATCAGAAGAACTATTATGAGAAGAGAAAGGATCATAGTTACCCTCCCTTAATGGTTGCATGTGCTCAATAGTTGTGTTATCATTCATTTCAGAGTGAGGAACTCCATTATTTGCTTGTGAGTTGGTAGTATGCTCCAAGCTATCATTAGGTTCCTCAGAACCCTCAACAGAGTAGTCTCCAATGTTAAACTCCACTTCAGGATTGTGTGAAGTTGCACTGGGAGTGTAGAAGTGTATAGGCACTTCACTTTTATCACTTGTAGGCTCAGGATTGGTAGTTAGTTTTGCCTTAAAATAGAATTCATTTTCATTAAAAGTAACATTCCTGAAAGTGATCACTTTGTAACCTCCAGGTTGTATTAAGAGTATTTTATACCCTTTAACATTTTCAGGATAACCAAGCATAACTCCCTTTATGGCTCTTGGTTGCAGCTTGCCTTGCACTATGTGTGCATAAGCAGTGCATCCAAAAGGGCCTTAGGTAGGTTAAGTTGGGCTTCCTAGATGTCCACATCTCCTGTGGAGTTTTAAAGTTTATAACAGATGAGGGAGATCTATTAATAAGGTAAGAGTTGTTGTGACTGCTTTACCCCATAAGGTAGACTTTAAACCAGCACTAACTAACATACATCTAGCCTTCTCAAGTAAAGTTCTATTCATTCTTTCAGCATTCCCATTCTGTTGTGGGGTACCTGGGACAGTCAAGTGTCTCCTGATGCCAGCCACTTTACATAACGAGTTAAACTCATTATTACAAAACTCAAGACCATTGTTTGTTCTAAGACATTTGAGTTTATGTGATGTTTGATTTTCAACTAGGGCTTTCCAATCTTTAAAAGCTTCAAAGGCCTCATCTTTAGTTTTTAAAAGGCATATCCAGACTTTTCTGGAGAAATGATCTAAGAAAGAGATAAAATATATCTTTTTTCCTACAGTGTCAACCTGTGCAGGTCCCCAGAGGTCAGAGTGAACATACTATAGAGGGTGATCAACTTTATAACTAGAGGTAGTGAAACTATGTTTGGATTTTTTTACCCATTATACAACTTTTACAGAAAGTTATAGTTGCAGGTTCTTGGTCTAGCAAATATTGTTTATAAAGGCTTTGTAAACCCCTATTTCCTATATGTCCTAGTTTATTATGTAATAGGACAGTTTGCTCTAAAGTCATAGCATTTTTATCTTTGGTTAAGTTGATTTCAGGTGAAGTAACTACATGGTACAACCCACCCCTTTTAACACTTTTAACCAAGACAACCACATGCCTACTGACTTGTCTAATCCCATTTTTGGTGTGTATAGTGCAGCCTAGGTCATCAAAGACAGATTTAGAGAGTAAGTTCCTTCTAAGCTTAGGCACCCATCTTACATTCTGTAAGATCCTAACTATACCATCATGCATGATCATAGGGATATTTCCTATGCCTTTTACAGCTAAAGAAGAATTATCTCCTAGCATAACATCACCACCATCATATAAATGTAGATTTTTATACAAATGCTTATAAGGGGTAGCATGCATTGTACATCCTGAATCTAAAATCCAAGAATCATCATCATGAGCATGATTTATAGAGTCACACGTAAGCAGGTCATTAGAGCAATAATAGTCACAAGATAAATCTAAGCATATGCTATTATCATTATCAACATGCAAACTGGAGCAAAGTAAAAGTTCACAAGGATAGTCATACTCAAAGACAGAAGCAGAGTGAGCATTTTTATCTTTGTTTTCTAACTCATCCTTCTTTTTCTTCCTACACTCATCTATAAAGTGTCCCGGCTTACTACAATAAAAGCATTTTTTATTAGATTTATCTTTATGATCCTTATTATCAGATTTATCCTTATTGAAGTACTTCTTCCTGTCATTTTCCTTTTTGAAATTCTTTTTACCTTTAAACATGTGAGCTTCAGATTGATTTTCATTTTTATTTCCAGTTTTAGATTTTAAACACTTTCATGCTTTCACTTTTCTGGACAATAGACTCAAGAATTTTATCTTTTGATATTTCATCTTGGCTATATTGAATCACATCTTTGAAATTATCAAACTGATTAGGCAAAGAATTCAATAACAAGATAACAGCATGATCATCAGAAATTTTATCATTGTATCTTTCTAAATCCTAAGTTAATTTAAGAAATATATCCAAATTATCTTGCAAAGACATATGAACATCCATTCTAAAGTTAAACATTTACATAGCAAAGATATTCTACTAGGCAAAGACTTCTAAGGTACAAATCCTCTAATTTCTTCCATAAGAGTGAAGGATCAGTGATACTTACAACCTGTCGGGCTACATTATCAGATAGCCTTATGAATATTTCAGAGTGAGCTTGTTCCTCTAACTCCACCTTTCTGTCGGGTGAAGTGTCAACTGGGAACTTTTCTTGGACAGTATTCCAGCATTTCTCTCTAATGAGAATAGCTTTCAGCTTCAGTTGTCATATGGAAAAGTCTAAAGTGCCATCAAAGGGATTTATCCGGACTGTGTACTCTGACATAGTCCCTTGTTCACAAGAACAAGATCCCAGATGTCAGGTACTATTTTATTTTGAATTTTAAAAACAAAAACAAGGCAAGATTGAGAACACTTAAGTTTCTCAATCTCATATTTTGTTTGGCAAAAAGGGTTTTAAAAGGCACAAATGACTGGTAAAACACCTTTTAATTCGAAGAACAAGATCATGAGCGGAGCAAAGACAGAATCAAAGTTTTCAGACTCAAAGAACACAAACTAGGGTTTCGAAGTTCTTTAAAAAAATAGACAACCTCTGATACCAAATTGATAAAACTAGAACTGAAACGATTCTCAACGAAAAACACCAGATCTAGAGTGATCTTGAAGAAAGTCAACGAATTAAACCAACACACAAAACTTTGGTGACGCAGTTCGGGTAAAACCCTACTCTGCGGGATTTCAGGAGGGGAAATCCGTCCCAATCCACTAGGTAGATAGAACGTATGATTACAAGTAACAACTTCAAATCAAGACCAATACAACCCTAACCAAGAGAAAACTAAACAAGAACAGCAAGATAAGAGAAGCCAGATGATGCCAACGCAACTAGAAACAAGCTTCCAGTGAAGCTTGTGTTCTTAATCTGATCTTCCCACGAATCACACAAGATCACTTCTCACTTTCTCTCTTTTCTTCTCTCTTTTCTCTCTTTCGCTTCTTGGAGAAGAGGAACTCAAGGAATCGGCCAAGGACTTCTACAGTGCCTCCAAAGCTCAGTTAAGGAGCTTTTATACCTAGGGTTAAGAGGAGACGGCAACAACACGTGAAGGAGTCACGTGCCTTCATCAATCCAAGTAGAGACGGATCAAGTCAAGCCTAGTGGAGAAAAGGCCCAGCAAGCACAAGTTTACACATATTTACACATAACAACTGAAACATTATTAAGTTTCCCATAATGGCACAATATACATGATCACCATACACATTAGAGCATCTTAGGTTATGTTTGAATCATGTCAGGATATCACTTAACACCTTAAGTGCCCTTGTACTGTAACACCCCAAATCCGTAGGACTCGGAGTGCTACTGGGCTAGGATCTCACAATGGATCCTGACCCTACCCTGACAACAATTTCACTGATCTTACAACAAGGCACAGATAGATTAAAACAAAACATGAAACTGATATATATAAATCTCAAAAGGTTATACAGAGTACTGCTGAGTACAATCAAAACATAACAAATATATACAAGATCAAAAGATCCCAATCCCACGAGGACGACCTAGTGTACGGAGCCCTCAGCAGATCACCCTCTCTGGATCACTCTGCAGTTCTCCTAACCTGCGAGGGATCTACAACACGGTATAAAACCGTTAGCTAACCATACACATATATAGAATGAACATAAGCACAAACACACATCAAGAATATTAAACACCTCATCATGATATCACGCATTTACCCATTATATAATCTTTATAAATATAGTCCAACACTCATATCGTATATATAAGGATATCAATATGAATATATGTGACACGAGGAATATAACCCTCGCCTCTCGGTGCTAATGCCAGCTGGAGTGGTGATGCGGTCACCGTCTCCGTATACCCTATGGGAGTGGAGAAAGCCCGCCCCACAATCCAGAACTGACCTGCCCGTAGAGAACCTCCAGTCTCCCAGCGGGATGAAAGGATAGATGTCACGGCCCTACAATGGGCAATCACTAAACCATAGGTCGGTAATAACAGTATCACATGTTAGCAAGCATAAACATACACCACTCATGCAACATCCAATATAAAGATGGCAGCTAAGTAAGTCCTATGGACTTACCTCAACCTCAGTAGTAGTCTCAACCACGATCTCTAACACGGTCCACTCCAATCTAGAGGACAACAATTCCTAATAACAAGGCATAACAATATATCAACTCATATCCATCAAAGGGTCACACCTAGACCCAAGGGATCCATAAGGATCATATCCTAACTCGTAAACCTCAAAGCCCTAACCGGCATATCTATATCATACTCATCATCATCCGATACCTAGCATGGTACTAAGTCCTTCATACTAAGAAAGGAAAGGAGCTACCCAACTATAGGTAGTCCCGGGACAAGATGCACCTGCGTGATCAAGGGACGCAGGGGCGGAATAGACAACCCGCATGCGCGGCAGGGAGCAACCACAGGCGCGGTGACAAGAGACGCAGGCAACGCAGGCAAGGCGCTGGTGCGGGTGCTGCGGCACGGCTTCCGCAGGGGCGGCGTCTTCCGGGCGCGGGGGCGGCGACGGTGCAGAACGTGATCCCGCGACTCTTCTTCAGCTCTTCACGTGATCAAATCACGTCTTCTCTCAACCAAACCACACACATACATATACATACACATTCCAACATCAATCTATGATCAATACATCTAATCCTAAGCTAAGGAAGGAAGAATCAAAGGAAGAAGGAAGAGAAGAAGGAGAAGAAAGCTTACCACAGTTGTGGCCTAACCAGGAACTCCTCACCACTAGCACCTCAGTTGGCTTCCAAGCTCAGTCATGCACATTAGCTCATCAACAGCCACAAAAACCACACAAAACTCTTCCAACTCTAAGGAATCCAAGATCAAGCTCAAGAAGGATGAAGGAGAAGCAAGGAGGACGTGAAAGGATGGATTGGAAAGTGAAGAAGAAAACCCTTGCTCAGCAAGGAAAAGAAAGAAGTAAGGCAAAGGGTAAAGCACGAGTCAACCGGTCAACGAAACTGGCTGCAGCCGCAGGAATCCGTAGGGGTGGTTCCCTGGCCGCGGGAGCGGAAACCCTCTGGGGCGGCAATCATTCCCGCGGGGGCGGCTAGGCCAATCTCGGCCAAAGCTAAACTCAGCTAAAGTCCAATCTCGGTCCGAAAGACTAAGACTCTTACATCTCACCCCCCCCCCCCAAAAAAAAAACAAGTTTCGTCCCGAAACTTGCAAAGTCCTGAAACCACTCGGACTCAAAAGTTGAGGTAAAACTCTCTATAACCTCAAACATAAGCATGGAGGAACTCATCAACTCCAGCAACAAACTATATTATCCAGGGCATAGAGGAAAACCATCTCTAGCCAAACCATAAACACATCACAGGGCATAGAGGAATCACATATCTAGCCGTATCATAACCATAACAGAAAGGCATGGAGGAAATACATCTCCAGCAACACTATGTCCATCAAAATAGCAGGGAGGAAAAACATCTCCAGCTGAATCCTAACGTATCACAATAGCATGGAGGAAAGAGCCATATGCATATAAGCACATAATACTCACCAAGATAATACTAAGATCTACTCGGTGATCCTACTTATGCATCTAACTCAGCGTAGAACTCTGGATAGTTCCTCTGGATACTATCCTCAGTCTCCCATGTAGCCTCATCAGGTCCTCGTCTCGACCACTGTATCCTCAACATAAGAATGTCCTTCGAACGCAGGCGTCTCATACCTCGTTCTAGGACTGCAACAGGGTGTTCAACAAAGGTGTGATCCGGCTCAACCACTAAATCATCATAACTCACGATGTGTCTCGGATATGGTATGTACATAGTGTTGCTGGAGATGTATTTCCTCCATGCCAAAACGCCTAACACCTCGTTCTCGGAGGTGTTAGGCGTTTTGCTGCAATGCTAATCTGTAAGCATGGATGTTGGAATGAGACGCCTTGCCTCCGAGAACGAGGTATGAGACGCCTGCGTCTCATACCTCGTTCTAGGACTGCAATAAGGGCAAGGCTAATTTGTAAGTTGCGTCTCCCAAACCGATCCAGAATCTCGAATGGTCCGACATATCGGGGACTCAACTTCCCCTTAATGCCAAAACGCCTAACACCTCGTGTCGGGGACACTCTCAGCCACACATGGGCTCCAACTCTGAACTCTAGAGGTTTACGCCTCCTATCAGCATAAGACTTCTGACGGCTCTACGCAGTCAGCATCCGCTCTCTAATCAGTGCTACTCGAGCCACATCATCCTGAATCTGATCAGGTGTCAAAGCACTAACACTGCTCTGCTCATCCCAACATAACGGGGTACGGCATCTCTGTCCATACAGTGCCTCATATGGGGCCATCCCAATAAATGCATGCCAGCTGTTGTTGTATGAGAACTCAACAAGTGGGAGATGATCCGTCCACACTTGTCCCCAATCCAACACACAAGCTCGCAGCATATCCTTTAGCGTCTGAATGGTCCTCTCTGACTGACCATCTGTCTGAGGATGGAACGCAGTCGTGAAGTGCAAACTCGTCCCCAGGGCAGTCTGAATCTGCTGTCAAAACCTCGAGGTAAATCGTCCATCTCTGTCTGAGACGATCATCCTCGGTACACCATGGAGTCTCACTATCTGCCTAGTGTACTCCTCAGCTAATCTGCTCACCGGCCACGTCTCCCTAATAGGAATGAAACGTGCCGTCTTCGTCAATCTATCCACAATGACCCAGATGGCATCAAAATTCCGGCTCAGCCTCAGTCCAGTCACAAAATCCATGGTGACGTCCTCCCACTTCCTCTGTGGAACAGGAAGTGGGTGGAGCTCACCTCCAGGTCTGTAATGCTCTATCTTGACCTGCTGGCAGGTCGCACACTGTGCCACAAATCTGGCCACATCGGGCTTCAGCCCTCCCCACCAATATATACGTCTCAAATCCTGATACATCTTACTCGTACCTGGATGTACAGAGTAAGGTGTACAGTGAGCCTCCTGTAAAATCTTTTGTCTCAGCTCTGTATCAGCAAGTACACAGACGCGACCGCGGCGTCTCAAAACTACATATGCTCCTAGCAGGAACTGTGGTGCCTCATCCCGAGACATCCTATCTCGTATCCTCAGTAGTGTCGGACAGGTCTCCTGCTTCTGTTGGATCTCACCCAACAGATCAGGAAGAACCTCTAAAGTACGCAGTTGGGCATCCTCATCAGGAAACTGGATGTCCAACTCTAACCAGATCAGATCCCTCTACAACTGATGATGAACTGTCAGCCTCGCAATCACCTGCTCTCGAGGCGTCTTCCTGCTCAGGGCGTCAGCGACAACGTTTGCCTTCCCTGGATGATACAGAATATCTAAATCAAAGTCCTTGATCAGCTCGAGCCACCTACGTTGGCGGTTATTCAATTCCCGTTGCGTGAAAATGTACTTCAGACTCTTATGGTCTGTGAAGATCTGACATGTAGCACCATACAGGTAATGTCTCCAGATCTTCAAGGCATGAACTACCGCTGTCAACTCCAGATCATGAGTCGGGTAGTTCTCCTCATACGTCTTCAGTTGTCGACACGCATAAGCAATCACTCTGCCTCGCTGCATCAACACACATCCCAAGCCTAGCTTGGATGCATCACTATAAACCACAAAATCCTCTGTACCCTCTGGCTATGCCAAAATAGGAGCAGAAGTCAAACGTCTCTTCAATTCCTCAAAACTC
This sequence comes from Fagopyrum tataricum, assembly GCA_002319775.1. Lineage (NCBI taxonomy): Eukaryota > Viridiplantae > Streptophyta > Magnoliopsida > Caryophyllales > Polygonaceae > Fagopyrum > Fagopyrum tataricum. The sequence goes on from CM008280.1 coordinate 8,672,605, forward strand.
TGCATACACTGATCAGACCATACAAATCTAGTAGTCTTCCTCAGTAAACTCGTCAGTGGACGGGCAATCAAAGAAAATCCCTCCACAAAGCGTCTGTAATAACCGGCTAGGACAAGGAAACTACATACTTCCTTGACGTTCGTCGGTGTAGTCCAAGCTGCTACTGCCTCAATCTTGGCCAGATCCAACTTGATCCCTTCAACTGATACCACATGACCCAGGAATGCTACCTCTGGCATCCAGAACTCACACTTAGAGAACTTAGCATAAAGTTCTCTATCCCGCAAAACCTGCAATACAGTCCGCAGATGTCCTGCATGCTCCTCTCCACTGTGAAAGTATACTAGAATATCATCTGTGAAGACCACCACAAACTGATCCATGAAGTCGATGAAGATGTTGTTCATCAACTCCATAAAGACTGTTGGGGCATTCGTAAGCCCAAATGGCATCACTACAAACTCGTAGTGGCCATATCTGGTCCGGAATGTTGTCCTGTGCACATCCTGCTCTCTCACCCTCAGCTGGTGATATCTTGAGCGCAGGTCAATCCTGGAGAATACAGTCGCTCCCTGAAGTTGATCTAACAAATCATCAATATGAGGCAGTGGATCTTGTTCAGCTCTTTGTAATCAATGCATAATCTCAGCGATCCGTCCTTCTTCCGTACGAAGAGGACAGGTGCTCCCCATGGGGACACGCAAGGGCGAATGAAGCCCTTCTCAGCCAACTCCTCGAGTTGTTTCTTCAGCTCCAACATCTCGACAGGCGTCATCCGGTATGGGGCCTTCGAGATCGGTCTCGTACCAGGCTCTAACTCAATCCCAAAATCCACACTCCTTTGAGGCGGCAAACTGGACGGCTCAGCAAAAACATCTGTGAACTCACAAACAACTGGGATGTCCTCTACAACTGGACTTTCCCCCTCCTTCATGGCATAACACCAGAAGGCATCACAACCTTGTGCAATCAGTCTCGTTGCCCGTATAGCACTAATAACCGTGCTTGTTTTCCAAGGTCCCAACCTCGGAAAACCTCAATCTGGCCTAACTCGGTAGAGAGGGTAACAGTCCTCCTACCTACATCTAGGACTGCAGAGTGTCTATCCATCCAGTCCATACCTAGAATGACTTCTTCATGCTCTAATGGCATGACAAAGAAGTCAACTAGTAATACACGAGTCCCTACAGAAATGGGACAACTATGAATCTCACGGGTACCTTTGACCCTACCACTATCGGGTAACCCTATAATAAAGGGCATCCCCTCAATTGTATCTAGACTCAGACGCTCTACACAGGCATCAAAAATAAAAGAGTGCATAGCACCAGTATCAAATAAAACTCTAACAGGTGAACCATGAATCAGAATGGTACCTGTAGCAGCAGGTGCAGCTGGCTCCTCTGCACTCCTAAGCTCAAAGACTCGGCCATGTGGCCCTTTGGTATCAGTGGTGCTCCCACCACGACCTCTGCCTCTACTCGGCCCAGGAGCAGATCCCTGAGTCGTAGGGCGATCTGGGACCCTCTACTGTCCCTGTATCTGCTGTTGCTGAGGTGGTCTCTGCCCACCTCCCGCTACACTGGCAGGGGAAGAACCCTGTTGAGATGAAGCTCCCCCCTGTCGGCAGTAAACAACTTTGTGACCCTGCCTACCACAGATGTAGCAAGTCACTAGTGGCCTCGTGCAAGCGGGCCTCATATGTCCTGGATCACCACAGTTAAAACACTGACGTCCCTTATCTGCAACCGGTGCAGATGAGGGGTGACTCTGGCGTCTCTGACCTTGCCAAACACTAGCAGCACCACCAGTACCACTGGTCTGCCCAGTACGTTGTCTCTTCTCAGACCCTCCGGTCTAAGAAGCTCTCCTCTGTCCAGCTCTCTCTCTCTCATAATCAGAAGCCCGGTCCTGACAATCAACAAAGGTCTCACAGTGAAACCCTGCCATGTATGTCCGGGTAGCATCCCTCAGTCGTCGGGAGAACAAATATACATGCTGATCAGCAGGAGGTGCAGCTGGACCCAGTAAAGTCAGCTCCTCCTGAAACCTCCTGATGGCCTATGAGACTGGTACATCATCAAATCTAGCCTCAACAAAGTCGCGCAGTTTCTCCCTCCTCAGTGAGGCAGGGCAGAAACGTTCTCTAATCATGGTCCTCATCTGGTCATAACTGAGAACCTGACTCCGTACTGACCTCCACCAGTGTTGTGTCAGATCTCTGAACAAAGTCTGCACCAACTCTATCTGCCTGTCAGTTGGACATCTGATAGACTCTAAAGCCGAGTCCACATGCCCTATCCACAGCTCCACCTCTAACCCCACCTTCCCAGAGAAAGGGGGTACTCCCAACTGATGAAATGCCTTCAACCAATTGTCTGGTCGAGGCCCTCTATGCTCCTCTCAAACCGGAGGAATCTCAGCAGCATGTGCCGGTACAGCTGGCACCTGAGTCACTATATGGGATCTCCCAGTGGATCCCTCATGTGCGGCCAGATCAGGAGCACGTCTGCCTACCTTGGCGGCCTCCTCTACCCGTCTGATATACTCTCGGAAGGCTGGTCCCTCCATGGAGACACGATCTGAGCCATTTGACCGGGCTCCCTGTGATTTCTGCCTCCCAGCTGCCCCGTTCCCAGTCTCGGGAACGACACTCTCAACAACGTCATCCTGAATCTCCTCTGTTGCACGTAGATCAGCAGCAGGAATCCTACCCCGTCCTCTACCTAGAGGGGGTCTACCTCTACCTCGTCCAGCTGCAGGTAGGGCTCTAGTATGAACCATTTGCAGAGGACATAAACCTAACTTAGAAGGCTATATATATGTCATATGTATAGATATATATATCACACATCACATCAGATAGTATCTATCTATGTATATATACCTATATTGTCGAGATCTTCAGAGGGGTGATGGTTTCACGTACATACTAACCCAAAACGTTTGTACTCATTTCAAACCAAAAATCTTTTGAAAAGTCAGACCCCTTTCGGGTTCTGTTTATTTATCTATTCGACCTTTATCACAGATTACAAGTGTCATTGTTGTCAACCTGGGCTCTGATACCAACTTTGTAACACCCCAAATCCGTAGGACTCGGAGTGCTACTGGGCTAGGATATCACAATGGATCCTGACCCTAGCCTGACAACAATTTCACTGATCTTACAACAAGGCAAAGTAGATTAAAACAAAACATGAAACTGATATATATAAATCTCAAAAGGTTATACAGAGTACTGCTGAGTACAATCAAAACATAACAAATATATACAAGATCAAAAGATCCCAATCCCACAAGGACGACCTAGTGTACGGAGCCCTCAGCAGATCACCCTCTCTGGATCACTCTGCAGTTCCCCTAACCTGCGAGGGATCTACAACACGGTATAAAACCGTTAGCTAACCATACACATATATAGAATGAACATAAGCACAAGCACACATCAAGAATATTAAACACCTCATCATGATATCACGCATTTACCCATTATATAATCTTTATAAATATAGTCCAACTCTCAAATCGTATATATAAGGATATCAATATGAATATATGTGACACGAGGAATATAACCCTCGCCTCTCGGTGCTAATGCCAGCTGGAGTGGTGATGCGGTCACCACCTTCGTATACCCTATGGGAGTGGAGAAAGTCCGCCCCACAATCCAGAACTGACCTGCCCGTAGAGAACCTCCAGTCTCCCAACGGGATGAAAGGATAGCTGTCATGGCCCTACAATAGGCAATCACTAAACCATAGGTCGGTAATAACAGTATCACATGCTAGCAAGCATAAACATACACCACTCATGCAACATCCAATATAGAAATGGAAGCTAAGTAAGTCCTATGGACTTACCTCAACCTCAGTAGTAGTCTCAACCACGATCTCTAACACGGTCCACTCCAATCTAGAGGACAACACTACCAAATAACAAGGCATAACAATATATCAACTCATATCCATCAAAGGGTCACACCTAGACCCAAGGGATCCATAAGGATCATATCCTAACTCGTAAACCTCAAAGCTCTAACCGGCATATCTATATCATACTCATCATCATCCGATACCTAGCATGGTACTAAGTCCCTCATACTAAGAAAGGAAAGGAGCTACCCAACTATATATAGGTAGTCCCGGGACAAGACGCACCTGCGTGATCAAGGGACGCAAGGGCGGAATAGACAACCCGCAGGCACGGCAGGGAGCAGCCGCGGGCGCGGTGACAAGAGACGCAGGCAACGCAGGCAAGGCGCTGGCGCGGGTGCTGCGGCACGGCTTTTGCAGGGGCGGCGTCTTTCAGGCGCGGGGCGGCTACGGTGCAGAACGTGATCCCGCGACTCTTCTTCAGCTCTTCACGTGATCAAATCACGTCTTCTCTCAACCAAACCACACACATACATATACATACACATTCCAACATCAATCTATGATCAATACATCTAATCCTAAGCTAAGGAAGGAAGAATCAAAGGAAGAAGGAAGAGAAGAAGGAGAAGAAAGCTTATCACAGTTGTGACCTAACCAGGAACTGCTCACCACTAGCACCTCAGCTGGCTTCCAAGCTCAGTCATGCACATTAGCTCATCAACAGCCACAAAAACCACACAAAACTCTTCCAACTCTAAGGAATCCAAGATCAAGCTCAAGAAGGATGAAGGAGAAGCAAGGAGGACGTGAAAGGATGGATTGGAAAGTGAAGAAGGAAACCCTTACTCAACAAGGAAAAGAAAGAAGTAAGGCAAAGGGTAAAGCACGAGTCAACCGGCCAACAAAACCGGCTGCAGCCGCAGGAATCCGCAGGGGCGGTTCCCTGGGCCGCGGGAGCGGAACCCCGCTGGGGCGGCAATCATGCCCGCGGGGGCGGCTAGGCCAATCTCGGCCAAAGCTAAACTCGGCTAAAGTCCAATATCGGTCTGAAAGACTAAGGCTCTTACATGTACATTATCAAACAAGTCCTGAACCACCAACTAATGTATAGGCATTCAAGTATATGTGTATAAGGGATGAATGGTACAAGTATTTGAAGTTATCTTATGTACATGACTATTGTTTATAAACATAACAATGCACAATTAATATATGAAGATATTTAGCTGTAAGCAGAGCCATTATTTGATGTTAAATGGTATCAGGTAATTACATTTCAACTTAAATCAAGTAAAAACAACAAAGTTTCCTTCATTTTGAATTGACAAAGTAGAACTATTTTGTACGGGTCATTTGTTATCGGTTTTCTTTTGTGTAATTTTAGGAATTTAATTTTACTTACTTAATTGTTCTATTGAATTTAATATTTATTCAATTCACGTGAATAATCAAATATTATTGAGATTTTACTTTTCATTTTTGTATTTTTCAATCATTTTGAATCTATTTAATTATTATTTATTTTTTTTAACTAGTTAATCTTCATTATCACGAGTTCAACATTTTCCATAAGAAATTGTTATGCTACCGTATGAAATTTTCAATTTTATTAAAACACGATATTTTTTTATTATAGTAATTATTTTAGCAATTTTAGAAGATACTTATTGGGCTCTGTTATCTAAATTCTGCTTTTTAATTTAAATTTTTTAGGCTATGTTAAAAATCTACCATTTTACTAATCTTAAATATTATTCTAATTTTTCATATTTGAATCTTCACTCACAAACTTTAATTGCATTATTCACTTATTTTAGTGCAATATGTTCAATATGCATGAGTCTAATTAGGGATAATTAGGGTAAATTATTTATAAGCTTTAAAAATGGTGTCTTGTATAAGAATTAAATTAAAGTCGAATTAATGAGATAATTTATTTATTCTTAAATATTTTATCATTGTGAGATAATTAAAGGTGAAGGACTATTATAATGATTCATAAACATGTCATTAGTTCATGCATATACAAGTTCATGACATATTACTCAAAATATCCAATATATAACTCTAAAATTCAAATTGAAGATTCAACGAGATATGAGAGAAAATTGTATATTATATTTTATCACTGGACCAATTGAGTATTGGTGTAAGTTTTATGTGTAACTAGTATAGATCCCCGTGTCAAGGCATGTGTATCATTTTTAAAGTTTAATAGGTCAATATTCTTTATTTTTAAAACACTTGTAATGTATCGTAATTGCTTAAAATAATTAATCAAGAAAAAAACTAAAATTAATTATATATTTTCATTAAACTAATTATATTTACATAAACAAAAAAATAGTCAAATACATATCTTAATTTTTCATATTTTAATATAGGGTAAATTGCGGAAAATAACCTAACCTTTTGGGGGTGTTGCGGTCTATGGCCTAACCTTTTAAAAATGCAACAAAAAACCCAACGTATACAATTTGTTGTAAATTTTAGCCTATGCTTGCCGCCGGTAAATTTTCCGGTGAAAGTGATGAGTTGTCTGATGAGGTGTATGTGAGTCATCTTCTTTCTTTAAGGACTGGATAAATAGCGAAAAATACAAACCTTTTGGGAGTATTGTTGTACCTAGCTTAACTTTTTAAAAATGAAAATAAAAATCAACCTATACTATTTATAACAATACCCAACCAAAAACCTCTATAACAAATCATCCTCAAGGCAAATATCCGATTAGTGTGATGACAATTTCATATGTATGACATTATACATTCTCAAACTTTCATATGAATGCATGACATGCTTATCTACAAATGCGTATCGGATACAAAAATAAAAGAAACCCCAATAATGGTTTTATAACAAAAAGAAACAACTTCTTTCAAATAGGATAAAATAATCCGACAATAAAATACAGAAAATCATCACCTACATTGCCACACATCAGTAGCAAGATACCATCCAAACATAAGAATAGTAAATGCAGAAAAACATCGTCTAAACAAGAAAAAAATTAAACATCTTAATCGAGTGGTAGGAGGAGCGACAATAAATGATCATTGTTGTGATGGCCCGTGAGCAGAGTTTATTTGAGAGAACAAAACATTACCGGGTAGTCCAGGCTATCAAACAAACAAATGTTAGCTATAAATTTGTTCAAGTTTTTTTTATTTATGTATAAATGTGTTAGAATACTCACATTTACGTGTGCACGATCGGTATCATGAGTAAAATATATGCCCATGCCTCTAGAGATCGTTTCATTGTGGTGTAGAACACTATTATTGGTACCTTTCCTCGGTCTACCTTTCCGGGTCTTTTGGTTGTCCATGGAAGATATATATTTTACTCATGGAAGATATATATTTTTCGTTATTTATCCAGTCATTAAAGAAAGAAGATGACTCACGTACACCTCATTAGACAACTCATCACTTTCACTGAAAAATTTACCGGCGGCAAGCATAGGCTAAAATTTACAACATATTGTATACGTTGGGTTTTTAGTTGCATTTTTAAAAGGTTAGGCCATACACCGCAACACCCCCAAAAGGTTAGGTTATTTTCCGCAATTTACCCTTTAATATAAGAGTGTTAAAATAAGTTCATCTCAATTAATTTTTTATAAAGATAGTAAAGTGAAATAAATATTTTGAAATTTAATTTGAAAATTGAAATGTAATCATTTAAAAATAGATATATTTTACAAAGTTCATCAAAAAATTGTGTTAGGTAATTTAAAATATGATCCTTAAAAAATAAATAAGTTTTTTTTAAGATGTAATAAACTAATAATTTAGAATCTACCGGTTAAAATTTTCTCTGTTCATTTTCGTTACGTTTCAAATTTTAAGGGAAAAGAGAAAATTAGAGTATCAATCCTTGAGTTAGAAGTAGCTGCAAAGGGATCGAAATTAAAACACAAAAAGGACGTGATCGAATCTCAATCCCTTCGCAATAGTCTTTCTTCTTCTCGGAATTCAACGAAAACATGTGCGTGTTCGAGGGAATTTCTTGTGTTGCAAACTTTCTCCTCCAGCTTTTGTAGCGTTTAGTTTATGAGTGGTTGATTGTGTGTTCGACATTTTTGCAGGAATCCATCACAGAAGTACTCGCCAGTGGATTGGTTAGGTTACTTTGATCAAGAAGATGACATTACAATCCCTGATTCAAACGATGTGAGGCGAATTTCACCGACTCAATTCTCAAATTTTGAGAAAATGTTTCTCTCTCTCTCTCTAAATAGTGTTATCAATGTTTGGGGCTTAAATAGGTGTTTCATGTATACAAAGCAGGATCAGAAGGGCCCGTGGTATTTTGTCTTCACGGAGGCGGCTATTCTGGGTAACTCTCATTTCCCTTGTTTTTATTTATTTTTTATTCCATTTGAGCGGATTGATAAGTAGGGTGCTTTGAAGTTGATTTTTGATATCTGGGTTCCTTCAGTGTATTGATAGGAATATGTTGTAGGTTTCTGAATAATAGCATTTCAATAGTTTGAGGTAAAACTGAAGTGAAATATTAGAGGAACTAAAACATGTTGTATTCTGAAAACATGAATTTTAGTCTATCTTGCAGAAGAACAGGACGTCTGTACTGGTCCAACGGCGTCAATTTGTTATTCATCTTGAGCTTGAATGGAAGTGATATACCACTAATTAGTCTACAATTGTCCTTCTTTACTATAGGGATTCAGCAGTTCCCAATAAGTATGGCATTGCTCGCATGTATGCTTCAGTCCCTCTTAGTTAATGTGATTTACTGCATTTTCAGGCTCTCATTTGCGCTGGCAGCTGCCCATATCAAAGAGAAAGCTAGGGTTGTGGCCATGGACTTGAGAGGACATGGAAAATCAGTCACAGAGAATGATATTGATCTGTCTACTGAGGTGATAATGCCTACGAGTTTGTTTTGCCTTGCAACTGGATAACTATTAAGGGATTTAGTGGGATCACTATATGCCTCACTTTAAATAAACTGAAGTGTTCATGATCTGCAGACTATGTGCAATGATGTTTTGGCTGTTTGCAAGACGATGTATGGTGAATCCCCTCCTGCTATTGTGCTTGTTGGCCACAGGTTTTATTTTGCTGCTTTCTCTTCCTTTACAATTACTTTATATGACCAATGGTCCACATCATCCTAACCTTTTGCATCTTTATTCGCTTTTAGCAAAAAGTAACCCTGCTTGAAGTTCTTTGCTTAACTATTACTGAACTTGGATCTAATAATATCTCTACTATAATCCTCTGTGTGCATGATTGTTAGCCGTTGAGGCATTTTAACCTCTCTTTTTTACAGCATATTCTAAGCTTGCAATCAAGGATGCTTTGCAAGTTGCTTAATTTGATGTTACTAAACTTTTCCTGTGGTGAACTTAATTAGGACCAACTTTTCCAATTACAAGAGTAATTGTTGTCTCTTATAAGGAAAACCTCCATCAGATTCCTCGTAATCATCTATGACACTTTTGTTTGTATTGATTCCAAGGGACCCATCCCAGAGATGTTGGCAGTTTTAGAATTTAGTAGTTGCATTTTAGTATCTTTAATTTCATGATCACTAATTCCTCGCTATATATGGAAAAATATCACATGCCAATGCTCAGATATGTTCATCATTGTGGTCTTTGAAGCTAGCAGCTATTTACCGTCAATGGTCTGAGACAATGAGTGTTGTGGAATGAATAATCTTGCGGTTCTTGCCAAGTGGCACAAGTAACTAATGCACAATGACTTGGAATGGTTGGGATCCATCCCACAATCAATGGAATTAAAAGGATGTGTTATGGAATATGTATCCAGGGTCTACAGCCACATAGTGGCACTAGGAAAAGGATTTATTTGCTCTACCCCAAAATGTCCAGCATATATTAATCTTGTAATTTGCAAATAAAAATTTATTCAACGACAATCATCGTAACATATTCCATATGATGTCATCATCAGTATGGGAGGTTCTATTGCTGTTCATGTTGCTGCCAAGAGAAAACTGCCTACCTTGGCTGGTCTGGTAGTTGTGGATGTTGTGGAGGTTATAACAATCAACCCTCATCATCAGTTTATCACCAATGGTGATTCATCATTGATGTAGTTTTCTTGTAATTGCAATGGTTTATTTATCCATTTCAGGGAACAGCCATGGCTTCCTTGATTCACATGCAAAAAATTCTTACAAGCCAAATGCAGCATTTTTCAAGTGTAGAAAAAGCAGTAAGTCTGTTCTTGAACTTTGCCTATATGAATTTGATGTACTGAATAAGAAGTGGGAGCAGCGCAATTTCATTTCTTTGGTAATTTACTCACTAATGTGGAGCACAATAGCTTGATGCATACACTGCGAAAAGCGGCTTAGGTCTGCAAAAATAAGTTAAATTAGTAACTTTTTCTTGGTCCCTGTAACCCAAAAGCCTCAGTAGATTCCACCCACCCTTTGACTAACCAAATTATGCAAAGTTTTTGTTTTATACTTTTATTGTCTTTCAAGGGCCAATGCAATAACCTAAAACTGATAATTGTCATATGCGTCCAAACTTCTGTGCGCAAATCGAATGTGGCTTCTTAGTGAAGCTCTGCATGGTAGCTGCTAATAATGCTTGTACCATAATCATATGTTTCCTATGAACATAGTTGCGGATGGTATGGGAGTCTAGACAAAGTTGAGGTTAATTATGCATTAAATTTTTTTTTTACCACAATGTCACATGCTTATGTGATATAAAAATTTTCATATCTTTTAAGTTTGGGGCTAATACTTCATAATGTCTCATTTTCTTCATAGATTGAATGGAGTGTCAAGGGAGGTACTCTTAGAAATCTCGAGTCTGCCCAAGTCTCTGTTCCTAGCACATTGAAGTTTGATGATTCAAAGGACTGGTGAGTATAAATCATTCACTATTGTTGTTTTTTCATCATAATGAGCTTGCTATTTTCTTCTACTACTATTCAATACGGCCATTGAATAGCAATATACATCATTTATGAATATCACATTAGGGCCTTTTAATAACACTGTACATCATTTATGAATTATGAATATCACATTTGAACTCATACGATAACCCTATATATATATATATATATCTTCACTCTTCAGGTAATTATCTTTTTTACCGGAAATCCTGTATTTTGACTTTCTTGTAAGCCATGATCTTTTTTTTTCATTTCCTTATTGTTGGCCACACCATATGGTTGTCAAATGCAGGGTTGTATTTTGGACTTTTGGCTTTAAATATTGGACTTAAGTTATGCTTTGGTCCATATTAGGACCGAACATTTGATAGTTTTGACTAGAAAACGATATCATAGACATCTGGTTTCAAATAAATTGAACTTGTTCGTTACTGTTTTCATGTTAAATTGAGTGTAAAGAAAGTCAATTGTTAACCCAGTCTAACACAGTATTTCATATGTTCTGATTGTAACTAAAAGAATTTTTCTAGCAGCGAGTAGGTGGTCCAAATCCATTCCTCACATAAGGCCTCATATTAGTATGTAAACAAGTCTTGACGTTTTGGAAAATTCTTATTGCTGGATAAATGGCTATTATTGCTTCCTTTGGTCATCAGCAGCTGTTCTTTTCTTGTAAACGCTTACGGGATCTTACTTTCCCTGATTTTCTGCTCATATATATGATTTCTGAAGCTTCCTTCTTTTTTCCCCCTGTAGTTATGTACCCCGAGCACGACTTGAGGAAACAGAACAATATTGGAGAGGATGGTATGCTTTTTCTTAAATCAATTTTCGTTTTTGTAAATTCTTTCTTTTCCCTGCGCACATGTACACAGATGTTGCTAGTGAAATGGAAATTTGATTTTGGAAGGGTGAAATTATTTGCTGTCTTTTGAATATACAACCTGGTAGGATGAATCTGTCAATTGAAACATTTGTATTCCTTTTGAATTGTTACATGACATGAGCATTTCGTGAGAACTGGCAGTTTGGAGCCTTGCACATAGTCTCTGTTCTAAAAAACGGTCAAGACGGCCGTCTAGACGCTAGAAGGCCGGGGCCATCCTGTCTTTGGCCTGGACAGACTTGTTTGGATGGATCCATAAATTTAACCCAACTCCTCCTATCTCCCGGACTCCCTCTCTTGCAGTCTCCTACTGGGCTTTAACCACTTGTAATGCAGGCCTAAACTTATTAAGTTTTATATTTTTATACTTTTTAAGATTAGGAAAAAATTTGTATTATACATCCTTTGGCAGTGAAATTTCCGTAAACTAATATAGGTCTTGTCCATCTAGACGGTGCCCCTCTTTCCTATATCCGTTTCGCGTATTTTGGAACATTGCACATAGTCTTTAACCATCTGGGATCCAAAATCAGTTTGGACCATCGGACATTTTGTGATACGGCTTGTGTCATTAGTGGTTTCTTCATATAGTGCAGTAGGTTTGATGAACTAACAAGATTATGGACCAATTTCTCTAGATTTATGTTGCTATAGGGAACATAAATGAGATTTGCCAGTAGTATCTACTATCTAGGATTCGGAATGTGCATAAGTTCGTGTTATTTTCTCTTTTTTTTCTTGTTCAAATATGTGCATGGCTAATTACTCCATGATTATTGAAAGTATGAGGCAGAGCAACGAATCCTTAGGTTTGTGTAAACTTTTTTTTTCCCCTGGTCAATTTGTGGCTATAAAATTTACAGTAGATCTTCCCTCATCATGTACGTGAAATAGGTCTCTTACCATCTAAACCACCAGTTTACTAGATATTCTTGTATGTGTCATCACGTCATGTTTAAGGTCTGGACTACCTTGGCCTGCATGTACCGAAACAAAGCCATATTCAATTCACAAACAGACACGTACTTACACTCAGAAATTAACCACTTTTTCCTAGCACTTTCCTAGGGCAATTCAAAGTCTTTGGAAGACTTATGGCCATAAAGACAAATAGGTATATCAAATAACCCTCTTGGGACAAATAGGTATATTAGAAATCGTCAAGATAAATTGGTATATTGCATAACCTCCAGTGGACAACTGGACATTAAGCCTTTTTTCTCACTGGATTTTGGGTTCACTAATATATGTCCGGTTTGCTTAGGTTCTCATTTATTTATTTTTTGGTAAAAAAAAAAAAAAAGAATCAAAGTTATAAAAACCTGTACACGTAATCTAGGAATTCTTGAAGCTGTATCGAGCCCCATTTCCGTCGCTATGGTTGACATCGCCAACCTTGATTTGCACCCATTTACAGATCGGCTGCTACTTTCCCTTTTCCCATCATTAGAAATCACTTTTGTTACAACTACTTTCTAAAGCATATCTTAATATTAAGGTCCTTGGGGTGTAATTGGGTCTCCGTTGATTAAGGTTATTAACTTTCTTGGTCGATTGATTTTCAATACTATGATTTTGGTTGCTGCTTTATTTTCCTTTCTGAATTACTTGTGGTAAGGAATTTGGTCATATATTCATATCGGTAACGTGCATTATTTTTTCTTATCCCAATCCCCCATCAGTGCGGATTCTACTGGATAAGAATTCAAAAAACTTTTTTTCCTTATATTACAGGTATGAGGGTCTCTCCGAGAAATTTTTGTCATGCCCAGTCCCGAAGCTTCTGCTCTTGGCTGGAACAGACAGACTGGACAGGTTGCTTTGCATGCATTGGTTTTGATTCTCTGTGGTTTGCTTCATGTAGATGTTTGATTTGACAATTTACACTTCAATGGATGAAAATAAACAGCATTTCCTTTCCTCAGTCCATATTTCATCTTTGCTGAATTAGGGAATGAAAATGGAATAATATAAGAGGTCATGGGCATTATATGGCTTCATATGTTATACCTTAGGTTAATAATTACCACTTAGGTTCTATGCTAGAGCGGGGAACTGAGGGCATAAAGATGAAAATAATGAAGAAAATAAGAGATTTTGGGGTGACTTGAATGAAACTTCAGTAATTATGTCTTGAGATAGTCTATTACATTGTGCTACCAATTTCATTCATACCAAACAGCCCCTTGATCAATTTTCTCAAGAGAATCTGTATTAAATGGGCATTGAATATTTGACTCAAAAGAATCTCCCATATCTTTGACAGAGCTTTAACAATAGGCCAAATGCAAGGGAAGTTCCAAATGGTGGTGGTTAGACACACTGGACATGCCATTCAGGTTTTGTGAAAAGTTGTATATATACATTGGGCAGTTGCTTTTTCTTATAATCTCTTGAGCTGTTTGTCACGTTAATCAATCCGGTTTCTGCATCAGGAGGATGTGCCTGATGAGTTTGCATCTCTTATAGTCAATTTTATTGCCCGGAATAGGATTGGCCCTCATGGAATTGAGGTATGTCTCATCATTTTCTGACAAATATACCAACTCAGTTCATATAAAAATCTCTACCAAGCTAACATTGTATATGCACAAGTCTATGAAAATTTACTGCTTTAAATTTGAAAGTGGATGTGTATTGCTAATATGCTGATAAGAGAATAATCCATTTCTGAATTTTGTGCTACATTTATACACTAACCCCACGTTGACCTATCAATGCGGTGTTGTAGAACAAATTTGAGTTCAGTTGGTGAGTCTTTGGCTTCAAATAACTTACAAGTTGGGTATTTTTTCCCTGTGCAACAGATACCAGTTCTTCATAAACCATCACAGCAGTCTTGAGTTATCAAGGAGGCAGAGGTAAATAATGCACCAGAGAGAACGTAGCGGTTGAACGTAGATAAGATGAAAGGCTGAGAGAAGTGTCTATGTATCTAGAGGTGCATGTTTGCCATGCTTTCGATGCTTTTAGTTCCAATGATGTGCTGTCAGCATGTTTTGCCAAGCAAGAGCCTCTGTTTGTAAAAGTTAAATCCGAGAAGACGAGTTATCGTGGTATGTGTATCAGTTGAATGTTCTCTGTAGTTTTTTGAAGCTCTAGATAGATCAAATGGGGGTGTATTTGCTCTTCAGCTGACCTTTTGCCTAGCGAGGCCTTCTGCATTCTGCAGCACCTATACCCATAATTTTGTCACTAGGGATCATCTTCGCTCATGATTATCAAAATCGAGGGTTCCAAATAATATGCAAAACGTGACACATTATTTGGCTAACATGTATCCCACCAATTAATATTCTGTAATGGCCGATTTGGCTTATTTACTAACCACTGATCGGAAACGTATCGAAACCGTCTAATTTTCAAAAAAAAAAATTAGTTGGAAGGCAAAAATATTTTTGTCAAGCAGATACAATTTTCTTTTCAAATATATATATAAGAAAAATTCTTTTTATTGAATTTTTGTTTCTCCTAATCACCTTCCACTTTTGTTCGTGGGGATGTTGCTGTGAACAATTTCATCCCTTGTATCGATGGTGAGATTTTTAATCCTTATATCCATAGGTTATTGGGATTATGGGGGAGGTTGTCACAATATATACCATACTACCTTGCAATTTGATGGTTTCTCATTAAAAAAAATACATTCATACCCATTTCATAATTTTATTCGTAATAATCTCCATTCATACCAAACATGTACAATTGAAATTTTATTCGTAATTATCTCCATTCATACCAAACATGTACAAGTTTATTTTTCCATTTCATCTTCAGTTTCACACTTTCACTACTCTTGTCCTATCAAACGTACCCTACGGACTCTTTCTATACAAATATATATAAGTCTCCTTTGATGCAATCTTCAACGGGTGTTAGACTGACAACTACACATGCGTCACAGATATATTTATTTGAAACATGTTCGTAAATTTGGCCATAAACAACAAATATCAATTGATTGATATTCATCGACCAATAGCCTTTTGTTTTACTCTTCTATATATGAACACTTAAAACTTATTATAGATGAGTACTTGACATATTATAGACAAATGCCTACGTTGTTATAAATTAATGATCAAGTTGTTACAACAGTGTGCTACATTGTTGCCGAATGGCTACATACCTTTGGCTTCATCTTTCTTACCAAACCAAAAACAACATAGATGATTTTAATGCAGAATAAATCAATTTAAAGCAGGCAGAGAGTATCCTTGAAACAAACTATAGACCTGCAACAAAACAGAACAAAAGCCAAATGCAAATGACTGCTGTAATTGAATCTCAATCACCAAAAAAATGAACTCAAGCATAACATCAAGTTGACGCAGGCAGAGCGATCCTTGTGAAGATGGCTCGGTAGGTTTGTCCTCCATTGCGAGCAACCTTTTGTCCTTCCTCAGTAGCAGAAGTTAAAAGCTTGACACACAGATCGGCTTCCACCTGTTCTTCTGAGAGAGCCTCAAACAAAGGGTGCCTCTCCAAGCAATCATTCATCCAAATCCCCAGCTCCTCTACATCTGTGATTGTGTATATGATCCCACCAACACCGAGAACGTAAGCATATTCATCTAGCAAGTGGTCACTGATCACTCTCCTTCTATGATTCTTTTCCTTGAAGTGAGGATCCGGGAACAAGAAGAACATCTTCGAAAGCTGCCCTTTCTCAAAGTAATTTGGGATGTATTTCATCGAATTTGTTCTAACTACAGATACGTTTTGGTACTGCCCTGGAGTTGTCCCCCTCAATGCAAGTATTCGCTCCTTGACATACTCTGTCACCTTATCTCTAATTTCCATACCGATCATTAGCTTATCCGGGTAAAGGGTTGCAAGGCTAATCAGAAGCCCCCCAAAGCCACAACCAATATCTGCAAAATCTACTTTCTTTGAATTCATCTGAGGATAGTGAGACGAATAGTCAACATGATGAGGTGAGAGCGGCACGGGAAAGTGAGAATCACTTAAGGGATTGCTATGGGCACGGGCTCGATAGAAACGCTTCCTAGGCAAGCCGGTTGACTTACTGAGAGTGGTGGTTCCTGGATTCCCCCGCATCGTTCTCACACAAAGCTATTAACTGAAATAAAGTAAACATAATTAATCCTGCAACTTATTATCATCAAATCAATACACAAGTACCAGAGGTTCAGAATGAGAAATAAAATCAAAACAACACAGTGATTTCCAATCAAGATTTCACATAAACTGGAAACACATATGCAAAAGTAACACATTACTTGCCACTTCTCATAAAGCAAACAATTATAAGTCAGATTGACATTTGAACTGGATGATTCATCTCACCAGTAAAACACAAAACCCAAATGAATTAGGGTTGAAGAGCTTCATTAAATGAATAAATAAAGACAGACAGAATTTTAAAAAACAAAGAAAAGACGGGTTGAGCATTGGTCCGAAACTGAACTGAAAACCAAATTTTGAAGAAAAAAAATTCTTAGACATGAATTTCTTTGCAATAGTAATAAGGAGACATTTATCCACAGAGTTAAAAGTTCGGTACTTCAAACATGTATAGTTGATAGCTAGTACAAAATAACCTAAACAAGCACAACAAGTAAAAATGTTCCATGATTGTAACTGCAAGCTATTATAAAGACCGGGGAAGAGTCTAAAATCACATTCTTTAGGTAAAAAACAATTTGATTAGGTGACAGTACGAAACCAATCAGAATACCAGACGATAGACCCAACAATATAATAGTTTCTGTGAAACTCGAACTCGTCTCAACATTATCAGTCATATCAATAACCAATTCAGATACTCACGATTCAAGAACATAGATTAAAACATAATCTTAGGCTAGCTCATCTGTTTTTCAGTTTAGCAAATTAAGCATCAGATATGTAAAGACATAAAAAAAACATAAATTCAGCCAGTAACTGTAATACTGTCAACAGTTTATGGTCATAATATGTGAGAAGGAAACGAAGGTGAAAGTTTACCTTGGAAATTCAATCGAGAAAGGGTCGATCCGAACTATCGAATAATTGAACAGTTGAAGCGACGAAACTGCGAAAACGAGAAGCAGAGACTCGAGATTGCGGGTCGACAGGAGGAGGCCCGGGGGAGCGCCGATAACGCCGGGCAAGGGAGGCCGGAGGAGTGAAGACGTTGACGCACAGAGACAGACGCCGGAAAGAGAGGAGAGAATCAGAACGCAGAAGGAAATAGAAGCGACGAAGGTAACGGCGCTCGATTCATTCAGGCTTCAGCTTCAAGTCCGGAACGAAAGGGTTAATGAGTTGGGAAAACTAAAGATTACTTATTTAGGGTTATTTTTCTGCGAACATGTTAAAAGTAGATCTTGAATTAACTCCCAAGTACACTCCCAAGTCCCAACTGTTCTCTCATAAAAATAAAAATAAAAACTTTAATTTAATACAAACGATTTTTTATTTTAATTTTTTTTTGAGATTAAAGTTTGTCTATTTTGACTTTATAAAATCTCATATATATATAAATTTAAATAAAATTTGTAGTTATAACGAACTTAAAATCTAATTTAATTTAGTAAAAGTTGTGTTAATCTTTATTTTTAAAAAGGAATGAGATTGTAGTGAAAATAAATTATATTTTTTATGAGGAATTTCTGCCGGTACGTTTAACAACTTGATTTGAGTTCATTGACGTATTGAATGCAATACAAAACAACAACCACCTCAATTTAATTTTGGATTGCGACGTCTTTAATTCATAGCATAAATCATCAATATAAATATATTTATATGTAAAAAAGTAATCCATATCAATAAATCTATTAGTACATCAACCTTAGTTATCAACCTCTAACCATATAATTGATTTGAGTGCATTGAAGTATTGAATGCGGACAAAACAACAACCACTTCAATTGACAAAATTATAACGAAATGAAGCAAGCATGCCTCAAGGTCGTAGTGAGGATTGCCGATATGGGTCTTCTGGATGTTTTCATCCCAGCATATCAACGTATGAGAGGCACTGAAAGAAGTAATTTGCGTCGGAGAGAGGCGATGGAAGTGCCCTTCGTACACGTAGAACAGAGATCAACACGTATACATAAATTTTACTTTGACACAAACTGAAGGGATCGAGGGTAGATAGACAACACGTGTATCAAAAAAAATAACAGATATGCTAAAAAGGAATAGCAGAATTGTAATTTTTCCATAAAACAAAAGGTGTAAACTTGAAATTGTACTATTGTACTATTGTAAGGAAATACTCCCTTTTATAATATTAAGAATATTTATATATCATCTAAAAAATAACAATCAAGATTTTTAAAAAAATGTAAAATGATGTCTTTTATATACTAGTACACTCACAAAAAGTTTAACATTTATTCTAAGTGTTTGAATAATTATTTGCCAAACACTAGATATAAGTAAAAACACAACTGAGCCCACCTCTTGCTCCGCCCTTAATTGAAACCAATAAAAACAAGATCAGTGAACATGAGTGCAAGATAGAGAGACGAAGCCAAATCTTTGGTAAGGAAAACATTATAGGTGCGGCGAAGTCCATAACACCAAATAGGTATGTGATGTACATAATGTCCGGACCATTTCGGTCCATTCAGGTCCGAGCCAGATTTGGACAGTTTTGAACTGGATACAAATAAAATAAAATAAATATATATAATTTTGTGAAAACTATAAAAAAAAACATATTATTTTTTTAATATATATATTCCTTAGATACGGTCCAACAGTCTTTTAGGTTCATGTCTAATCTGTACAACCCTAAAATATATATACTCTTGCATCTCAATGATGATTGGATTGAAAAAATATAAGTGAAATTTAAGGTGGATGCTTAGTTGTTTCTAAAAGCATACGATCTTTTAATATGACTATGGGTGATCAAACACCAGTGAGATAATATTCAGAGTCGATGAGGGGTATGTTTACGTTAAACGTAAGCAATATATATTATTCTTATTTAATCAAAATTTTGTAGTCCGTTGGTTGATTCCTAGCAAAAATAGTGTCCATATTGATGACACCATGGTGATTTCGTGTTCTTGTGTTTTAGTATCTTGACAAAACAATGTGAGGACTTAAGCCATTGAAACCGACATGGAGTGTGCCCCTAAATAATAATAAGGTTGCTTAATGTATGTCCTTATATCGACATTTTGGTTCGGGTTGTAGGTAGTGCTTTAGTGACGTGGTGGTTGTGACTGAGTCTGCTACTCGGTATTGTTTGTCACAATGATGCACTCAAGTCATTAATAAGTTATACATGCTTTATATTCTATCATGTAGTGATTTATTGTACCATGGTCCATGTACGATAGTTTTTGCTTTGGAGAATGATCATAAATATCGTTCAATGCTGATTATTTCGACATTGTTTCGTATGAGTAAATCGGAGACGTTTCGCGTTATGAAATAAATATTTTTTTAATTACAATTTCAAACAAACACTATATTCTAAGAATCGAATTAGGTGGTTTCTCGTTTTATTCCTGCGCATACCAAACGAGGCTTTAATAAACTCGTTAATCCAAAGGAAAAGAAAAAGCAGTCGGATTTGCTTGTTGAAAACGAAAACTATTTAACAAGGCCCGGCTCTTCATTGCGAGTCAACTCACGGAAACGCTCTCTCTCCACCTCTCCATCCTTCCCCCTCTCGTCTTGTCGTTGAATTCACCGCCACGCCGTACTCCGAATAACCGCCTTTTGCCGCCGATAGCCCCTCCATGCCGCTGCCTCTCCGCCTTTTACCCTCATCACATTGCTTCTCGGTTGAGTGTGGCGCTTCACTGCTCTTCCTCAACACGAGGTAATCCATTTCCTTTTCTTCTTATTTGAGTAGCGCTTTTGCTTATTCTTTTCCTCTATCTGTTTGCTGTTTGTAGTTACAACATGATTTTGTTTGTTCGATCTGTATGTACACAATGACTAAATCCCCAATTGTTGAACTAAGATGGATGATATTCAGAATAAATTTAAACCCTAGTTTTCCCAATCTGTGGACTCTGATAGGGGATCCCAGAATTTCCTTCATTAATGTCATTTATTCGATGTTTCCTTGTGTTTATTTTCTTGGTGAGGGTTGTTTCTGTAGATTTGACTGCGGATTTGCATTTGTATTTAGCAGATGTGTGCTACAATTGTTGATGCTGTAAGGACTAGGCTGTTTCCAATGGTTGAATGTATCGAACGTCTATTCTGTACTTAGGAATTAAGGTCTGAACAGTTGTGTATTACTCTCTCCTCTCAACTTTGATATGATGGGTTGTTCAATTTCCATATAGTTAAGAGCTAATTTTAGTGAGAAGCAGCTGTGTAATAATGTGCATACTTGTCTGAAGCTACTCCGGGATCTTACAACCTTCATCATAAGTTTGTATCTTACGCCTCAGTGTTAAACAAGGAAAATTAAGTTGCATTCCTTTGCTATATTTCTTAAGGTAACTCTATTTTGCAGGATAGCATCTTGTTGAGGAAGAAAACATGAATCAGGTGACATTCTAAGATTTTATTAGCTTCCTTTTAGTTCTTGCTTATGGTTGAAATTTAATTAATTTCAGCAATATATCGTGCTTGATTTGTTATTCATTATCAGCCGCGTCCACCCAAAGATGAAAGGATCGTTGCTGCTAATACTTCTCCAGATGCAGCCATCATAGGCCCATCAAGTGGTATTATAGATCAGCCTGGGTCTTCAGATACTGGTGCAGCTAACAACACGGGCTATCCACTCAATGCTTTTCCTTCAATTGAAAATTATTATTATGGAGGTTAGTTTTTTTGACCATAAAAGTGTTTGTTGATGTAATGCTGATATGTTATTGCTATAAGGATATAGGCAAACTATTTTGCACAACAGCAGGAAAATGGAAACTCACTCTTTACTTTTCATCAGGTTCAAAGCACATTTGAACACTTAAAATAATTTATGACCTGTGAGTATTGATTAATAACGTTTAAAAGTTGGTTCATCTCATTCATGGATTTTGAGGATCTGTTTTAAACTTTAAACCTGTTCATTTCATGTATCAGCTATGTTATAGTGTCTTTATTAGTTATTCATTTTCTATTGAATAGGGTTATTTGTAACAAAAACAGATTGACGAATGATAAGTTCAATCATCTTATGATCATGTTGTGTAAGACTGCTATAGCAGAAAATGTTTTTGTGTATGATAGGAGTACGAGATTTCTAATTGGTTTATAACTACAAGGTACTGGTCAAACTTTTTTTTTTTTTGTGTAATGCCGTCTTGGGTATACTTTCATATTAACTCTCCTGGTAGAAGCACACCTAAAACTAATCTCTGCAGTTGAGTAGTCATGTTCATGACACTAGATACTATTGAGTAAAAGGTCGTTCTCTAATGTATTCTTGGTCAACTAAAAATTGAACTCTATGGATTGTAGTTATACTAATTGTAGCTTTTGACATGTTTTTTCTTATAGAAGTTGCAGATGCCATACTCGTGTGATGTAAAATTTGGCTTATGCCTGTGACTTTGATCTGTTTTCAGTTACCGCTTACCAGAAGCTTGCATATTTAGTATGAAGTGATGGGGTTAGAGCGACCATTTTCTTTTTGTTTCAGGTTTTGACAGTAGCACTAGTGGTTGGAATGGGTATCCTCAGTATGCCAGTGCTGATGGACTGCAAATTGTACCTCCGGTGAGGACAACTTTCTCTTTTACTCTGCTATACAGACTTTCTTGGAACTACTGAAGCATCTCTTCTGATTTATTTTCCATTTTTTGTTTCTGTTTGTTCTCTCTTTTGATCTTTGATTAGGTTATTTATGGTGATAATACAGCTCTTGGTCTTCACCCTCTGTATGGTTTCAATTCCCAAATGACGTATGGGCAATATTCACCAGTCAGTACACCAGTGCCTCCTGTGGTTGTAGATAATCAGCTCTTTTCTCCTCAGCAGATTCCCTATCCTCCATCTTACTACCCACAAGCAGGTGCTACTTCCATGCCAAACATTTCTGCTTCTGTTCCTGTTTCTCAGGATCTCATGAATCTTAAAGGTAGTTGCTCTCGACATGGCCTATCTTTAGCATGTGGATGCTGTGGGCTTATTTCTTATGCTTGTATTGGTTTAGGAAATCACTCAATGGATTCTGGAAGTAATGCTAGTTACTACAATTTGCACGGGATGTTTGGATCCAGTGACCTGTTGCCAATTACTTCAAATCCTGCTGATTTGTCCCAGAGGACAGTTTCTCCAATTACATCTGCTGGAGCATACTCTCAACCAATTGGGACATTTGCTTCATACGACCCAAATATTGCACAGGTGAATTATTTATCTTCTTTGGGAGTTGTGATTTAAGTAATGCAAGACTTTTTCATGCAATTTAAAACTTAATTGTACCCACAATCTTATGACTTGAAAATAATTAGATGTCTGAAATTCACATACTACACTATTGAGGACCAGTCATTCCTAAATTGTGGTTTGGTTTGTCCTTCGCAGTTTTTCATCAAGAATTCCGTTTATATTGCTAGTGCCTTCTCTTTTAGAACTTCTTTTGCTACTTTTGATACCTTATACATTTAAATAAAACCACCTATGCCATTATATAATTGCAGGTTATCTAAAACTACATTTGATATACAAGTATAGACATAAATCACATCTATATCATAATTTATGCCAAGACCCAATACTTTTTTCACTGGCAGTAGCTTACTAAATGCTTTGGAGAGGGATTTTCCCTTTAAACTAAGTTTAGTTGGTTGCCTTATAAAAATTTATCTATCATGATTAATTGATTATAACCTTTGATGGATTTCCCAGGTTGTTGCCTCAAATTATCAACTCCAGTTATTTATGAAGTACGCCTTGTAATAAAACTGCTCAGGTGCTAAATAATTGCATACTGAAGCCCTCACTTGGTGACGGTTGAATAGTGCTATCTTCTTTTAGATGTTTAATGAAAAAAGAAAGATAAAGAAACCATTAGAGTTTTTTTATTAAAAAAAAAAACAGAAACATGTAGAAGTATGAAATCTAATATGTTTATATGATAGTCACAGAACTGGGTGAACCTTTCCTGGAGATAGAAGGTGAAGAAAAAATAAGTAAAAAATAAAAGTGTTCGTCAAAGATCCCGTCTAGAGCTCTCAGGATCATTCTGAGTTGTCAGGTGCTATTTTTTGTGGTCTTGATTTGAGCCGTGTCCTCGTTAATTGAATTACAAGAGCTTTGTCCTGACTGCTGGTTCTATAGGAGGGTAAAGTGAATGGGAATAAAATGTTTATCATCACAGTGAGATAACCTTAGCATAAGAGACCAAATATGCTTCTCTAGAATTGTGGGATATGCAACCCTGTATAAACAGCAGTCTTTATGGAGTTACTATTGTGTGGATGCATCGTTTACATATTCCTTTTATCTTTCAGAGGGAAAAGTATCTTACCCCCAATTCTTCATTCTTGGTTACATATAAAGTACTAACCTGCGTAATGTTGTTGAAGATTCAGATGAATTATGACAATTTTGATTCACGTATTTCGATTAAGTTTCTTCATGATCATATATTTTGTTTATAATCCATCTTACTGCAAACTGCAGACATCACAACAGAGGCCAATGTCTGGATATGGTCTACCGACGGACTTCTTCACTGGCCAATATGCTTATGATGCTGCTAATCAGAATTCAAATTTCTATTTATCTGGTCCACAACCAACATTTAATTATACAAATCAGATTTATTTGGAAAAGGGGAGAAATAGTAGACATCAGGTCCCAAATTCTGTTGTTCCTTGTGATCGTAATAGAGGACCTAGGGCTCTGAAGGTCAAGGGGAAGAGCAGTCCTGATAACAATGCAGTTTCTGTCTCTAATGAAGACGGTGGTGGTGCTAGTTCTGCATTTAAAATTGAATTCATCAACCGCCCAGATTTTCCTTCTGATCCTGAGAATGCAAAGTTTTTTATCATTAAGTCATTCAGTGAGGATAATGTCCATAGAAGCATCAAGTATGGTGTTTGGTCCAGCACAGTTCATGGGAACAAAAAACTTGATGATGCTTACAAGGAAGCAAAGGAAAGCGGAAGTTGCCCTGTTTACCTCTTTTTTTCAGTATGTCTCCAATTCGATTCTTGATTTGTGATTTTATGAACTCGTTTATTAAATGTGATGAATAAACTTGCTGGTCTGAAATGGGTATGCACTGATCTTTATTGCTGTTTTCCGTCAATTTATACCGACTGTTTATGCTATCCCTGGGGAAGTATTTCAAAGTATAGAGGATTCTCGTCGTTGAGTTCCATTGCTAGTTCTTTGCTTACATCATTCATTTCGGCTTCCAGTTCTTGTAAATGATCCATCATTACTGCTCTTTCCATTGATATGACACTATTGATTTATATTCAATTTAAGTGGAATTATCTGATAGCTTTCTCTAATTGTTCATATTTCTTCAGAGTAAAGAGCTTCTGGCTCAATAATTGCAGGAGTGCGGAAAAACACACTTTCGTGTGGATGTTTGACTTGTACTTCCGAAATATATTTAAAATTGGCAGGACCATTCATGGTCCTCAAATATTTTTACCTTTGTTTTCATTTTGGCCCCAAACCCTTTTTTGCATTTCATTTTGGTCCCTCATATTTTATTTGTGCTTTCATTTTAGTCCCTTAACTAATCTTATGTTTTATTTTTTATAGTGATGAATACTAGAAATGAATGAGAATGGTTTGGGATAATTTTCTTGGATTACTCAGTGATCACTACTTTCTGTTGCCTTTTTGGTTTAATCATTTTTGTCAACTGCAATATGCAGGTCAATGCAAGCTCTCAGTTTTGTGGGGTAGCAGAAATGGTAGGACCTGTGGATTTTGAGAAAAATGCAGATTATTGGCAACAAGATCGATGGAGTGGGCAGTTTCCCGTCACCTGGCATATGCTCAAGGACGTTCCAAACAGTAAATTTCACCACATTCTGCTTGAAAATAATGATAATAAGCCTGTTACACACAGCCGAGACTCTCAAGAGGTACAGAGACCTAAAATAAGACCATTCTCCCTATTTTTGTGCAAGTGTGAAAATGAGCTGTAGTTGGATACCACTAATATCCTTGATCTAGATTCAACTTGTAAAAGGTTTGCATGAATACCCCTTTAGTCATTCCTTATGCCTGTTTTTCATCAAGATGCTTTAGTTATGTCTAATTTAATCTAAATAATTGTTGAGGTTTTTCATTTGAAAGAAAAAAGGAAGAGAAAAGTTTGTTTCCTTTCCCTTGTATTTCTACCATAGGGCCCCGTAATTTAGTTGATTCAGAGGTCTTGCTGCTCCCTGGTTTATGAAGTTATTATTTCATGCATCTACAATCATAATGATAAATCACAAGAAGAAAAAAGACAGAAAAACTTATCTCGTTTCCTTGTCGTTAATGCCTCCCCATGAATCTATTAATTTGAAGGGCTTGCTTCCCGGTTTATTTATTTTTTCATTTTCTGGTTAAGCTTTTTAAAGTCTGTTTTGTTGAGAGTTCATTCATTTTTGCAAGATCTAAAGTTGTGCTAAAAATCTACAGGTAAAACTAGAGCAAGGCACAGATATGCTGAAAATTTTCAAGGAGTTCGAGTCAACTACATCCATCCTTGATGATTTTGACTTCTATGATGAACGGGAGAGGATGCTGCAAGAGAGGAAGAACCGGCAGGTGGCCAAACCAGATACTGATGGTGCTGGGTTAATTAACGTTGGTATTGTTAACGAAACATCAGACAAACTTGATCGAACTCTGCAATTGGAAGATAATACAAAGTAGAAGCTGCTGGAAGACGAGTTAGTGTTGTTGGCACCAGTGATAAGTTAAAACCGCTTGTTTTTTGAGACTGTCATGTTTGAAGTTTTCTGTGAAGCTCTTGAATGTTCAGGTCATTGTGGAGAGGTTTGCCTCATATCTCGAGGATCCGTATTGAAGATTTAAATGTTTAAAAAGTTTGGTCAGTTTGGCGTTTCTGGTACGAGAGTCATGCAATTGCTCCCATTTCTTGATATAAACTCAGATTTAAATCAGGTATGTTTGATCACTTCTGCTAACTATTTGGAAAGAACAAGTTGTCCTCTGTGCATTCCTCATTGTTAGCTGCTGTTTTTTATGGTAGAAATTGGTTTGATCTTACCTACCGTAAAAATTCCGAGCATTTGTAACACTTGCCCGCTATTTTCCAGGAGGCAAGTGAATAAAGCAAAATGTAGATTTTTTTCCCTTTCTTTTTCACTTTTGATCTTTCATTTGATTGTTTGTCGATGCATCTGCATACCCATATATTTGTTTCATTCTCTCATTGCTTCATGGTACCTCGAGTTCATTTCTAATAATGTGATGCATTGTATCCCTTATATTTACAGCAATACAGTTTGTTTACGTATTGCTGAGATGTTTAACTACCTTATCAATGAGGTTTAAAATGTTGGGTCAATCATTGAGACTTGTAGGTTGGTTCTGAAGCCTAAGGAAAAGGGAATTAGTGAACTTTTCTGGGCATTCATACAAAAAGGAAGATTTGTAACCCGGGTTGGTTACGACTATGTACCATGGTTGTAGACAACTGGGTCAAGTCTTTCTTGTCCGTGATATTGATCTACTCGTCCAATCATGCGTGATACCATATGTTATTCCAATTGCCCCCGCTTTGGAATAATGTAAAAATGTTCTATGGGACAGCAGTAGCCACTGTCACCGGTGTGGTGTGTTTGCTTTATTGCTTGTACAAGTTGAGAAAACTAATCGGCGTTTAGGCATTTGACTAGATAAAATGTGTTTCCTACACGCATTTTTTCAACCCATTCTAGAGTATTTGAAGAACTGATTTAACCTAAAATCGGACACAAGCAAAACGAAAAATTGATGTTTCTTGAACCTGAGTTAGCTTGCTCAATCACGAGTGAAACCAAAAAGCATTTGATTGGTAATAACCCGAGAATCTAAAGTAGCTCGAAAAGAAATTGTCTAAAACCTGAAGTATCTGTCCCGGAATAATCCATGAACTTGAAATATTTTAGTCCACATTGGTTTTTGAACCACATATAATGCGTACAAAATTTATATGAGAATTCAAAACCAACTTATATGAAAAAATTACGGCTTTATTTCAAGAATTAATTAAATTATCATTTTTGATGTAATAATAATAAAGACGACGATGATGACAAGAACGATGACGACAAAGATATGCATTGGAGTGGATTCACCATTTCTCATCCCTCCGGCAATGTAAATTAATTTTTTGTCTTTCAAGCAAATATAAGGGCATGTTTATTAAGGGATGCTTGGAAGGATCTTGATTTTTTTTTACAAAAAGTAATAATAAACAATTGAATAAGTTGGGAGCATTCCTATTTAAAGATGCTTCTCCAAGCATCCCAAACCTTAAAAAGAAGATGCTTGAGATAAAGTAAGAAATAACAATATAAAAAAATGAAAAAGGTGGTGTTTGAGTGAGTTGGCGGAGAGAAAATAAAAAAAGTATCCAAGAACTTAAAATAGAGATGTTTTGATAAAGATGGCCTAAGGCAACACAAGCTCAAATTAGCATGTCCCCTTTCGGCATCCCAATGGTTACGGAGATTTGTATTTTTGCTTCAAATTGTTGATATTAACCTTTTTTTCCCCTGCTCGACCTCTTCTAGAGCATCGTCCAAAATGTATATGCATGTTTTTTTAATAATAGAGAGAAAATTGAGTGTCCACCCTCACTAATTTAGTTTAGTTTTTGTCGTCTCCACTAATTTTACTAAGAATATATCCTCTTCCTACTTAAGTAGAGGATAAAAATCACAAACTTAAAGTTATCGGAGAGGGAATAAAATCTCAAAAAATTGAGGGAGGACAACATATAACTTATTATCGGGAGGAGTTAGTTACTTGATTCACCCAATATGGAAATGGACCCCACCACGTTGCAAGATCATGCATGGGACATCACTCCCTTGACGAGAACACCAACCCATAACCGTATTGGTAATATACTCGATCACAACTCAAACAAAAGTTTAGTTGAATAATTTTTAGTTGAACAAATACATGTTATATTTGACCACTTATTACTTATTCAGTGGTAGTGGTCTTCCTACTTTTGACCCAAGACCCCTTCCTCTAGTGAGAGGAGAGTCTTTGTGAAAAAGAGTAAAGAGGGTTGTGAACCATAAGATCAAAATATATCTAAAGATTATGATTGATCCTAAAAGACAAACAAAACACAACTTTTTTTTTTACCCCTCTTCTTCTCCTCTTCCTCAGCCCCTCTTTCTTTGTTCCCCAATCCTCAATCAAAACTCTAACAATAAATTCTATTTTACTAAGAATAATAGAAGTTCACAAACTTATTCTTAGCATTTATTAATGTTCTTTCCAAATTTGCATTCATTAACTATAATTGAAACTTAAATCACGTGGTTGACAATAATTTATGACAATTTCATAATAGGTAAAAAATGATGTATGATACATGGTCGATAAATATATTCAAATGAAATTGTAAGTTGAAATATCATATTGTATGAAAATGAACATAATGCATATGAAAATGAACTCGATACAATGAACTATTCAAGACCGATTTTTAAATACTTTATGTAGTAAGTGAGGTTCGATACTATATGTTTATAAATGAACTTAATGTATATAAAAAAAATGAACATAATGTATATGAAAAATGAACTCGATACAACTAGAAACGTTAACTAGTCAAGTATGGTTTTTAAACTACTTTACTTAGCAAAACCGAGGAAACACTATTTATATTTGACCTTGCATCATGTTTGACAGTTTGGCACATGTAAAAACCGGACAAAGTTTGTATAAAAAGATTAAAAGTGTGTGTATGAAAAAAGAACTCAATGTAGTTAAAAAAATGAACATTGCATCAATTTTGAAAATTTGGTACATGCAAAATAGAGGAAGACATGAACATCGCTATTTATATTTGACGTTGCATCTCACCTTTAGAGCATAACAAAAGAACTAAACATTTAACAAAATATGAACCACATGTTTACAAAAAATGACTATACAGTCACAAAAAATTAACTACATGTTCTAAAATCTTAATCTACCAAAATCCGGAATCAAAATTGGTTTCGAATTTCAACGAATAACTTAATCTCCTAGATAAAGTTCTAAAAAAAAGGTTTTGAGCATATGTTCGATTCATAACCACTTCGAACAATTATTCCTTACCCTATCTGAGAGGGAAAAAAAATCAAATATAAACCTCGTAATCATATACCAAAATTCATTGGGACAATTCATCAAACACATATTGTGCATAACTAAAATTAAGAAAGTACCTTCAAAAAAAAATCAAGAAAGTACAAAATTCATATGAACTCTTATGGAGTTATTAGAAAGAGAACAATTACTATTGTGGCAAGAAACTCATTATTGTTGGAAACAAGAGAAAATGATGAAACTTTGAGCGGGAAAAAAAATGACAAATTGAATATGACTAGAAGGGATAAAATTGAAATGTTAGCATGTAGTACTGAACATGTTTACAAATCATGAATATTACGTCTATAAAAAATAAACCACAAAAAAAGTAATCAATGTGACACACATTTCTATATGTTAATCACGATTGTCCATTTATTTTGCTCTTGTGGCTAAAAAAATTCACAATCCTCCTCATATATCTGTATAATCTCATCATTTATGCTCAAATGCACCGCGTCCCAACTTGCAACATGAATTTCTCAACATCATTCGTTAATATTTATCGGGTTCCAACGCATCATGATAAAACATTAAAGTCAACTATCGTCTCCACGTCACACAACGTAACAATTGTCCCAACTTGTAACATGAATTTCTCAACATTGTTCGTTAAAATTTATCATGTTCCAACACATCATGATACAACACTGAAGTCAACTATGTCTCCACGTCACGCAACGTAACAATCGATATATCTACTCACATCAATTCCCATAACACCCCTACATATCGTCCGAGAATACATATATAAACCCATATATAAACCAGGATCTTGTTTCCTTTAACGATTGATTTCAATGCGTTATCGGTAAGCATCGATTAATATATCATCCAACGTTATTCCACGTTAACGGTGGGCATTGTTGCCTTCCAACTTTCGCAAAATTATATTGTTCTACCGGTGGACTATGGCTTGAAGTTTTAATTATAAACCATTAATTTTATAATATTACTAAGGGCATCTACCTTGTATTTACCTATGTGTTTTTAGTTATACTATAGCCAATGCAGTTCCAAGGACTCTCCACAATCCGATTCCAAGATCACGATTCCCGACGCTGACAAACCTATTAGTCGAGATATCAGGGAAGGATGGCCTCCATCTCTAACCCAATTACAACCAAATTCACAGGTGTAAATAATGGCAGTTAGGACTTTATTTCTTGAAAAGACTGAAATTTGGCAAAATCAAAGTATACAAACATCTAACTAAGTAGACTGTCGTCATTTTCCCCTACTCCTTCAGCGTGTCTTTCTCTGTATTAACCTACACTTTTCTCCCCAACATTACTAACACAATAGCAAGTTACAGCAGGATGTTCAAAATCAATCTTACATTGAGACTGTTGGACCAGGGAAGATTGTCAATAGAGATCTCAATTTCATTCCCTGGGAAATAAAATCTTCATCTTTCGGCCTATGCAGCGTTTTTGAACTGTTTCTTTGAGGAAGTAGCGAAAGAACTTGTTTCGGTTCTTAAAATGGAACGCAAATCAACCCTGTTGAGACTTGAGAGAAATGGCAGTTGCTCACAAGTAACAAAGTATTGACCTGATAGGAGAAGTTGTGTCATGAATTAGTTGATCTTTGGTTTTGCTCTCCTGGGTCGCAACACGGCCCACAGGATGACCGCAACTGCCAAGAAGGCGGGTATGGTGGTTATGTCAAATTCCACATGTACATTCCTCTCTCCAGTACAGTGTAACGGATGAAGCATGGCTAACGTCGAATTTACTTGTTCGACAAATCTGCAAAAAAGCCAAGAATAATTCACCATGAAAAACTGACAGATCATGCATAGTCTATTGGTTGCAGGCCACTGTTCAAAGGATAAAAATTAATGCATACTCCACAGTTGAATAAACCATCAAAGTACTTGATATGGAACAGTGATATTCCAGGAAAATGTTATAAAAGAGCCCAAAAACTTATTATTTCCTTTTCTCTTCTCATCAAAAAATACATTAGAGTCACACATTCCCATGTCTACTTAGAAGCAGTGAAAAATTATAAAAAAAGGGGGTGTTTTTTGTTTTGGAACTTTGATAAATAAAAAGGTCAAGTTCAAAATAGTCAATGCAAACACTTTAGAACCGTCAGAGGACTTTCTCTGTAAAAACACAAGCTTCAAAAAAACAATGCTCATAACTGATAAGATCTCTTTTAATTAGCGAAGAAATTCCAAGAGCTGTCAGAGGACAAAAACTGAAGAGAAACGAAAACTAAGATGAAATCTAGAAGAAATTTGATCAGCGTACCCTCTAGATGCATCCTCCAGTGAATGTAAGAGCCTTAAGGCATCAGGATAACGTAGTTCTCCGGTAATAGTAGAAATCTGGAAAGAAAAAGAATGTCACTCCATATAGTTCAATTGCTAGAGAAATAAAAAGGAAAATGGCAACTTCACTCACTCTTCTCCACAGGCCAACGACAAAATTATATTTGTTCACTAGCTCACGCTCCTGAGACTGAAAGACCTTAAAGGACTTTTCAACTATTCAATGTTAAGGAAAAAAAAACAGTGCAGAAAGCATACAAGCAAAAACTACTACTAGAAGCACACATCACTGCAATTAGTCATATGTAAGCTTCTAACAAAAGATAACATACTCTTGGCATACTAAAATTAATGATGTACAACTAATGCAGTGAATAACTTTCAGGAAGTGGATGAAACTATTGTGGAAAGAAAGATGGTAGAAAGATTCACGACAAAAAACAAAACATTCACTTGTCTTAGGTATTGGCTAAAAATGTCGACAACTTCAGCATCGGAATCTGATACATCAGACCAAGATAGTTTACACAAAAGATTCCACAATTTTAAGGCAATAAAAAAATTTATAAGATGAAGGTATGCCAACTATTCAACATGGAACGACAATATTTTTCCTGAAAGCCTACTAAAACAAGGATACTTGATCGCTCCATGACAAGGCGGTGTACACCTGAATTGACAAGTTGAACGGATTCTTCAAGAGCTGTGATAATATAGCTCCGGGCTATAGTATCCAACTGAAACTGAGAGATGTGCCAACCTTGAGAAGAAACAGAAAAAGGGTTGCATCCCACTGACCATATCCAATCCTAACATCAAAAAGATGAATTAGTAACAGAAATGCTACACAAAACTATTGTTTCAAACAATTACAACAAGAGCAAATGCTGAAGGTCATTAAAGATACATTCTTTCCTTCTTTTTTTTTTTTTGTGTGGGTTGCAAGGGGACCATAGAGCTTAATAGGGAGATTTAAGCCAACCTCAATTGCAGTTTCATGGGCATGGCTGTAAACAAAATGTAAAGGAAGCAAACCCGCAATATGCTCAGCAGCTGAAGCAATTGCAGCTTTAATTGGCCTCCTGTAAACGATAATAAAAATTATATGGTAACAATATGAGGAACCTATAGATATTGTAAATAATATATAAGAAACCGTAAGATCAATCAGGAAATTCCAAAAGGAAACAGTTGACGCAGTTTATCTCTGTTTGGTAGGTGGCAGTAGATCTAGGAATTTCACTTAGCATGGTCAAGAATGAATAGAAACAAAAATTATTGAAAGAGGAAACAAATATATATCAAATCGATTCCAGCATCCCCTAACAGGTTCTCACTAATCAGCTCTAGTGATGAGAGAGCAAAGTGATGATTTCAATTCTTTAGTTAGGGAAAGTGAACGTTCGAATCTTACCTCAAATCCAATAGAAGAGGCTCGCCGTTGCATTGCGAATGAGATTCCCAGGATGGGTCTTCTGACTGAACAACAATAATCATATCTGAAAGCGATTTCGCCTGGTAATGCTTGTCAACTAACAGAGGCTCCCCATGGATGAACCAAAATACAGGAATTTCCAGAACAGATCTGCTATCAACATGCTTCCCTAAAAAACAGAAGCATATAGTCATGGCACCATATATAAATTATAACTTGTTCAGGAAGAATATACAGACTGTTCATTTACCTAAATCATCAATGAAGTTAAATTAAATGTTATACGTATGCAGGACGAACTGAGAGATGAATAGAAGGTGAGAACTTGTGGGTTTCCAGTGATAAGAGTTTCTTTTTAGGGGAGAGAAAATAAGAAAACTGTGTAATCAAGTTGAGACTTAAGAACATACATCAGAAGAAATTACTATCTATTAACCAGGCAGCATATACTCAAAATTATAATTTCTGGTATCTACGATTGCACCATCTAAACTAAGGCACCAACAGTTGTTAAAGTGAACATGTTTAGCTATAACTATATTCAGCAATCAGTAAGATTACCTTTAAGTGATCCATGCTCATTAAGCCTCTGCAATTGATGCTGAAGAATTGCTGAATCAAGATATGTACGAACAGTTTTTCTATATGTGCCATTGACCAGCAACATTGGCACAGCTGCTGCTCGTCGGGCCACTGAAAATGCCATCGCTAAAGCAGGTTCCTCTGAAAGTGACAGCCTACAAAAATAATTTGGATAATCAATTTAAGCACTGAATTATTGTCCGATTCACAGGGAGCTTATTATAGGAGCTAACTTTTTCATGGGCGTATGCTATACCAACTTGTGATGCTGAAAAATTCCAATATCTTAAATAAAGCTCTGAGCATGGAAGCCTTCTGAGTGCAGCATGCTTACCTCGCTTGTTAGTTTGGGGCCATGCAGTGGGAGCTCTTGTAGGGGTTCCACTGGCTCGTTTATATTTATATATATTCTAGATGCTAATGCAATGTGTACATCTGTTCATTTTATTTCCTCTGTTTCTTTTGACAACTTAAAAGTACATCTCGTCTGATTCTGTAAATTTCATTTTTTATCTTTTTACAATTTTCTCTTATTTGTTTAGAAAAAATGATATGTTAGCAATTTAAAACATCAACCCTATTTAGCTATCACCTTTAGGCAATGGTAAATGAATTCGTGGTAAAAATTAAACGAAGCAAACCCAAGATACACTATTCTTATTCTGATGAATCAGCATTTCGACAGATGGCAAGGATAAATATCAACAGAATTACTAAAGGTTGAGTCTTAAGTAGATAAGTGGGCAATAAGTGAATATTTACTTTTTTAAAACTGTATACCTGCTACACTGAAGATCATTCCTAAACTTGGATATATATACATTCTAACTCCCCATTGGACAGCAAACGGCATATACTGTGTATCTTAACACTTACATGTGTCGACTGAAGGTTGCCTTTTGTGAAGATAACAACAAAGATGAAAGCCCGTTCTTCAGAGCATCAATATCCACTGGCAATTGCTTAGCACTCCTGACTTTCTGCAACAGCAAATCATAATTGCCAGTAATGGGTGACTTGAAACTGAATTGTCAGCCATAATACATATAAGTAATGACAGATAAGTAGAATACCTCCTGAGTGATGAAAAATAACTGAAAAGAAACCTTCTCATAGGAATGATAGGCTCCATCAGCAATGGATGGTGCTATAATGTGCCTCATAGATCCCCACAGTGTTGCACCTAAGTGTGCAAGAAAGGTATCTCTTGCAACGGTGTAATTGTGGAAATCCTGCATGACGTGATCATGATTCATCTGAAACTAAGCCAAATATCTCGTCTTTCCTAATTTAATCTAGATTAGTAAGTGATACTTCAGAAAAAGAAAATAAAAAAAGTTCAGATTCACAAGTTTTGGAACAACCACAAGTCATGAGTATCATTCAGCTGCAGTTAATCCACACATGAATTAAGTGTTTGAATTGAAAGCTAGAGAAACAACAAATTAGACAATGGTTAATATTTCAGAAAAATAACCAGAACAAAATTGAAGATTCACAATTCACATCAAGTTGAGAAATAAAAGAGGCTCTTTCCATTTGCTTATGTCCAAGGAGGAGTGGAGTGGAAAGATAAAATATAAACAGGGTTTAAGCAATAGAAGTCACAAAATTGGTCTAGTTTAGACAACAGAAGTATGTAGTATGCTTCTCCAGACATTCGTCATGAAGAGTTTTAGTCACTGTGGCCTCATATCCAAGACAATAATTGAAAACTATTCTGTCCTTGACTCCAATATGTAGAGAAGATAATTTCATTAAAAGTTGGAAGGTTTCAGTCAGAATACAGATTGGGGGAAGGAAGTGCACAAGATAAAGTGGTCTGCGTTCAGCTTTCTTTCTTTAGGAAAGAGGGTCCAAATCGTCATATAATCCATACTGCTGAAGAGCTTATATTTATTGAAGAAAATTCAGCAAATCTTCTGGAGAATCACAAAACGTGAAGTTTAGATTAATCAAGCAATTACCTCAGTCGCATCACTAAACAAGTTCCAGTTCTCCATTCGCACTAGTGCTTCAGTGGCCTTTGTTTTATGGTTTTCATCATACTCCTCACCTTCAAAGTACTTGAGTTCGTTTTTCAGTTCTCGCATTCTCTCATCAAGCTCTGAAATTCACACAATCAGTCGTAATCTACACAATTCTTGCATAAACAAGAGCAACATCTATGAGTTCATCACTTCTACCAGCTGTAAGG
The DNA here is from genome assembly GCA_002319775.1 of Fagopyrum tataricum. Classification (NCBI taxonomy): domain Eukaryota; kingdom Viridiplantae; phylum Streptophyta; class Magnoliopsida; order Caryophyllales; family Polygonaceae; genus Fagopyrum; species Fagopyrum tataricum. Next base: position 8,708,997 of record CM008280.1, read on the forward strand.
TACTAGTTAGCTCAGAAAAGGGAAAGAAACAAAGGTATTTGAGAAGGAGATGAAACATGGACATTCATAGTAATTAAAAGCGACAAAATATAAATATTAGTTAAGCACACCTTCACATAGGGCAAGCCTAGATTTTCTTCCTTTGCAATGTTTGAAAGCGAAAAGTTCGTAGATGTCAATCTCAGCAAGAAGTATATCAATGGACTGATGGCTTCCCTGAAAATATCAAAAGAAGACTGTTATTACACCATAGAGACCAATGAAAAAAAGCTCTGAACTAGGCAACGGACCCTTATATAAAGAGACTTCGACATATGATAAAGAATATATCCCCTTAATTATCAAAAACATGCAATTATGCACGGTAAGATAAATAATTTTGCTAAAATCATTTTAGGACAAACATGACCAAGAGCAAATCACGTGCCTAATCAAATCTGCAGACAGAACATTACATGTATAAGCTCTATAGACAGCAGGAGAATAATATTGCAAAAGAGGAATGTACATGCATAAGCTCTACAACTATGCAGAATGTAGGAGATTAACAAATCAGAATAATTGGGAATGAGAAGTGGTTGATCCATCAACAGGAAAACATACTTCAGCAAATACTGAGAACTTCTCCTGAATAACGTCCTGCAATCTATTTTCAGCTTCCTCCTCCGAAATCTCTGCATGTTACAATTATAAGATATCAGAAAAAATTGCAGAAGATCTGAATACCAACTCAGAATGCAAAAAAAAAAAAAGGACCCGGAGGTTGAACTTGAATCTTAAAGTGCAGAAAAAGCGTTCATCTTACATAAAAATAGCACTAGCCCCACATAGATACCAGTCAAATTAACATTTTTAAACTTCTTCCCAAAAGAATTTATCTGAAAAGTTTATTCAAATGCGTTAAGCATTGAGAAAAATACAACTGCGACAAGTAGTGTGTAATGCATGGTTGGAAGGCAACCATTCCCCTACTCTATTGGATGATATTATTATCACAGTTGACGATGAGTCAGAGAAGGAGTATCCAGGTAGGAGGTTGGTGAACATGGATCTAATCTCTGGGATTTTCATAGCTCAATAGGTATATACACTGCAGATTTTTTGAAAGAAGATGGTTAAAGTGGGTGCAAACCAGCTCCAACACCTATTTTTATGTAAACATAAATTAGAATATGTACATGCCCTGTATACTTTTACATAGTTTTTATTCCTAACTATTCCTTATTCTTCGAGTTGTATATATTCCTTCCTGTACACGTCTGCTTGTGCATTGATCAGAGGATTCATTTTCTTCCTCCAATTTATTCAAACTTGTCAAGCTACTTGTGATTGGTTAAGTTATAAAACTAGGTCGTTTAGCCCTGAAATAGTCCAAAGCCTAGCTTAAGCTCAATGCCCTGACAAAAGAAAAGCTTAATAAAAATTTCTGCAAGCCAAACTTGGATAAATACCAGACTGTATAATATTTACCCCTAATGACCAAAGAGAAAGGTACTGGGAATACCTGCAACTGCCCCAATTGTTCTTTCCACGTTTGGTAAGCTTTGTTCTGTACGCACACCTTCCCCCCCAACAGCAGGACCCCAAGAGAAAGGGCCAGCACTTAAATCAATAAAAGCCCACCTACAATAATGCAAAAGCATTTGTTCATATATAATTGCAATCATGTGGCTGCATGTAACCATACAGCATACCTGTCTTTTCCAATCCATGTATCTGTAAGACAATCAGCATGCAGACCACTGAAATCCCCAGATTTCAGCTTCTTTTCCAATAAAATCTTCCAATCTTCAGACTTACCACCCAACAACTGTTGAAAAACCGGTACTTAGAAGGCAACCAACAAAATTCTTCTCGTATTCAGAATGAAATCACTAATTTAACTATAAATGAAAGCCAGTGTACCTGCTGAACCTTGTTATAAACAATTTCCGCAGTGTCCTTTTCACTATTTAGCTTCTCAATACTGCTTAAAGCACTTAAACATGCATTTGACCATTCCACCTGCACATAAAAAATTAAAAATGAACATTCAATGATGACCATAATGGAAGTCGACACAACCCGAAGGAAAGTATGCACAAGCTTTACATAATTATTATGAGCAATGCGACTTGCAAGCTGAAAAAGCCCAAGGGTCGTGGGATACTAGATGAGGGATGTACAAAAATACATGATATCTTATTTCTAACTGGATCCTAATTAGTAAAAACAAATAAATTTGAACTTAAGTACATACATAGGTTAAAAAAAGATTTCCTCCTTCCATTATCTAGCATCCTAATAGTTTCACCTTTTAATACAAAGTAAATAGATAATTAGACGAAGTTAACAACTTTAACACTAGAAGGGTATGAAGCATTTTGTAAATGTCATTTAGTTAATATATCATCATATACTGTAGCCACATTAAAAGCAAATAAACAGTCGCTTCCACAGTAAGTCCCCATTCAAATTACGGAAGAAGTAATGTGCAAAAACGATAAAAGCAACTAGATGACTTTTTTCCTACACTCACGGTGTCAGTTTCTTCAGTAATTGTCCAAGCAAACTTAGCCATCGGATGCTTTTGATACAAAGGCCGCCTCATATTGTCAAACGCTGAAACTGTTTTCAGTAAATAAAGAGGCATGTCAAACGAGAGGATCAAACATGAAAGAGTGTTCTCTATAGTAAATCAGTTATGGGTCCTAAATTGGACTCGAAACTGAAACTGAAACTGAAGGATTTTAAAATGAATTCAACTATTTGAATGAGCTTAATTCCAAGAAAAATGAAATTGAATTTGACGAGTCCATAGACTGAACCTATTGAACTTGGATTCCACCCTTTCGGTCCCTCTAATGAGGTTGGCAGTAAATAATTAAGTGGCAAAATAACCAACTCTAAATCCCTCACACTAAGCCTCACATGACCAACTCCATTGGCAGAAATTTAAGCTTCCATCACCATCCTTGATGGAATCAAAGATTATCCTCTCTCTACTCTCATCTGTCCATACTCCATACAACCATCATAATTCTCTTGTCATTCCTCTCCTCCACAAGCTATTGTTTCTTCTGGTCCTTAAACTAAAAGTTCAGAGTTATCACCTTCATGGACTGTCCAACTAACTCGTCCCCATTTACTTAATTTTGAAGAATATCGGCAAGATTATTTTTGAGTCATGTTCAATGAGAGCGGATTGGTCTTTCAGTAGGACATATAGAGCAAAATAACTCTATTTTGGTCCAAGGAGAAGAATGCATACATTTGACACAAAATATTATGTAATGAAACAGTTGAAAATCCAAAACAATTCTAAGCTCAAAATACAATTTAGAGGTAAAGAAAACACAAAGTATTTCACTTGTAACTACAGGATGATAGGAATTAATAACAAAAACTTAATAATAGGGTTATGAGAATTTTCTCACCAAGAACACTATCTGGATGGCTCCCTGATTGAAGAATTCTAGACTGTAGACTCTTGTTCTATAGTACAGCAAAATAAACATTCTTTGTTAGGATTTATGAAAGAGTGTTGTATGGTAAATGACACTAAAAAGGACATCTAGAAGCACCTCCCGAAGAAACTGTAGTTCTGAAATGGATAACCCTCTCCTGTAATAAGGTTCAATTTCAAAATAAACAGAACTTAGTAATAACCAAGGGCACAGAAACCGAAATGGTTATCAAAAGATCAAAAGTTATCTAATATAATTGGCTTAAACTTCAATATTATTTATTGACTAAACAAAGAAACGAAAAAAGGGTTTAACTAAACAATACAAGGATAAAACATCATATTTGTCACGGCATATATTTATTTTTTGTTTTTCCTTGTTTTATCTCAATAAGCCATAGCTTGGACTAAGACAAGGGGGAGAAGTAATGAGGATATAAACGTCATAACTTCAAGTCCCATTTTCATTTTCGTCAACTATGGCCAAAACCTAGGACATCAATGAATAATTATATAATAATCCAACGGCTTCACAAGTAACAAAATCAACTTCAATCAATTGAATTGTGTGTAAACTACACAGGTCTTCTATTAATAGATACAAAAACCAGCAAAGGGTTCCATTTGTTGTACTAAAACACCCACTAATAGAAGCACAGACCAATGTGTTGCAATATCATCTTCAAATCCTTACTAAAAAAAGTCTATTCTGTACAAGAACTTATTTCTGGTAAAGAATTTTAGCGAAGTTGTATAATAAATTAAAAACAAAATAGCATTGATGTAAGCTTCAGGAGAAATCTTCAGAGCTAGCATCTGAATCATCTTAGTTTATATAGAAACAAGAACAACATACCTATAACCATATTTAGCTCTCTTAGAAACACGCTTCGGATTCAAAACAAAGACATTGTATGCATTGTCTAGCTGCAAGTATCCAATTAAACTGGAAAAAAGAGCATCCATAGCATCCAAATCCACTTGCCAGGTTACATTTCCGCCAACACTGCGAAGGCATTATAAAGTTTTGACCCAAAGTAAATATTTAAATAAAAAGCACATAAAAAGGAGCACAAATTTATCCACAATACTTGATAGCTTTAATTTACAATCGCCGTGAGCTCAAGTACGGTTCAAGGATTCGTGCTTTAGAGATTTAACTTACCCCCAAAGTCATAAAACCACGGCCAAAAGTTGATAGTAATAATTGAACCATGTTATTTTAATTTAGTCAGATTCGAAGACCACCTCACACATATTCACTATATTGATTACTAAACTAGCCAATATAAAGTTCAAACTTTGAATAGGCCAAAGTGCTCCCGCCAAGCAATGCCTAAAGATGGATGATTAACCATAATAAGGATATACAGGCAAACACATAAAAAGTATCAATTTATGGTGTACAACTCTGCAAAACTTCCCATTTCATACCCCTGAATGTTCACACCGGTATAACACCCACTCTAACAGTAAAAACAATTACAAAGTGCATATATAAGTCGGATTAAGATTTGTATACCCAGCTCCATTCACGTCATCTTTGCGGGCCAGGACATCGATTGCACGCTCGAAAATAGTAGTAACCTTTTCACTCATTTCTATAGCATGAACGGAAAAACTGCAGGAATATACAATATAATGTTACAAAATATATGCACCAAACATGTGGAAAGCAGAATTCATCAAGGCTAATCCAATTAGCGTCCTTAACACAAAACAAAATATGCAAAACCATTACTTGAAGTTCACATGACTGACAACAGGAAAATAGTGACTCTGCTTATCCACATTCATCTTGTAAAATGGGTTGAGGCTTTCACCAATTTGTGGGATCCGCGTATGCTCAAAAATGTGGTCAATGTTTGTGAACCAGCGCTCAAGTTCTTCAGCCTGCAATTTAAATTCTTAAAAAAATGAAAAGCACAAAGAAATCAGTGTTTATAGTCAACTCTAACTACCCGGAAAAAATTATGAAGATAATCAATATACCTTGGTTGCCTTTTCCTTCAAACCCAACAAAAATGAAATTCACCGGTACTGGGAGGTATATTGACTCAACCTCCTGCAACTTCAAATAATTTCCAATGTTACCTGCGAAGTTCTGATCATGTCATAATCTTTAGATAGATAAATTTATACACAGCATTACCAGAGACTTAATGGGACTTCATATTGGTATTCGTCTCATGTAATAAGCAAAATATTGGTTTATACAATATGCATCTGATCTTATTGAAATATACTCTTGGAGGAAGTGCTCACTTCCTCGGTCCATCAGTTGCACTTACCCAGTTCCTTTTAGTGGGAGAAATCAAGTGTGTACATATTCACTGAATTTAACATATTATTATGTTAAGGGGGGGAAGGGATATACAAATGCTCAGGGATAGTTTGCAGAAAATGGTTGCTGACAGTAAGGGGGGGAAGGGAGTTTCAACACAGTATGCTTTTCCCTGTGAAACCTTATGGAAGGTGCCACCGAGGGGAACTATTAAGATGAATACAGATGCTGCGATGGGATCCAGGGGAGGCATGGGCATCGGAGCCGTTTTTAGGAATGATCTGGGCCATATTTCTGGTGTGGTGGGGACGTTCTTGGAAGGGAGCTGGCCGGTTTGGTGGGCGGAGGCTGCAGCGGTTCGTTTGGGCTTGCTGGAAGCTAGGCGGAAAGGACTCACTACTCTGGCTGTTGAATCTGATAGCCTCATTGTGGTCAATGCGTTGTCTTCTTCCCAACTCCCACGGTGTCATGGTGGTCTCATCCTTAGTGATATATTAGAGCTGATGACTTCCTTTAGCTTAATTCAGATTTACTATATTCCACGTAGTGCTAACTCAGTGGCTAATGAATTGGCTAAACAGGCTTGCTATCTCAACTGTGGAGAAGTGATGACTGACACCATTCCACAAAATGTGTATGAACTTTCTGTTCTTGATTATCATTAATATATTATTCCTCTTTCAAAAAAAAAGTAACCTTTGTGGTTTAGATAGTTAATGAATGAATTTTTTTTATTACAGATGAAGTCAATCCAAACGGTCAAGAGCTTAATTATCTGAGTAGTTTTGATTCAACTAGTCACTAGTTGAACCTAACTTGTGTCTAACGAATCTATCAGAGCAGCTGAAGGCGACCAAAAATCCTTCCACATAATCGTAAGTCACGGTTTCCCTACTCAAACCACTACTCACTCATACATTCAACCAAACGCTAAATGAGTAATTCGTTACTTCTCCCTCTAGCAACCGAAATTCCAATCCTCAACCAATTCAAGTCGTGAGACCAAGAAAAGCACAAAATACCAGAGAAGGAGTGGTATACAATATACTAACCTGCCTTTGAGTAATTCAGAGCAGCCATTCTGTCAGGCCTAGAAGCACTTAAATCATCAAACTCTGTAACAAAACGCATATGACAAGCTCTTACAATTGGTATTTGAGACTGTATATGGCCAAAGAAAACCTCAAATTTCCCTCAATTCATCCAGCAATTCGATTTTCAGAAACAAATTTAACCTACCACCACTGTGAATCACGGACTCGCTCCAAAACCTACTCTTCTGCTTGAGGTTAAACAAGGAGAAGACCGATGACTTGCCGGAACTACGATGCCCGGGTGAAGATCCAAGTATCCCGGGAACTACTAAGAACTGTTCAAAAACGAAAAAAGAAGAAGAGAAGAATCTGAACCAAATTAGACGAGATTTCAAGGAAATCGAAGTTTGAGATTCGAACTTGAGTAGATAATCAGCGTGTACAACGCACCAGAAGAAGTGAAAAGATCAATCTGCGCTCCATTTCCGACGACGATAGAGATCGCCAAACTTGACGATCGAAGGAGCAGCGAGAACTTAAAAGCTAGCGATCTCTGAACCGGCGATTGCCGACTAGTACTGGACTGTATTCATCTTATTTAATATTTTCGATATTTTTTTCAAAATTTTAATATTTTCACTTGCTCCATAAAGACAAATTAGGATAAACTATCTTTACTACACCACATTTTATATACGTGATATTATAGGTAAAACTTACATTAGTATTAACAAAGTTCTGTAAAAAAAAGCATGCAAGGCAATCAACATAAAATTAAATTAGAATACGACCTTGCAATTTTTATAAATGTGAAAATTTTAGAGTCTCCGGTGAAGGTTGAAAATTTTATGACTACTTAAACAATTAATTAAAATCATACAAGAGTTCATTTGCATTTATATTCTAGATTTTAAAATATAATATAAAAAAATGTTACAATAGTTATAGAAGACTGAATAATTTTAGGCATAAACTTTATGCAAATATACATGTGTAAGTTTTATATCAAATGTAAAAAAAAAATAAAACTAAAAATAGGAGATATAAATTATTTAATGCAAGTGAATTGTACAAATTTCACAAAAAAAATATAACAAAATGTAGTTAAAAGCGCAACCCACATAAACGAAACTTACAACCAACTTTTATCGTAAGTTTTTTTGCGAAACTTTTATCATGATAGGGCTTTTAAAATTTCATTTTTTTACTTTTCTCTTCAACTTCCAGTTTTTTCCAAACCTTCTTTCAATCTTCGAAATGAGATTTGGGTTGCACATCCTGGTAGATTTTAAACATTTGAGGACTCAAAACGCATCTACACCAAGTGACCTACGTGTTTTAAGGTACAATTTCTTTTTAAAAAATCATCTATTTTAACTTATTACATTTTCATTTTTAAGGGTTAAGGTTTAGATTTGAAATTCGCATTTTGGAGCATTTTAGTTTTTTTTTTATGGTTGAATAATGTTAGAAATGCATAAATCAATGTTATTTGGCAAAACAAAATTGACTAAAAAACGATCAAAAAATGGATTTAAAGGCATTTGGAAATTTAAAAATGAATGTGTGCATGCGTTAGGATACCGCGTGAAAATGCAAATTTCACATTGGTACACCTCATGAAAATTCAGTTTTCATGTCAAGCCCTATCAAGAGAATTGTATTTTAGGGGAGACTAATGCAATACCCGCACCTTTTACGGGTGATTTTAATTATTTTTTATGTTTATTTGTTCAAATAATTAAAATTCATGCATCAAATATTATGTCAACATTGAGCATGTTTGATTTTATTAGTCATGAATTAATAAAGTGAGATATAAGGTTATTTCATAGGCATAAATGTCATGTAGATGAATTTATACCAAATATTAAAAATGTATGTAGAGTGTTAATAGATTGTCAAAGCAATAATAGAGACATGTATTATATCATGCGACACGAGTAAGAACTCGTACGGATAAATAAATGTTGCAAGAACAAGGAATTAAAACTGGTTATTTTTACCCTTTAATGTTCATCCATCCATTTTACTTTTTCACCATCCTTATCTTCTCCCTCCTTTATCCATCTCCATATTCGATCAAAAAAATTCTCATGTCCATGCCCGATGATTATATTACTCATCGGCTTGTTGCTAATAACAATCGATTTTTAATCGAGCTTTTCATATGTCTTGTCCTTATTTACATCATCTTCATTATCATAATCATTATTTTGGTGGAAAATCTCCGTTCATAATCCAAGAGGTAAAACAAGGAATTTAATATGGCTTTATCAAAAGAGGCAAGCAAATCTAAAATTTTGTTTGTATCTGAGCATAAATCCAAAAACATGATTTTGTTTTGACATAAGTTATTTTATATCTCATGTGAAAACAACGAATTTCTAATGTAGAGGTTCCCGATTTGGGCAACTACAGAGCATACTCTTCGGATTAAGTTAGTTTCCAAAAATCTAAGTTCCTCATGTAGAAAATCCCGTAAAGGGTAGATAATAGGCACTCCCTCTCACTCTTATACAACTAGACTAATTACACTTGTGTATTCTAGCATTGTTTTTTTTTTTTTGTAAAGTTATACTCAAAATTGAATGTTAATACACAATTTTGGTACATTGTTTACACAATGTCGAGTTACACAAGTCCAATCGAGTTACACAAGCCCAATGTCCGCCATTTACACAAGGCTGAGTTACACAATTTTTGTCCGCCGTTTACACAAGGTCGAGTTACACAATTTTTGCCCATCATTTACACAAGGTCGAGTTACACAATTTTTGTCCGTCGTTTACACAAGGTCGAGTTACACAATTTTTTTTACCGTCATTTACACAATGTCAAGTTACACAAGCACAAGGTCCGTTGTTTACAAGATTAATTCAAAGGGGTCAATACACAATTTCGGTTGTTTACACAAGGTCGAGTTACATAAGCTCAAGATCCGTCATTTACACAAGGTCGAGTTAAACAAGACCAAGGTACGTCGTTTACACAAGGTCAAAGTTACACAAGTTCAAGGGTTAATACACAATTTCAGATAGAAAAATGAATTAATATGAAATGAAGCATCGCCACATCATACTATTAGAGTCCCTTCTATAAACCTGATCAGATTAAAATAAAATTAATGTGAAAATGAAGCATACACAATTTTGATGTAAATAAAAAAAATAGATGAAATAGGGAGGAACAAATCGACACATAGAGGGAGGAACATATCTGACTATTTGAGTCCATTCTATAAAACCTCATCACATTAAAAAAAATAATATGAAAATGAAGCATACACAATTTTTATGTAAATTAAAAAAAGATCAAATAGGGAGGAACAAATCGACAATTTTGCTCCTTGTACTTGTAAAAGAGTTAATAATATATGCCACCATAGACACACGAGATTCCTGAAAAAATTGAACCACATATATTGAAGCAGAAAATGCAATTCAAATAGGGAGGAACAAATCGACAGTTGTGAACGACGACAACATATCAATTATTCACAGTGATGGCGGTAGCGGAGGTAACGGTTCCGGCGGCAGTCTTTAATCCTCGGCGCAGGGGGCTGGTGGTCTTCAAGATCTAGTTGCTTCGACCACCAGATATGGATGATTCGACTCTGGTGGTGCGAGTCCGGTTCGTCTCGTCGGCGCCGAATCTAGACGTCATTAGGGTTTCTGGTTTTTCGTAATGGCGGTTTTCGGCTTCGTCGGATCTGACACCTGCTTCGTCATTAGGGTTTACGAGATCTGAATTGAGAAAGCACATTTATAGTCTTTTAATTTTTACGTATTCCCCTTATGCCCATCTAATTAATTAATTTTAGATTAAAAACATTAATTGAAAAGTGGAGGAACCTAGTTTGTATCAACAATAAAAAAGGCTTCTCTACCGCATTCTTTTCTATAAATTATTACTTTGGATTTTTGCTTACTTAGAGTTTTGTGGAATGTATTCAAGAACACTTAGAATGAAACTAGTTGAGAAGAGTGAACAAGAATAGTAGATTCTTACTTTCTCTTGGTGTATTCTTGTTACAATGAGAATGACCTCTATTTATAAGGTCAAGCTTGGTTCTTTTTACAATGGGAGTGACCTCTATTTATAGGCCAAGCTTGGGTGAATTTCTTAATTAAATACTAGGGAGATAAAGAAGGTGAATAATTAACCTTGTACAATTTACATCTTCTCTAGAAATAACCATGCAATGATATCACGCTAGAAGACACACATCATTATACTTGTAACTTGTGCATGTATATATGTTTCATAAGAATATCTTCCATGACAATATTCATAATTTCACATTGGTTCTTAACGTGAGATTCCATTTCTTACATTGAGAACCTTTGTAGAAATTATTTGTAATTTAAGTCGAATTGTAATGTAATGATTCATTTTAATAGGTTGCGTCTTTCATTTTTGATGGGTTATGACTTTTATCATGTGGTTGGGATCTTGTATAACCATCATTTTTGAATCCAAACACTCACATTTATCCCTAAGGTTGATTTGCTTATGCACCAACTTGTCCTTATGTTTTTTTTGACGAAAGGGTAAGTGACTCGATTACGCTAGATACATCTAGCATATCGAGAGGCCAAAAACAGGAAACGGACAAACCAACAAGAAGTCAATAGAACACCAAACAGCGACAACAAAACAACATCTGAAAAAGAACAAAAAAAGTCAAAAGCATCCTAAAATACCGTACAAACAACCCAAACAAGAGGTGTTGAAAGCACGAAGATGACAAAATCATGAAGAGAACACGGGGCAGATGAACTACCGTGGTGTCTTGTCGCCGGGGTGCAAGACAACATAAATTTGCAACAAGGAATACACCACCTGCTGGAAAATATGGATCCCACGACGTCCCCCTCCTAGACGAGGGATTTTTGAAGACCTCGAACACATCCACAATTAGACATGAGCACATGATTGTAGCCTTATCCGAAACAATCAATCACACCACACTTGAGAAACGCCGTCAACAACAAAATCATCCGGTTAATAAGATACATTATTTACTTTCTCCTCCTCATCTGCTTCCTCCTTATTATTATTATTATTTTTCCTTTTCCGGTATGTAGCTCCTTGCTAGTTACTCTGACTGAACAAGTGCACGTGGGTAGGAATGTACAAGCATCAAATTCGGTTTTGAACAATTGTCCTTACATATGTTGTACACGGCAACACATTGTGGAGTAAAGAGATTTTGGTTGAAGTTTCAAGCTTTTTTCAATAGTTCTTGCAATTCTCAACCAAAAAAAATGTATTTTTTCCTTCCCAAAATCCAATTATAGGAAAATTATAAAGTTTTCATGCCTATCGTTGACAAAATTTTCAGACATAGGTCTAAATGATTGTCAAAAGATAAAAGAAAAAAATTCTTCATAGATGGATCAAAGAGAAGAAAGACACCGGTTAGGGTGTCCATAACTCGCAAAAGCCTTCGAATGCATAAGAAATTAAGTTAGGATACACCAAGAAGGAAAATGTAACTGTTATAACATACAAATAATCAAGAGAGAACATCCTTTCAATATTAAATCCAAGGGCATAAATCGCTCGAGCTTATTCAAAGAAATAGCTAAGCATTTAAGATCAGAGAGTATACTTGATTACTCCATACTATTTGGGTAGTATATATGAATTTACGTAAACTAATACTTTTCGTTCTTATTCATGTTGTTCTTCCAATTAAATTAAAGGACGAGTGTTAAAAGATGATTTTCGGTTACGAGTTGGTTTGGGATCAAATCATAGATTTGGTACGTCAAATAAAGGTTCGAGCTTTCAATTGTTCATATAGTTTAGTTTAAGGAACTCTCAAACAAGACCTGAGATTAGAGATATGAGAAAAGAGGTAGAAGATGAAACATTTATAAGAAAATAAAACTAAAAGATCGAGGTTGAGTTTAGAAAAGATAAGAAAGAAGGAAGATTTGCATAACAAAATATAAAAAGGAAGGGGGACATCCTATCTAATAAGTTAACCTTACAAGAAAGAAGATCAAGCCAAAGATCAATTAATGACCTCACCTTGACAAACATAAACCACTTGAAAAACATAATACAATTCTAAAACATTTCAAAGTCCTCATCTTTTTAATCACAAATAATTAGATTTGAAAATCTCACCTTTTAAAAAAGACTATAACTATAAAACCATACATAAATAAGAAAATGTTGAACAAAAGAAAAGAAGAAGATCAACATATTCGAGAAGATCAAACAATAGAAGATATTCAACGGTCAGAGAAGCCAAGGACAAGAGTAAAAAACGAGCATAATGAACCCTCATCCTTCTCTTGTACGACAAGACACTTCAAATGAAGCTACACCAAGAAATGAAGATGTTGAAGAGAGTGACCCCACTTCATAACACAGTGATGAAGAAACTCACCAAGTTCTAAAAGCACAATTGAGCACTCAACTGGATTCTCAACTAAGAAGGTCATCAAGAGATAGAATACCATCTACACGATACACACCGGGTGAATATGAGACCCTCACGGACGAGGGGGAACCTCAAAGATACAAGGAGGCCATGAATGACACTCACAAGTGAGTGGGTAGATCCATGCAAGAAGAGATGGAGTCCTTGCATGAAAACCACACATATGAGCTGGTGGAGCTACCAAAAGGGAGACAGACTTTGAAGATAGATGGGTATACCAAATAAAATCGGAGGATGAAAACTCAAAGCCTCGGTACAAGGCTTGATTGGTCGTGAAAGGATTCCAACAGAAGAAAGGCGTCGACTTTGAAGAGATATTATCTCCAGAGTGAAGATGTCATCAATTCGAGTTGTTCTTGGTATAGAAGTTTCTCTAGACTTGGAGATCGAACAACTTAACATCAAGACCGCTTTTCTCCACGAAGATCTCGAAGAAGAGATATACATAAAGCAGCCTAAAGGATTCAAAAAACAAGGCAAGGAGAATCTAGTTTGCTGACTTACGAACAATCTTTATGGGCTAAATAGGCATCAAGGTAGTGGAACAATAAGTTCGACTCTTTCATGGCCGATCAAGACTCCAGGAAGAATTCATGTGACCCATGTGTCTTCATGAAGAGGTACGCTAGCGGCAACTTTACGCTAGCGGTGACTTTCTTATACTCTTACTTTATGTCGATGACATGTTAATAGTAGGTCATGATCGTAACAAGATAGCTACTCTAAAGAAAGATTTGAGCAAGAGATTTGCCATAATAGGCTTAGGACCGGCAAAGCAAATTCTTGGGATGACGATCACTCGTGATCAATCAAAGAAGATGTTTTGGCTATCCCAAGAAAGATACATAAAAAAGGTGCTAGAGAAATTCAACATGCACCAAACTAAGTCAGTAGGCACACCACTTGTTGGGCACTTTAAGTTAAGTTCAAAGTCATGCCCAACTAGTGAACAAGAGAAATGGGATGTGGAGAAGAAGCCATACGCGTCGGCGGTAGGAAGCCTTATGTATGTCATGGTAGGCAGTAGGTCCAATATTGCCTATGTAGCTGAAGTAGTAGGTCCAATATTGCCTATGTAGGAAAATGGATCCTCCGATATCTACGAGGAACTACTAATAGGTGCTTATGCTTCGGAAATGAGAAGTCGTTACTTCAAGGATACACAAATGTTGACTAGGCCGGTGATACTAATTTTAGGAAATCAACGTCAAGATATGTGATTACATTCGCATGAGGAGTTGTTTCTTGGCAATCAAAGTTACAAAAGAGGGTTGCTTGTCCACCACTGAAGAATAATACATTGCAACTACTGAGGCCTGCAAGGAGATGTTATGGATAAAAAACTTCTTGATGGAGATGGGAATAGAGGAATATCAATATATCTTGCAATATGATAATCAAATCACAATTCACCTAACAAAGAATTCAACCCTTCATTCCCGCTCAAAGCACACCGATATACGACATCACTGTATGTGAGATGTTCTCGAAGAAAAGCTTCTACAGCTTGACAAGGTACACACATATGAGAACTGGTCAAACGTTATGACCAAGGTAATACCGACAAAGAAGTTTGAAGATTGTTGTCAAGGTATTCGTATCAAAACACCTAATTAAGAAGAGAGGGGGAGAACTGTTGGTCTCTTCTTTATTGATATGGATCACAATTAGTAACTAAGCCCAAAAATAATTATGAGTTGGCTGGAAATTAATTAATGGGCCGAAGATGAAGAAGATATACATGATGAAAAGAAGCGTACGGAATTCTCCAAAAAAGACCACAAGTATAAAGAGAGATTAAGCCTTAAGGACTTGATTACTCTAGAATTTTCACTAGTAATATCTACCTGAAATTAGAAAAGTTCTGTTGAAATTTAAATAGATATTCACTGACTTGCACACACACACACACACACACACACATATATATATATATATATATATATATATATATATATATATATATATATATATATATATATATATATATATATATATATATATATATATATATATATATGAAGTCAATCTGGATCGGACCTGAACAACACAAACCAAATCTAGACCGAAATAAAGACCGAATCTGGACCAGACCTGAATGGCTGAATAACAAATCACTGAATTCAGTAATATGTGGCAATGAGATTAAACTAGATATGAGTCGGAAACCTAAACCGTGCATATAAAAACCGGTGGTTTAGGTTTAACCACGGTTTATTAGAAAAAAAATTATTAAAAATTATAAAACCGTTTAAAAAAATTAGTATAAAACAAATTGTAATTAAAATTTAAAATAAATAAATAAAACCAAATTTTAATTTAACAAAAAAGAAAAGAAGGGCTTGAACCGGTTTTCCGGTTGCCTACATATCCTTTCGGGGTTAAGAGGAATCAATCCCATGTAGCTCTCTTACCTTGACTTACATTTTTGGGATTTCCGAGTTTTTTTTTACCCCGCTTACCTTTCGGCCTCGGACTCAGAAGTAGTGCTACCGTCTTCGGAGTTGGTATCCGATTTGGAGTCGTACACCAGTGCATTCTGTTTTTTCCGCTTCGCCGCCCTTATCCAAGCTTGAATACAAACTTGCATCTTCAACTTCTCGGGCTTCAATTGAGTTCTCTTGTGACCGAGAATGTTCCCGCCTTGTCTAAATGCTTGCTCCACTGCAACCGTTGATGCAGGCACGACCATGAGTTGTTGTACAATTTTCACTAATGTTGGATATTTGAGAGCTAGTTTCTTCCACCAATCCAAAATATCAAAATCACGATCAAAACTAAAACACGCGTTAAGATAATCTTGATATTCCGCATTTGACGATGAATGTCTAGGTGTTTTTTTTTTGTTCTTTTAGCTAAAAAAAATTTGTTGTGCTATTGAAAGAGAAGAAGAGCTAAACAACTTCTAAAGTAGGAAAGAAAAAAATGTCGTTTCTTGTCCCTCCCTCTCACCCCCCGGTTTCCTCGTCCCAACCGATCGACAGTCGTCTTGATCCTCCTGATAAGCCCTCCCCTGAAACACGCTCCTATGCTGAAGCGGCCGGTGCCAAGAAACAAATTGTGGCCTCGTTGTGTTGTTATACGCTCATTGAATCTAGACGAATGAGAATTTCTTTCCCTGAAGGTATTAGGGGCCTAGCAATAGCGGAGATCGACAAAGATGTGGTGGATGCTTTGTCGGAAAAATGGAAGAAGGCGGTTATCATCAAGGTGCTTGGGCGCAACGTGGCCTTTAGGCTCCTGGAACGCAGGGTGTATCAACTGTGGTGGCCAACGGGAATTATGACTATCCTCGACCTACCGAATGGCTTTTATGCTGTTCGTTTTGAAAATGAAGATGACTTCCTACGGGTTTTAACAAAGGATCCTTGGGAAATTTTCGGGCATTATATCACGGTCCGTCCCTGGTCAAGTGACTTCGACCCCTACATGGATGCCCTCCGTTCGATATTTGCTTGGGCAAGGTTGTCGGAACTTCCAATGCAACTGTATGATGAAGGTGTTTTATATGGTTTGGCATCTGCGTTGGGAACTCCACTGAAGGTTGATCTAAACACACTTTACGCAACCAGAGGGAAGTTCGCAAGAGTTTGCATCGAAATTGAATTAGACAAACCTCTAATCGGTGCTATAATGATTGGAGAGTCTAGAATCCACGTGGAATACGAAGGTCTTAATCTTATCTGCCATAACTGTGGTTTGTACGGTCATAGTACTCAGAGATGTCCTCAGGCTGACAAAGAGAAAGTGGCCTCTGAAGCAATAACTGAAGGCAACGTTGGCGTCACAACGGTGCAACCTATGGAAGAAAGAATGGGGCTGACGATGAGATGATCACGGAGAAATCTTCTAACGAAGCTTGTCTTGGGTCGTGGATGACGGTCGTGAGGAAGCCAAGAAGGAAGCTTGGTTCCTCATCCTCCAAGCCCACTAGTACTACCAATCTCCAGTCTAACAGTTATCAGGCTTTGAGTCCACCGGAAACTCACTCTCCGGCGCCGACAAAACAGAAGTCTACATCAGGTGAGGTAATTCCGTCGTCAGTTACACTGAAGGATTCATTGCCAAAGGTTAAGGAAGTTAATGCACCATTATTGTCAGTCAAGGAGAAAGTAACGGCTTCTACTTCGGATTCCTCGTTGTCTTATCCTAAAAACCCTAAAAGAGCCAACTGGTGGGCCCCCATAGCCACGTGGGCCTTGAGCCAAATAATTCAATCCAAGCCCAAATTCCTGTCCTCGTTCAATTAGAATATGTTCCCAATTGTCCCGCTAGGGCTGTTGATGCCACGATGTCTGATTGCCAGGAACACCAGCGATCTTCTGCCATCTTGCCGTCAGTTACCCATCATTCCTCACCCAATACCTCGCTCATGGAAGTCGAAGTTTCCGTGCTGATGCCGGAACCGCATTCCGTTCCACCTAGTACGGGTGCTACTGTCCTGCCTCAACAAACTGTGGGCATATCCACGATTGAACCACCCGGATCCGTCTCCCATGACGTTTCCCTATGAGTGCTTTGATCTGGAATTGTAGGGGTGTGGGTAATCGACCGTTCCGCAAATCCCTATCTTACATGTTAAACCGTCATAGAGTCGATTTCCTTGTTTTAGTTGAGGCCAAGATTTCGGGTATAAAAGTTGATGAGGTTTGTGCGAAAATCAAGTTCACTGATTCAACGAGAGTTGAAGCCATTGGTTTTGAAGGCGGGATATGGCTTTTTTGGAATGTTCGTCGTTTAACGTCACGGTGCTCCAGAAGGAGATCAATTTTATTCACGCTACGCTTGTTTTGGATAGAGTTCAGCTCAACTTGTTTGCGGTCTAGAACCCCCCAACGGCTTCTAGGCGTCGGGATTTTTGGAGATTGTTACAGGAAGCTATTTGTAACTGTCAGGGCCCTGTGGTGGTTTGTGGGAATTTCAATTGTGTGCTTGACCCCTCAGATTGTGGTGGTTTATCTAGAAACATCTCGAGTGATTCTAAGATCTTTCAAAACTAGGTCAGTACGACTGGCCTCGTTGATATGGGTTTTAGTGGACCTTTCTTCACTTGGAATAGAGGATGTGATATTTCACAAAGACAGTCTAGGAGACTGGATCGAGCTTTCATGTGTAAGGATGCAAGGGTTGTCTAAGCGGAAGCTTCTATCCGACATCTGCCAACTCTGAGCTTTAATCATAATCCATTGCTACTCAGTTTTCATCCTTCACGGAGCGTGAATAGGTCAGCTAGACCCTTTCGTTTCGAGGCTGTCTGGCTCCGTCATTCTGCGTTCAAGACGGTGGTTGTAGAGTCTTGGTCGGGGTTTGTCGTCAATGATATCCAAAGGGCCCTCTCTCTTCTTAGAGACAGGTTGATTATGTGGAATAAAATTCAGTTTGGCTATATTGATGTTAAGAAGACAGACCTTGTGAAGCGTATGTCTGTTGTGCAGTCTGAGCTTGAGCTTTATCCGTCCTAGAGTCTTCTCGACACTCTTACTCAACTGCAATGAGATTTCGAAGAGATTCTTCTTCAGGAAGAACTTCTTTGGCGACAAAAGTCGAGAGAGAAATTTTTGCTGGAGGGGGACAAAAACACAACATTTTTCCATGCTAATACGATCATCAGGAGGAGATACAATAGAATTGATTGTATTAAAAATAATGATGGCATCTGGATCTCTGATCCAATTCTTCTGAGGTTAAATGCACTGGAGTATTATCAAAAACTTTTCACCACTGAGGAGGACCTTCCTTTACCATCGGGTATGTTCTTCTCCAATTTCCCGTCTATTTTGCAATTTGACTTGCTGGCGCTGTATTCTCCCTTTACCGACCAGGACATCCATCATTGCGTCTTTAATATGGCTCCTCTAAAAGCCCCGGGCAAGGACGGTTTTTGTGTTGCTTTCTTCCAGCATTGTTGGGAATCGGTGGGTCCAAGTGTTATTTCCACTGTGAGAAATTTCTTATCAACTGCTACTATGCCTGAGGGCTTAACGACACGCTCCTCTCTTTAATTCCAAAGAATGCTAGTCCGGAGCATATGTCGAAGTTTCGACCAATTGGGCTCTGCAATGTCGTCTATAAAGCTATTTCTAAGTTGCTTGTTTTGAGGCTACAACCTATTATGAAGAAGGTTGTCGGGCCTTTTCAGAGTAGTTTTATTCCCGACAGGTTGATCGAAGATAATGTGGTCCTGGTTCAAGAATTAATCCATTCGTTGGGATTAAGAAGTCGGGTAAACAATGGTTAGCAATGAAGATTGACCTTGAAAAATCTTATATATGATAGGCTTTCTTGGGACTTTGTGGATGAGACTTGTGGCCTTTTGGGTCTTCCTTCTTCCTGGAGAAACTGGATTAGTTGTTGTATCCGTTCACCGACTATGAGAGTCTTGTGGAATGGAGAGATGTCTAAGCCTTTCTCTCCAAACCGGGGTGTTAGGCAAGAGGATCCTTTGTTTCCGTATCTTTTTGTCCTTTGTCTGGAAAGACTTAGTCATGCTATCCAAAATCTAGTGGATAATGGTGTGTGAAAGGCCATGAGGATCAAACGTGGTTGCCTTGTTATCTCCCACGTCTTCTTTGCCGACGATATTGTTTTGTTTGCAGAGGTTTCAATTAGTAATGTCAGAACAATCAAGAAGTGTCTCCATTACTTTTGTTTGCATTCCGGGCTGAAAGTAAATTTGAGTAAATCTCATATGGTTGTCTCACCAAATGTTTTGGGCTCGTTCAAAGAGGCCATCCAAGCGGCTGCTGAATTTCCGATTGTTTCTGACTTTGGGAAATATTTGGGCTTCCCTATTGCCCATGCCAGGCTTTGTAAAGAAGATTTTGCTTACCTTATTGAGAAAACTAAAGCTAGACTAGCCTCTTGGAAAGGTAGGTTACTTAGTTTTGCAGGAAGACTGACTTTGGTTAAATATGTTCTAACCACCATCCCTACGTATGTCATGCGTACTTGTAAACTCCCTTTATCTATTACGAACGAGATTGACAAGATTTGTCGTTCCTTCTTATGGAATGGTTCTGCGTTGAAGAAGGGTCTTCACTTGGTGGAATGGGCGGATGTTTGTAAGCCTGTGGACCTTGGTGGGCTGGGAGTGAAATCTTCTAAGGATAATAACCTTATTTTTCTCTGTAAACTGGCGTGGAAATTTGTTACCGTTCGTTCTAGTCCTTGGGCTTTGACCATTGCGGGTAAGTACTATTTACAAACGGTGTCTACGTTTCTGGATTGCTCCGCTAACAGGAAAGGTTCTCATATCCTTCGTGGCTTGGTGTGGGCAAAGAAAGAGTTATTATCGGCCGGGATCAAATGGGCGGTGTACGATGGTTTGAAGACCTGTTTTTCGTTGGATCGACGGTGTCTTGACATCTCGTTGACCGATGTGGCTACCTCTTCATTGGATGGCCATGTTCTTACTGCATTGGTATCTGATTACTGGGACGGATTCTGTGGTTGGCGGTGGGAGTTGCTTGGTTCATGTCTACCTGCGCATGCCCTCTTGAAGCTTTCTGCCATCACTCTTAATGAATTCCTAGGGACCCCCGACTGCGTGACATGGGCTTTGGAAAAGAATGGTCAGTTCTCCTCTTCCTCGGCCTACCGATGGTTGGTTCATAACCCTGACATGGATATGCAGATGGCCCGTCTCTTTCGTATTCTATGGAAGCTCAAAGTAATTGAGAGAGTTAAATCGTTTCTTTGGTTGTTGATCAGAGAAAGATTAATGACCAACGTTGAAAGGAAGAGACGTCATCTCGCCGACTCTGATCTCTATCCATGTTGCGGGTCTGTTCCTGAATCTGTCATGCATCTCTTCAGGGACTGTAATTTGCTTTCTAATCTTTGGGGTAACTTGGTCACGGATGACTTGGCTGCACAGTTCTGTGCGCTTAATGATACTGACTGGTTCATGCATCTTTAATCTCTCCATCACTGAGACTCACGGGGAGGACCTAGCTTGCTTGGAATTGTTGGTTTGCAATGGCGATGTGGTGGATCTGGAAGTGGAGGAATGGAGTCGTCTTCCGTCAGTTTGATGCTCCATATACTAAAACTATTTTTATCAGTTCGCAAATGATGCAGTTGGCCACTGCTCATAGCAAGGTTCGTAATTGCTCTCCTCTGCGTACAACTGCTTGGTCCAATATCAACTGGAAGCTGCCTTGTTCGGGTTGAAGTAAATTGAACTCGGACGATTCCTTCATTTACAATTCAGGTTGTGCCTCGGCGGGTGGTCTAATTAGGGATGATTCGGGTCATTACATTCTCGGATTTATGTTTAATATCGGAGTGACCTCGGTGTTGATTGCTGAGTTATGGGGCCTTTGTATGGGTTTATATCTTGCTTGGAACAAAGGGATTAGGCGTCTTGAAGTGGAGGTGGACTCACTCACAGCCTTCAACTTAGTTAACCAGGAGATTTCCAATGTTCATCCCCATTTTAGCCTGGTATCTCGTTGTCAAGGCTTCCTTCGTAAGGATTGGATCATCCGATTCCGTCATATTTATAGAGAAGCAAACGCTGCCGCGGATCATCTCGCTTCTCTTTCCTTTAATGTTCCTATTGGCTATCATGTGGTTCATGTTCCTCCTGTTAGTTTAATTTCTATTTTAAAGAATGATGTCCAGGGAGTTGCGACCCCTAGACTTATCCATGTTTAGCTCTTTCTTTGTTGGTTCTTTAATAATATACGAGTGAGACTTCGTTCTCCTCGTCTCTTCTACCAAAAACAAAAATTGAAAGAGAAGAAATGAAGTAGAAGAGAGAGATTGAGTAGGGACGGTGGAAGAAGAACTAACACTTGATTCAAATGTACTAAGCAATTTTCCAATTTCGGTATTAATTTTTTGCATAATGGTAGAAACATTAATGTTTTCTTGTGCTAAATATAAGCACAAACAATCATAATAAACAGTCAACAAATCGGAAACACCATCAATAATTCAAATATTAAGTCTAGGATAAAAAACGGCGGTTACAAGATAAATCATGAGAATTTCTTGATAATAATTAAGCCATTTAATTTTCATTCCATACATACAATCTATAAGGTTTGGTATGTTAAAACATTTTAGAAAAGCTTCGAAAACGTTAACGGCAATCTCAAAAAATCTACAAGAAGTTGGAGTGTAAACGCTACTCATGACATTAGTTGCATCACTAAATTTTTTTAAAACATTACAAATATCGGTACAAGTTTGCCAAACATTTTCATCATCAAGAATTGACCAAGGTACGTGAACTGAAGCAAATTTTTATAAAAATGTTTTATAATGTACGGCATCACTAAGTAATTTTTAAGTAGAGTTCCAACGAGTTTCAATGTCTTTTAAAAAAACAATTGGATGAACGTTTTTAGTTAAACATAAGTTTCTCTATTTTCTTTTCAAATCGGAGTCGTGCCAAATATGATCAATAACGTTGGTGATGGGTGTTAGCATATTTCCTAAAATCCCAAGTCCATCTTAAACACATAAGTTTAAAATATGACATGCACATCTTTGATGAATATAATGAGTTCGCAAATATTGTTCTGCCACCTCAACCAAATGATTTACGGCGGTAATATTTGCGAATGCATTATCAAAATAATATGAAAAAACTCGATGTTGTAAATTATATTCTTGTAAAACCGTTTTTATCATGTTTGCAATGCCCGGTGCATCATGTCTTGCATTGAAATGCCGAAATCCAATAACAAATTTATGCTAAAACATAGCGTTATCAATAAAATGTAAAGTAATGCCCATGTAAAAATGTTGTTGAGATTGTGTACTCTAAATATCCCTACAAATAGATATTTGATGATCAAAAGATGGCAAAGTCGATAAAAAAAATTTTCTTTCTTTTGTAGGTAAGATTTATATACTAATTTAGAAACGGTTTTCCTAGAAGTTGGTTTAAAAGAAGGTTGAAGATATCTAGTGTTATATGAGAATGCATGAGAACAAATAACATCGGTTAATCCTAAACTTTCTTCACTATGACTATATATAAATAAAGAAGATTGAGAGGTAGAAGATGCAAACCCGTGGGACAATTGTGTTTGTCTCCATGAAATCCCAAGATTCTCCGGATGGACGTTTTGCATGTGTGTTTGCAAGGTCGTAGCCACCCTTGATCTTCTACTTGTACACATTCTGACAATAGTTGCATGCAACTTGACAATAATCGTTCACCGGCTCCCCCTTGGTGTAATGCTTCGTAAATATTTCGGATGTAAGCATTTTCGGAGGGGGGACGTCTTCGGAACTTCGGTCATTTCGGGATTGTCGGACATTTGTGTTTCACTCTCTTGGGTGCTAGGGAAGAATTGAGAAGAGGAGAATTTGTCACTTGGGTTTGCCATTAGGAGAATATGAGAATACGAGAATTCGAGAATACGAAATTAGGATAGGTGAGAAAGATGAGAGATAGATGGTGTGAGATTTAGAGGAAGAGAGGTTGGGTATTTATAGGAAATTAGGAATGAGTGGGTAAGTATTGTAATTTAATTTTAATTTTTTTTTAGACAAAATACTCCAGATGTCAAAATGGCCGTTGGAGGCGCCGACGGTTCTAATTTTAATTATAGCCGTTGGCGCTCAGCGCAACGGTCGGCGGTTTGAATCGGCCCCATGTCCAGATTAAACACATCTATGACTTATATTTCATTTTTAAAAACAAGATTAAACACATCTATGACTGAGGTTTTATTTTTAAAAACAAGAAAATATCAGCTTCCCTTAAATTGCACAACAACAACATATGAGTACATGACATGCAGTCCAAATCTTCTGTCCCGGATGTTGTCCCATAGGTTGTCCCTGTTTTTCGATTGGGCCACGTGGCACTAGTTTTTTTTAAAAAGACTATCATTTTTTCTGGTTCTGTTTACTAATGTTCTAATTGGTCTGGTTTAATAGTTTAATGATTTTTATAAGTTTGGTTTAATGGGTTAATAAATTTAATTATTTAGAACCGGCGAATGAAAACAAATCCTAGACCAAATCTTCTAGTTCTGTTTACTGATGTTCTAATTGTGGCCGCCTCTAATCAACGAAACCCTAGCCGCCGAATTGCATACGATTTAGAGAAAATCCAACTATAATTGAGGCAACCCACAATTACAATTTCTCACCAACGTCACCTTCCTTACTTCCCCCACTCTAGTTTTCTCTCTCCTTCCTTCTCTTTATATTTCGTTCTGCCAATGAAGCCTCATATTCAATTGCTTCAAAGGCGTACTTATTGTTTCATTTCAATTCCATGCTCAATTTCTTTCATTTGTTCTACGCTGCCATCTCATTGCACTTATCATGAGTATATAGGTTTAGGGTGTTTGATGTTTCTTTTTTAAAAGAATTTAGTTGTCTGCAAACTGCAATATAATAAGAAGGAGAAGTTCTGATATGTGTTCTTTTTCATTCACCGGTTCTAAATAGTTAAACTCATTAAATTATTAAACCAAACCTTTTATAAAAAAAATAAACCAAGCGCAGATAATTCACAACTCTTTCTAAAATTGGTGTCATGTGGCCCAATTAAAAAGCTGGGACAGCATCCGGGACAGAAGATTTGGACTGACATGACAGTCATTGAATTCCATTTTTACACTAGCAAAATACTAATTCCACAACAACAAAATAACAACACAATAAATTCAGTTTTAACCAAAACATATAGCAAGACCAAGATAGATTATATATAACAGTCACGAGCACATGCCCCACAATTGCAAGATATATCAACCCTAAATCAAACAAGGAGAAAATAACTATTTTCATGGTGGAAGAATCAAAGTGTAGAAACCCTAAATCAAACATGGAGAATAAGACTATTTTCATGGCGAAAGAGTCGAAGTGAAGAAGAGCATTGTCGCCGAATACCTGGAACGCCTGTCGCACGCCGGAGATTTCCCGCTCGCTGCTGATGGATGAATCGTAGTAGGGGACTGGAGATTCGTGCTCGACGCCGGTGGATGAATCGAAGTGGAGATTCCTGCTCGCCGTCAATAACTAGGGCTCAGGTCTAGAATTGTGAGAGGGGGATACGAGCATACGACCCAACAGACACATCCTTTTTAGTGCTGCCTCAATTTTTTAAAATAGGTCCGGACCAATTGGGACCGGATCGGATCGGACCGATATTTTTTGACTGGAAAATGCACGTCTTATCAGCTACATTCAAATACAAGTGTAATTACACGGTGCCCACAAAATTTACATTATCAAATTCTCTATAATGCGGGTGAGTTTGTTCGGTTATGTATTTGAATTAACTAGCTTCGTATTTCCATCCAACGCAAAAAGCGGAATTATTCCCAACATATATACTAGTGATGGATTGCAAACCTAAACCGCCGGTTTAGGTTTGCAAACCATCAAGTAAGTGAAAACCGCCGGTTTGCCGGTTTAGCTACGGTTTATTAAAAAAATAATTTAAAAAAAATAAAAAATTGAAAAACCGGCCCAGAAGCAAAAACCGTCGGGTTTTTTTTTGTGGTCTACCGTCGGAATAAAAAAAAATATTTTAAAATAAAAAACCTATTTACCATCAAACTATCGGTTCAAACCAGCAGTTTAGGTTTTTTATTTTCACAAACCTAAACCTTGAACCGGCCAAACCTAAACCGCCGGTTTGGCCAAACCGGCAGTTTGACCCGGTTTGAAAACCGGCGGTTTGGCGGTTCAAGCCAAACCGAGCCCATCTCTAATATATACACATTAGCAAGTTCTGCATGGGAACTTATTAAATACTCCGTATTAGGTATTCTTTATCGTCAATATTTCTACGTTGGTAGCATGAGTTTTTGTTATAATAAGACAATAAATCTAGGTATACTGATACAATGGGTCAGGGAAAACATATTTTGGGCCCATGGATTAATGGGCCCGGGGTGACAGGGGGTTCCGCCCCCACGGAGGATTCTATCTATTTATAAAATTCTATCTATTTATAGTTATAAATAGATAAGTTTAGGGTTGTATTCATTATCCACCAAAGTATATTGAAAACCCTAGCTGCAAGGTTTGTGCAGTAAAACCACAAAACGTTTTGTCTTCTTCTCTCTATTCCTGAAGTAACTCGTCGAAAGATCACAACAGTTTTAAAGCATGTTCCTTGTTGACATTGGCAACGAGCCAACGACCAATGCAACACCATCAATGGAGTAGATGCGGTTCAATGTTACAAATCATGTTCATCACATTTACACATGTTAAACAATGTTACAAAACCCACCTTTTGCATCTCAAGTAAGTTCACGTAAATTCCACAGCTTTTGAAACAAAAATCTTTACAAACATGTACACAAACCTCCCTTGATCCTCATCGTCGCCCTCTCGCGAGTCGTGACACCACGATTCAATCAAAAAATCGAATGAAACCACCAACTCAAAACGCCAATGTAGGCAATACGCAGATGCTTGCGTGCAACGTGCATGCCATTCATGTACTTACGTCCCTTGCAGTAGGCACAGGTGGGGCATTGCCACCCTCATTTACAAGACTTCTTGATTCAATGTGTTTCCGAGCCGCCTCAAGTGTGAGAGGTACTTCCTTCTTACACTGCAAAAATATGCAAGCTTCAGATTCTCATGTCCCTTGTAGATCTGGAGAAGATATGAATGAAGAGAAATTTTACCTCATCCGCAGCGCCAGCCCTGATTTTAGATTGCATCAAGCACCAGTTCTTGAAATGAACACCTGAAGATGTATTTAGGTTCGAAGAGTTATATTCCAAAACAGGGGAAATTTGTATTTTAAACCGAATTTTTTTTTTAAAACTACTTGGATAATATCCATGATACATCACATTGCGTACCTAAAGCGGCAATGCCAGGCCTGCGTATTGCCTACTAATGTTTATGAACTGTAACTTGATGCTAATTAGAAAGAATTTAAAAATTTATGATGGATAGAAACCTGGATTTTGGTGATAGAAAACCTAGTTTATATGTGAAGAGATGAAACAAAATCATGGGAAAAGAAGAATAACTTGCCAACTTTTACACTTATGCTGCATGAGGATTCAGACTTGGTCTCAAAATGCCACCTACAATGGACCTGGTATAACAAGAACGTGAACACATTGAGCTACCACATTTTACACGACCAAGATACCATGATTAAGAGAAGTATTTTAAGGGGAAAAACGGTGTAACCACTATTTCATATACAGAAGGCCCTAAAAGAAGCAACTTCAAATTAAGACCGATGCAAACAGCAAAAAAGGCTTTCTAGAGAAGCTTGGCAATAGTGCAAATTAGACATTGTCAATTAACAGTAATGTACTTGTCACGTGTAAGAGCTTTCCAAGTTTTAAGACGTACCTCAAAGTTGTTCCCAAAGGGGACATCATGTGCCTGTTGTGTTGTCTCAAAAACCTAATCAGGAATACGAGGATGTAATGAGGAATTTAAGCAGGCAAAAAGAGCAGTCTGGATTAATTATATATATAAATATACTTCCATACCAGTATTTTCTTGTCGGGTGAAAAGACAGCATGTTGCCACTCAGTCATTCTTGTCTTAGGAGGACACATAGGGCTTTTACAAAGTGTCTTGAACGTCAACTCTCTGACCAAACCCTCGTACTCATTTGCATTATGCCATTTTCCTATCTAGATATAGAGACAATATAAAAGAAGTTCCAGCTTAGAATAGACCTTGCCATGCACACCTTTCCTCGAACTCAATTATGTAATAAGGACCACAAAAAAAAAAAAAAAACTATTAAAATGGCACTTACAATGAGATCTGAGTCCATCCGAGACAATCGGTATTCATTTGTAAAGACAGAGTCATCACTTAACAATAAAGTGAAATAGTGTTCAGCTGGACATGGGAACACTTCCTGGGAACACGTTCAATTTATCATATCAGTAAGAGCATGGCAGTGTGGAAAATCAAGGTTTTTAATAAGTTTGAGCATCCTCATACATTGTATATACCGGTTAGAGCTTCTTCCCTGACAAAAGGTTGAAACTTCTGAGCCTGGAGCATTACACCAGGTACATTAGTTTCCCGGCGCTCATCTTTGACAGAGTTGCTTTTGGCACATGATTTTGAAAACACAATTGTCTACAAAATGGATAAAAGTAAGAAAAGAGGAAAAGAGAGTAGATGACATGTACACAGTCATGTTTTACATTCACATAAAAACACACAGCAAGTTTAGCGCAGAGACCTTGGTCGCAAAAGACAAGAAGAAAGCATGATAAAAGATCTTAGTTAATTGGTTAAAACATTTCAATTTGAAGTGTTATTTACTACATAAATGATTTATCTAGATTCATCTAAATTCTAGGTAGAACAAACTATAGCTTGAGGTAATAATGGTACTTTACTTCCAGTGGATTATAATCCGTGAGTTTCTAATTTCAGTATATGAGTATTTACAAAAATTTCGGAAACATGGAGAGAATTTCAGTCTTCGCCAGATACCTGTGAGTTTTCCTAACCATTGTAGATTGTTTTATTTTGTTTCTGAGAACTAGGTGACCAAACAAGTTGCATTAAAAGAAATGGACAAGATCTCGAGAGAGCAAGCAACAAAGATATAGTCACCAAAAATATCAATCTTTAGAGTTTACACTCCAAAACATAAACATGCAAACAGATTGAAGAGTATAACTAGCCTCGATAAACTTCTCAGTCTTGGGAAGATTAGTTGAATATGATCTCAAATTTTCCACAGTATATAGCTACAAGAATTATAGTAATTATGCTTGAGAATATGTACTACAAACCTTCGTTTCTGCTTCTTCCATCATGCGGAAATTCTTAGCAGCACGTTGCAAATTTCTAAATGTTTGATTTCTATTCCAAAATGATGCAAACTTGTACCTAGCCCTACCTGTAAACCAGCAAAAGAATGTAATAGAGGATAAGCAAGAAGCAAGTCAAACATTTGTAAAGAAAATAATGTTTCTATCATTTTTTGAGTTTGAGGCTATGAGATATGCAACAAGGAAGTGATTACGGTAGCAAGGGCACAAAAACGTGTTTCATACAATCATTTATACTGGTGATGCAGAAGAAGACCTATTAGATGAAGCTTCATTAGGAGATAGATGAAGGTTATTATTTCCAACTAAAGGGATCATTCCTATTTAATTTCCTGTAGAAAGATGAAGGTTATGTTGGATTGATGGATATTGCAACTCAAGCTTCTATAAGATGGTAAATACGAGAAGGCTTGTCAACGATGTATACACTTTTCTTTTCTCTCTCTAATATGATTATTGAGGGTGCTAGGCTCTAGGAGTTTATAAGAAATCCTCTTGTTCTCAAGGGTTTTCTACTGAAACTTCCTAAGGATTTAAAAACTGTCAAAAGAAGTTCCACGAGGAGTTACAGACATTCTCTTCTTAATGGTCCTTTTTCCTGAAACCAAGTATACACATTGTTGCGCATTACTCTCCGAAGATCATTTTGATTCAGGGTTGAAATTGTATGTCTATAACTATAGTCACAATTTTCTTTGCAAGATCTTTGGCAAATACGCTTCTGGTGAGTGTTAGAAGTGTTATAGTGTTATACTACTACTGTTGTGCGGAATCACTGAGAAAGAATAGAATTCAACAAACAAGAAAAATTGTGATAGCAGGATTTGTCTATTCATCTAAGACCAACATGCAAAGGTAACAATCACTTATACTGGTGATGCAGAAGAAGACCTATTAGATGAAGCTTCATTAGGAGATAGATGAAGGTTATTATTTCCAACTAAAGGGATCATTCCTATTTAATTTCCTGTAGAAAGATGAAGGTTATGTTGGATTGATGGATATTGCAACTCAAGCTTCTATAAGATGGTAAATACGAGAAGGCTTGTCAACGATGTATACACTTTTCTTTTCTCTCTCTAATATGATTATTGAGGGTGCTAGGCTCTAGGAGTTTATAAGAAATCCTCTTGTTCTCAAGGGTTTTCTACTGAAACTTCCTAAGGATTTAAAAACTGTCAAAAGAAGTTCCACGAGGAGTTACAGACATTCTCTTCTTAATGGTCCTTTTTCCTGAAACCAAGTATACACATTGTTGCGCATTACTCTCCGAAGATCATTTTGATTCAGGGTTGAAATTGTATGTCTATAACTATAGTCACAATTTTCTTTGCAAGATCTTTGGCAAATACGCTTCTGGTGAGTGTTAGAAGTGTTATAGTGTTATACTACTACTGTTGTGCGGAATCACTGAGAAAGAATAGAATTCAACAAACAAGAAAAATTGTGATAGCAGGATTTGTCTATTCATCTAAGACCAACATGCAAAGGTAACATATTCAACAAGATGTCATAACTTTGACTTATCACTAACCATCAAGGCTTCCCAGAGGGGGCACACCATGACCACCGGCACCCACTTGAAGAATAATTGTGATAGCAGGATTGATAAATGCATGCTGACTCCTCCTTATCTGCATCAACGAAATATTGAATTACAGAAACGTAGAGCATAACTGTTTCCGTCAGCACTGTATAATAAATACTAACATTCATCTGGAAGAAACACTGACCTCATCTATATCTTGGAAGGGGATGATAACCTGTCATGTATAGATGCAGACATAATTAACAAAGGCATGTTAATCAGAAACCTAAGAGATTTTGTTCGGTTTTTAACCTTCCTTAGGTGCTGGCTACTTGGCTTACGTATGAAGTCATCGGAAAATTGTTCTACTTTGTCCCAGAAAAGAAAGATTTGTAGGTTTTTTGGACATTGATAAATTCCTTTGGGATGTAAATGACATAAGATGACATTAATTATTCAATATTATTTATGTTTTAAATTATGGATGCAAGTTAAACCCGGGTTATTAGGACAATAAAAATTTTAGTTTTCTTACTTCCTTTTATTAAAAGGAACAATCAAAGAAGACAATCCAAGATCGTTCTCTATAGCTATACATATCTGCAAGTTAGCCTGGTGGTAAGCTAAGTCTCATAAAGCTGTGATACTGAGACATGTTGGGTAAGATCTAATAGAGGGACTCATGTTCCAACAGGTTTTTTTTCATACAACTGTCGCTCAGGGGGCAGAATATTGCCACCAACATATTAACACTCATTATTATTTGCCATAATAAACACAAACTTACCAAAAAGAAAATGTCATCAGGTATTAATAGAATACAAACCTTCATTTGTTTTGAGAACACGTTTGAGTGGAAGCAGATATGGTTTGCAGAAACATACATACGCCCATGATATAAAAAGGATCTCTCTAATGCACATGAATAGCTGTGATGGACAATCTGCATCAATAACCAAACATTTAAACCATGCCAACCCATGCATACACTTGTCATTTAGAGGCTAAAGAAAAACACTTTTCTGAAGCATAAGAACCAACCTCGTCTGAAGATAGACCAAATATTGTTTGGAAAGGCCCTGTGTTCTGGTTAACCTCTGTGGGCTTTTCTTTGTCTATTGAAGCTCCTCTTAGAGGATCTATTCCAGCAAAATTATTTCTGAAAAGAATAATATGAAGGATAACAGCAGAATAATATCTGTAAAACTGATTATGACATGATGCCCTCCATATTCATACAAGGCATTTCAAAAAATTATCAGCTAGTTTATTATATGAGAATATAATAGCTTTACAACTGAAAATATAAGAGAAATTCATCAAATCATAGAAATAATCAAGATATTAGAAAGATGGGTTGACTTAATTTGCCCTTTGTACGCATTAATCCTTAATCAAAAGCAAGATGTCTATGTGTGTCATTTATAATTTAACAATGACACTTGCAGAACCAATAATGAGAACATATGACGAAATAACCCACTGAGAGGTTTTTGAAATCAATTTATGAGAGTATACTGATTACTATTTTGTATTTGTTGTCTTCAGATGGTTTTGGTATATTCGAAGGACTAGTTAACGAAATAAGGATTTTGTTGGGCACGTGGTCAGAGAAACCATGTATAATTATCGCATACAAGATATAAGAAAAGGGAAGACAAACGGAGAGGTAACGGAATAGAGAGAGGGAGAATGTTCACAGGGTTAGGACAACTTAATCATCTTTGGTATCCAAATAATACTCCGCAATGAATGGTTCCCTTAAGCATACACCATAAATGGGTACATTGAGCAGGTATGACGATGCCAAACTTTGTCCAATCATTAGAGTTGGAGAATAATGATGTAATAGGTGATATGAGATCAGTAACAAAAGCAATTTCATTTTCAATTGAGGTATGATTTGGTCCAAGTTCTGGTAAGATGGGTAATGAGGAGTTGACTGGTTTAGCCATAACAATCTAGCAATACAACTTTTATCTTTCTTGAAGCATATTGTGAACCAATCCATCATCAAACCTGCTGAAAAGAATTTGGTGGTCAAATTGTTGTATTGAATAATCCCTAAGCAACCAAGAGGTATATTGACAACTTACAAGCTTGGCTCTATCACTTAACAGTAAGACAGGGATGGGTTATAGAGAAGGAGACGATGACTTGACTGCAAAGGGAGATTGGTACTTCTGTGCCAAAATGGGTGCCTATGCAAGATTCTTGAGCAGTTCATTCTGTTGTACTACCTAAGTAACATGGTGCCTGATGGGCCTCTAGTTTATACTTTATACCTGGTTCAGCTTGAGGCAAATAGGGATGAATAAGTTACTAGATAGAGCAAGAGAGATGGGTGTGGCCAAGTAGAAGTATATCACCTGATGGTTTCTCAAGAGAATTAAGGAAGGCTTCAAAATTTTCTAGTTCAGAAGCCCCAGTAGCTACATGTCCAACAAGAATCCCTTCTACATTTCTAGGTGTTTTCTAAGTTGATCCAGTCACAACACTTGCATTAAGTAGGGAAACCCTTTCTGTTCTTCCAATTATGGAAGGAGAAGAAGAAATTTATGTCTTTGAAGTAGACATGACGTTAAAGAAGATGATGAATATCCAGCAATAAGGGCTGGTACTAAAAAGAGTAAACCTCAGCAATGAAGGCTGAAAGAAGAACAAAAAATCCTTTTGAATTTCCAAGTGTTTGAGTCGTTCCAGTCACAACACTTGCATTAAGTAGGGAAACCCCTCTTTTGTTCTTCCACTAACGGAAGAAGAAGATGAAATTTGTAGACATGATGTCAAAGAAAGGACGAATACCCTCCAATAAGGGCTGATACCCCAAAGCGTAAATCTCAGCACGAAGGCTGAAAGAAGAAAAAGATTCCTTTTACTATGAAGCCTAAAAAGCAGACGAAGTACAAACAAGAAAGTTAAAAATATAAGTACACCTTAACATAGGCATCAACATCCAGAAAACCTCATGCCTATTATCACAACTAATAAAATGTACACACAAACAGTTCAACGTGTATAAAAGGATGTAAATAACTATGTTGGTTATATGTGCATTTTAATTGATGGTCCAAGTATCAGAGAAAGCTCAACAGACTAGGTACCTGGAAACATTCACTGGGACCTTTCTAGTCTTGATATCAAGACAAACCTGAGAAAGTGCTTCACCACTTAGCAGTTAGCAATAAGTCAAAAGGCATGCAAGAATTTAAGTAGAACAACTGAACAAGATCTAACTAGGAGAATGAGGGTACCTGACCTGTAGGACAATCAAGTGTATGCCACATTGCACCAGTCTGGCCCTCATTCTCAATTATAACTGAAACTGAACCAAGAATATCACTTTTCCAAATGATGTCCCAATCATATATTGAAATATTTATCTGCATCGCATTTAAAAGAAATTACTTAATAACTGCAAATTTATATAAAATATGATTTCTGAAGCTTAAACAAGCAAAAGGTTAGTTTCTGCAAAACAATGCCTAAGCTAGTATGATGGAGTATCATTAGAGATTACTCAAATACATGTAGGTTTTAGCATGAAAATATTTTTTTCATCGCAAGTGATAGGAAAATACATGCGTGGAAAAGTCATGCTATCACGATTCAGCAAAGCCCAGTCAACTTCTCCCAAAATGCTTGCTTTCTCCATTAAATGGAACGCACACAATAGTACAATACGATAGTAAGCTGGGTTACTGAGGTAGTTCTGATTTCTGAAGGAGTCAGCGTATAGCGACTTGCTCATTTATACATGGCTTGTTGCAAGGAGGATGGCTGCCGAGGCATGTTGATAAATATGGGAATTAGAGGAAGTTAACTGACTTGAGGAAACAGATGAACAAATCTTCTTTGAGCACTGTTCCATGCTTGAACATTGACGTAGCCTGCCAAACACCCAACTAAGGAGTTTGATCGACCATATGATGGCTGCCAATTTTGACTTTTACGTTATCTATTGTTGAGATTCACAAGTGTTGAAAAATGTAAATGATACTGCTAAGCTGATCACAGGGAAATTAAGGAAAGACATAAAATGTTGAACCTAAAAATAGAGGATAGAAGTGCCAATATGTGAGTTATAACATCAGCCAAAAGTATTGTTGATACATTAAAATGACTAATTTTGTGTTTTATAAACTTATCTTAATAACGAAAATAATCAAGATGCTGTCGCTGATATATGAGAGCAAATGGATATTCTTTGTCTTTAGAAATATTAAATACATTACGATATGTATTTATAAGATTGTCACCGATATTAACAAAAGGAAGTTGATTATCCCCTCAATCAATATCGGTTAAGAAAAACGATTGATATTCTTATCGTTATTGTTATTGATTATGTAGGTTTAGTTTGGGAGCACGAAGCTCGTCAGAGTTAAAGCTTATTCATGGGTGAAACTTATTGGGTAGATCGAACAGGCAGCTACTTAAACGAGTTTTTTATTTTTTAAGTTTGACTAATGTTTGCAAGAATGGGATAGATTGGGCTAGATTGTCAACTCTAACCTTAAGGCTAATTTACAAGGGTAGAAAAAGAGTACTGAAAAGGTACCATGGATCCTAAAAATTGATTCATGAGTGTGAGAGATAATGGAGAACTGGAAATATGGATGAGGGTTGGCAAGGAATTTCCCCCTCCATCATCTTGCTGCAGCTCCATAAGCTGCCATGGGGTAGCTCAATTTTTTCCCAAAATGTAAGCTCCCATCAGCTTCCTTGTGATAGCCTCCTAAACAACCTCAAGTTTGATTTCAAGAAAATCCACCATATTTTATAAGCCACATAAGCTGAGACTAGCAGTCAAAAAGTGGTTCCCATTCGCACCCGTAATCTTACATAAAAAAAATGTCTTTAGTGATATTAAAATTCATCTTGAATTTTTATCTCAAAAGAAAGCTATCCTAAATAAGGTTATGCATATAATATAACATTTGGAAAAAAAGAAGAAGAAGAGTAATAATGCAAAGGACGTTGAAGTTACCTGAATAGGAAGCTTATCGACATTAAAATCAAACTCCTCACTCCACATGGGATTTCTTGAACCAGGAACCATTGAGCTGCAATGTTAGCAGCAGCAGCAAAATTGTGTAAATCAATAAAATATGGGACGGTATTAATGGAATTGGAAACCAAGATACGGATTTTCTAAACAAAATATCGAAAATTTTGATCAGTCATGACATGGGTCAAGTCAGAACAAAACGAAGACAAATCATAAGGCTCCAGAAGAAGAAATATTGGAGAATCCCTTCATACTAACCACCATCCTACAATCTATAGCCTATTTCAAATAAAAAAAGGATTGGAGACTCTCTCCTACTTATTATCTTGCTCCTACAGTCAGCCATTCAGACAAAATATTCAACAGTATTAATGGAAATTGGAACCTTTTCTTTGTTATGCTCAAAAGCCCTACCTTACAAA
Organism: Fagopyrum tataricum; assembly: GCA_002319775.1. Taxonomy (NCBI): domain Eukaryota; kingdom Viridiplantae; phylum Streptophyta; class Magnoliopsida; order Caryophyllales; family Polygonaceae; genus Fagopyrum; species Fagopyrum tataricum. Next base: position 8,744,948 of record CM008280.1, read on the forward strand.
TTTCTAGGGAAAATTACTTTCAATGTGACTCATTGTCAGTTTGTGAAAGAATCCACCTTCCTCTTCCTCTTCCTCTTTAAGGAAATAATACATCTGGAAAAGCCTGAACAATGCCCTTCCATGAGCATCCTATATAGACTAACATACAAAAAGCTCATCAGGTTCAAGCTTGGGGACTTGATAAAGGCTTAGCAGATGGCCTCTGCAACTTCATACCATTTAATTAGTTTGTGCATAAACTCTTCCATTCCCTCCCCCCCCCCCGTCTCATACCTATTTCACGATTGTTTATTTCTAACACTACAACTTTCGCTGTATGGTCCACCTATGTTACTCTTAGGCTGAAGATATCAATCAAGATTTTTGAAAAGCACTAACTTGTAGTTCAATAACATAGATGAAGATGCTCTACGTAGACATTAAGTGTCATTTTGGTTAGAAGAATTGAATGGAAAAGGATGGAATGGAAACGGTTAAGGGAAATAAATGAAATGGAAATGGTTGTGTTACTTTCATGTGTTAAAAGACCTCTATCATTCCATTCTAGTCGCTAAACAAACATGATTTTTTATTGATCCGGTATCCTTCGTTTCCGAGAAAGATTTATAGCAATTCCAAACGGGCCCTAAAAGGTTACATAATACAAGAAAATCCTCTCAAATTGATTCATCACCTCCTCAAAGAGATCAGGAGCCTTGTGTAATATGCAAGTAGGATAGACATGTACACTTTTCTCTAAATAAGTGCAACCAATTAAAACAATTTACCTGAACCTTTTCTCCATGCCACAAGTAATAATAGCATAAGGATCTGATGTACCATTTAGATTTGCAGCAATGAGATTCTTAGCAGCCAAGAGAGCAACCTGAACAATACAGGCCAAAGACCTGTTAAAAACTCAGCACTGCGTCCGGACATATAAGAGCATTCTTTTTACTTTAACAAATTAGATTTACTTCTTAGAGTCAATCATCAAGAATCGAAGCGACCATATACATGAAATTGGTCACTAATTAGATCTCGCTATCATCACGATTATATCATATGAGAAAGTTTAATTTTCCGAAAATTTATCATCTATTTTTTTGGGAATTATACATTTTGGAGAACACAGTGTAAATTTTATACTACCAGCAACACCAGTCCTACCTTGCCCGGATGATAGTAGAGAAAAAATTAGTAGGCTGAGCAATAAGTCAACCAATTTCTGCACCTAACCTCGTTTTCCATTATATAAAACTATGTTCCAACTTTGAAAAATAGCTATTTTAGCAGTGAGAAAACAACATGGAAGGAGACCAGCTACCTTTTTTATTGAGGGTCACAACTCACCTCCAGTCATTTACTGGAAACCAGCTTCCTTTTTCACTGATCTGAAGAATTAGATTGTGATGGGGTTTTAAAGGGGAGGAAAGGAATATTTAGCTATTTAATTCTTTTTGGGGGTCATCTAAACAATATGGAAGGAGAAATTACATTAGATCAAAAAAATATTGAATGCTAATAGGATCCTGGAGGTAAGTTGCTTAAGTTTCATGGTGTAAAAATCTTGTAACTTTTGTTGATAGCTTTTTTTTAGAGTTTCTTTGTTTTCTGTTGCTATAATGTAGCTTCACATCCCATTTCTATAATCTTTAACCTTTCACTGGTAAATTGAGACTCTTTAAGAACATGTTTTCAAGTGGAGGCTGGACTCTGTGTCTTATCCAAAAGCTAAACTGTGCAATCAGCACAGGTAAATCACAAAGTTTTTACATTCAAAGAGAGCATTAACATGCAACAACTTCACATATGCAGACCTACACTTCACCAGCATACCTTAATCAGGCATGCCGACTTGGTTTGAGTACCACCTTTCAAGATCTACAAAAGAAGAGTATAACTGCGTGTCAAAAAAAGTAATATTAATATACAATTTTGACAAGCATGGTGCAAACACCCATATAATGAATTTCAAACATACTTGAATTGTCAGATGTACAGAACTAAGATAGAGATACAAAGCAATCAATGGAACGAAGAGCAATTGATGCATAAAAATTGCAACAACATAGGAAGAAAAAACCATAACGTCAACACAATGATCAGGGCCTGATGCCCTTAACTTCGACATGCTATCAAGGTAAATCATATCATAACTTGAGAATGTTCTGACACGTTCATTTGGATGCTTGTTTCCTTCACTTCATTTAGGGGGCTCTTACGCTTTATCCTATTGTGGTTGTGATTTGTTTTTGACGAATAGTTAACAAAAAGGAGCATGTCAATGACATTTATCTGCAGCTTCTAATATTCTCTTGTTTTCGGGAAAAATAGTAACAATATCCCTTGACATTAAGGCCTACTAGGACCAGTTTTGGGCAGAATTCTTAGCAACCTACAAAAAGTAAAAAGAATAATTTTGTTGGCAACAATTACATCCCTACTTAGATGATAGAGAATATAGAAATGCACAAACTAAACCTAAGATACATGAGCATGTGTCAGCAAAATCAAAACATAGAAATGACTGAAAAACATTAAATCAAATATAAAGCCTACCAAAACTAATCAATTTCACACTATCATCTCCTTTGTTACTTCCATTTCATAAAGAACCATTACTACATTCAACCATGATCAACCTGCCTATGTACTATGTAGTATGTATAAATAAGACCTAATTCTCCCTATTGGGCATTCAGATCATTAAGATTGCATTACAATTACATAACCATATAATGCATCAGATTTCAGTTCCACTCTCTCCTGACAACGTTCCTTCAAATCCGAACATTGTTCTGCTGCTACTAGTTTTAACCCGCAGATCGTCCTGCATACGTTTTTATATGCCAAGATAAGAAAATGGAGTTGATATCACCGGATCCTGTACTATCAATACCATGCATACACAGTTACACACTGTCAACGTCAGACAAAACCAAATCAATTTATGATGCTTTCAAAGACTATGTAAACCGAATTGCTATCCCAATTACACACAAACGTTCGCCTTATGATCACCTCAAAAAGCTTGACTCACAAAATCAAAAAGCTTGATTAATAAACGAAACAGGAAAGAAAAAAAGAAAGAAAAAAAAAATCAACCTTATCATGTACACCGTCCCGGGAGACGCGCGAATGATCAGCGAAAGAGCGACGACTGTGGCCTCCGCCAATAGGGAGCAAATACCAATAGGTAGCAATCAAAAGAGCAGCAGCGGCGACAGTAACTTCAATCTCCCATAAAGATGGAAGCAGAAGCTCCAATGCGACGTCGATCATTTTCGCCGATCACAAAATCAGAAGCTCCAAAAGGAAAATGAATGAAGCAAAAAGAATTCTAGAAGAACATGTGAAGGATTCGAAAACTGTTTTGACAGGGAAGAAGAGGGAAACATCATTTTGGAGTGGCGATCGACGCTGAAAGTGTCAAATTGAGTGCTTTGTTTTTCCTGAGAGAATGTGAGTTTGCGCGGGGAGAGAGAGGATTGCGTGGTGGATGACGATAACTGATTGGCGATAATACCCTTCATCATTTGTAGATGTTACGTTATTAGGAGAGGGGTAAAGCCGTTATTCGGGAAAGAGAGCAGGGGTATTTCTGGGGACAAAAAGCAAGCCAAGGTGTTGCCAGACACGAATTATAACGTTTTCCATTCTAACGGAAGACGTGCACGCTGCTGACTCGCTGAGTAGGAATATGCCAGCCTGTTAAACGTTCTATAAAAAAAAGCTAATTGGAATAAATTGTTGGGTGTGTTAGCTGTTTCGTCTTTCTATATTAATAGATTAATAAAATCTCATTAAATTTATTGCATGAAGATTTTATAAATATATCACTAAGTCACTATAGTGTAATTAAAGTGTATGTATTTTTTTTTTTCTTAAATGAACCACTTCATATAAGTTTATTGATAAATAATCATATATTTCAAATAAATTTATTGATAAATAACCCTATAATTTTACTGTATGTTACAATGTGTAAGCTTAAAAATTAGTGATGCATAACTAATGGCTTATTTAGTAAGACTTGAAAAAGCTTATTTCAATATGATTTATTTCGTAACTTATACCAATATTTGTCACAGATCGTAACCAAACAATTTATTTTGTGATATTAGTTTTATTTAATGACATAATCAAATATGAATGGGTGTGATGACAATATTGTGTGATGTAAATCATGCATTTTCATTTTTATTTTTTTTAAAAATCTTTTATACAAGTCTAAAAATTAAACATAAATTCAGAATTGTAGTTTAAGAATAAATCACTAAAATTAATTGTATATTTGAATATAAAATACTCGATCAAACTCCGTTGAATTCATTTTATTACAAGATTGTCGATGTCGAAATGAGCTGTATGTGCATAGAATACTTAAGAAGCAAGAAAGAAAAGTTGGTAAAAGTAATCCTAATTATAAAATTGAAAATCTAACCATCTACACATTATCTTTTGGTTTTTGAATTTTCAAATTAAAAGTTCAAATTTTTCGAAATTATTTTCTCAAATTTTTTGTTGACATTCTATATTTGTAATTTGTAAAATCAACAACAATTGACACTGGCAAGTGTATAGTTGTACTATCAATAACAGTTTCCGGTTTATGATTAGTGACAATAAAAAAAATGAAAAAATTAATGTCTTTTTATTTAAGTGTCAAAAACCAAAAGACGAGTGATAAATTTTCAATTCATAGCTCAAATAAGTTAGTAAAAAAATCAGCCTATAAAGCAATCCCTAAATAACTAATCTAATAACTTGAGTTTAATCTTAAATACTTTATAACTTTGAACTCTCTTTTTCATTTATAGAAAAGTTGTCAATATCAAGAAAATGTATTGGTCATTGGAAAATGACACAGCATGCGATTGAACGCATTCAACTGATGACAGATATATGCAACTAGAGTAGAAACAAGTATAGATTTTGTTAGAGACTTTCCCTGCACACAAGTCTTCTAACCAACCTCAAACAATAGGCTTAAATGAATCATTTTTAAATTGATGTCACAAAAATTGACATTAAAATATCCAATACTCATATACTATCCATAAGTTACATAACAAATTTATTTTATTATATAATATAAAATAGAGCAATATAGTAATTTCCTTCATCAATATGTTCACAACACAAACCTTCATCTAGTATAATATAAATAACGTTTAACCTTTTTCTCGTCAAAATTCACCCCTAATTGATATTCATTTTAAATAAAATTTCAGTTTTTTTGTGGTTTATCAAAGCTAGCATCACCATATCGAGTTCATGATGTAGGATCAAGAATTATCGTCATGTATTATGCCAGTTCAGCTACTGGCAGAGTGGCGGATACTCGAACTACCCTCAGTTTTACATAAAATGCTGATTCTAACTCAAATGTACAAAATAGGAAAGAACTTTACATGCCTTGCAGCAAAGACGGTAAGTTGGTCGGCAAGTGCAAGGTTGCGTGTAGGAGATGTTGTGATCAAAGCCACTCAAAATTTCAGACATTTTTGTTACCTGTCCAAAGTAACACATCAAAGGTCGGCACTGGGTCCAGCAATCCCATGGAGCTTCCAACCACCAAATCCTGCTGATGCAAACGCCTGGAGATATGAATATCAAGTTTCTATTAAGTGCCGACAACACAAAATACATTGCAAATTCGAGTAGATTATCTTTTAGTAATAAACCACCCTTAGGTTTCTTACTATTGCTTGTGGATAATTACAATCCTAATGCATTCTATTTATAACCTAAAACAACCTGAGACTGGACAAAATACCTGTACCGTAGATTTTGCCCCCGCACCCCCAAACAATTTAGCCTGACCCAACGGGCCCTTCTTGAGCGAGCAAGGAGAACCGAGGCTTAGCTCCTACTCGCTCAAGAAGGGCCCCACTTGCTGATACTTCTTAGTTTTTTTTTTTCGGATAACTACAAAATATTCATCAATATAATGCCCGTTTTTGTAAGAAACCAGATTGTGTGATACTAGCATATATGGAGAAAATGATGTCGGAGAATAGGCAGACAGACCTCGTCCCAGGATCTTCCAGGAGTTTGCAGCAATGCAGCATGACAGGTCTTCAATTCAATGAGGGTGCCAGTAAACATGGTGGCAGCTTCCTGCCAACCCTTATTATGGCCCATGCACCTGTACATTTCAAAGTTCAAAAATCACCTTTTAAATTTTAAGTATGAAAAGAAACCCTACTTGATCCGTTTGTTTATCATCTCTACAGCGATTGATTTCTAGAAAAGCCAACCTCAAAATAGTGGGCAAATACATCACATGATTGAGGGTAACATACTAGGATACATCTTGAGGGCCAAACAAAAGAGAAGCATTCACTACCATTGTCGTTGTTACTCCTTTGATGAAGGACTAATCAACCAATTCAGGGATAGGTAATTAATTAATTATACATACACCCTTCTGCACAAGAATTCTGAACTCCAGTAGAAAATCATTTCTTTACTTGAGAGCCATAATGGTATTTCTAAATATCCAGTCAGATAGAAACCAAGTATAAAGGTTAATTATGCTTATTTCTCTAAATCTTATCCAGTTATCCTCGACTCAAAGTGGAGAGCAACTTCAATTTAATCATCATTGAAATTCCAGATGAACCATGATAACATCATCAGCAAGCTAATTAAAGTTTAATCTCATCTATATTAATTGGGGAAACGAAAGAAGTGAGCATAGTTTCCTTGACAGGCTCGCATCCTCTAACCATACCAACTGAAACAAGTAAGCGTAGAAATTTAACTCACATAACTGTAAGGATATCGTTTGTTGAGAACTTGCAGATGATCTTCTGAAGGTGTTCAGCAGTCTGTCCATCCATTGCCGCAACAGAATAGAAACTTGAAATGAAGTGAACTTCGGCCTCTAAGAAGCTCTTCACTTGTTGTTGCATTATCGAGAGGGTTTCCCGTGTCCGGAAGGCATCACTAGAGAGAGCCGTATGTAACATTGAAAAATGAGCATCCATTCAGATGTATAACTTTGTGTAAATCTCATATATAGTATTTTTATAATTAACCTCACCTACATAAGATAAGTTCAGGAACCCAACCTAACTTCTCGAGCTTGTATGAGACACTAACAGCATCATCACGTCCAGCTTTACTTAGAGGGCGATCATGATCTGGTCATGTTTGAGGATATTAGTCAGCAATCTGCAGTCATTTTCTTAAAGAGCCCCATTAGTCATATGATGGGGAATTTTATACAATAACCCTCAGGTTTTGCAACTTCCATTTGGTGCACAGTTTTTATATAATATTTTGGGCCTGGGGTTTTGCTCATATCTGAACCGTCCTTAAAAGACATCAAGTATAAATAACTCCACCTTAGGTTTAGACATACTCAAGGAGAAGTTCAAAATTTGTGAGTTCTATGAAAATTTGAGCTTCTATATTTTCCTCAAAGTCATTAATTTAGATACATCACGGAAACCGTGAACGATGCTTGTATTCAGTATAGTGTGTGAAAAGGCAAAAGACGGTTCGAGGCGATGGGGATCCAAGTATCCCACCTTCCTAGGTGCCCCTGAGAAACAAAAGTTGCCCGTCTTTTTATAAGGTAGTTTAAAACATGTCAAAATAATCAATATAACCATGTTTGTAGACTCGTATTGTACTAAACCAATTCTTAAGCAGTAAAGATGTAAGGAAACAAAGTTTCAACATTACAAAACAGTAAAATTGAGTCTTAAACATTGAAAATCATGGGAACCAATTTTGGAGCACCAAAAGGTCAAGAATAATCAAACTCAGCATCTTTTTCACTCAGAATCATCATGCTCTTTTTCATCAACGTTCAAACAACAACATCATAATCATAATCATCTTGATTACAGTACTTGTAGCCTTTTGGATTAATTTGGAAGAACAAAGAGATGTAAAGAGAAAGGATAATAAATTTCAGTATCTCTCGTTGGAGCTTTGATGAACATGGAACAATCCAGAGATGGAAACAGAAAGGAGAAGAAGAGAAGTGGGTTGTGGAGAAGGGAGAAGTACCAGGGTCTTATTTTACGTACGAGCAGGAATACAAAGGTTTTGTACTTTTAATACAGAAGGAAAGAAAAATCTTGTTTAACTTCTGAATTCTATCTACTGAAAGGCGTATCTAGGCCTCACTTTCCATACCCGCATCGCCTAAGGGTACACAGGCATGGAGGTGCTACCAGGCGACAGCCTAGGTTCGCCTCTGACTCGCCATTTTACACACTGATTTAGTATCAATCTTCCACTCATATTCTATTCAAGATATTCACAGGCAAAACTGATTTCAGATTCTAGAGCAATAGTCCAGTTTTCAGCTCCCAGGCTTTCAATGTGAAGACATTAAGAACGGAGAGCATAGGAAGAGGATTACAGATTCTGCAGCTATGTTCCGATAAAACACATGACCTAGAGTTATTACTTCATCAGAAATGATACAACCACCCCATTATAAACAAAGTTGCATTTTAAGCACCCATAACTTACACTATTGTTAGCATTTGGCCACACAAACTAAATTCACCTAAAAAACATTACTATAGAAGCAAGAAAGGTCCAAAATACTTATCCAAACCCATGGCTACCTCATTGGAAAATTTTCCAACAGAAACAGAAGAATCCCCTTTCACCTCCATGCATCAGACTTTTCGGCAAGTGGTTAAATGTGGCTCAACAAATAGTGTTCTCCCACAAAAAAATTAAAATGGAGGCTAATATAGTACCAATCTGCAACTATTTAACACATCAACTACCTGCCCGCCATTCTAGTGTGTGCAGATAACAGAAAAAAAAAAATTGCTTCACTACAACTTCACACAGATAGTCGATTTACATTATATGAAACAAAAGAACATACAAATTCGAATACAATCAACTTTCGGTTCAAGTTTACAATACCTCGCAAAGACCGATCTTCCCAGGAGCTATCGGCGTGGCGGAGAAGAATAAGACGACGGTTGCTGGATTCGTTGGACAGAGAATTTCCTGGAGTGGTTTCTTCAGCGTCGCCAAGCACTACAGAGCGCGTAACGGAAAGAGATCTAGGGTTTCTGGAAGCGAGAAGAGTGGCGGGAAAGGATAACTGAGTAGATGGGAAGTGGAGAGAAGAGAATTTGCATCTAACTGTGGTTGTTCTTCGTCGTATTTGAGGAGCTGAACTAGTGGCGGTGGAGCTGCAACTGGGCATGGCGACGTTCATTGCTGCGTCGTCAATAGAAGTTTATTTCTGCGGGTTCCGTTTCAGTAGAACAGTCCAGGCTCGTTTGCAAAACTTACAGCTCCATCTCCTTAAACTAGCTTATTGGAAAATGAGGGAAAACACTACAAACTTTTAGAATGTGCAAGATGGCCGTGTTTATAGTATAATAGTTATTTCTTACTAAAATTGTATACTGTGAAGATAGATTTCATTGAATTTTGGTTTGGTCAAAAGAAAAAATTATCACGTGATCCATGTGTATATCACGACGTGAAAGTGAAGGTGGGATATTATAGTATAATAGTTATGATTATGTTGTACAAAAAAATAATTGAAATTAGTGTTTCCTACTGAAATTGTATACAATGTGTTTAGTAAAGTTAGATTTCATTGAATTTTGGTTTGGTCAAAAAAAAACTACCACGTGGTAGAGGTGGGTTGCAAACCTAAACCGCCGGTTTAGTTTTGGCCCAAGGCCAAACCTAAACCCAAACCTAGTAAGTGAAAACCGGCGGGTACTAAAGCGCTGGTTTGTCGGTTTACCTACGGTTTATTAAAAAAAAACAAAAAAAAAGGGAAAACCGGCCCAGAAGCAAACCGACGATATACCACAACCGTCGGAATGATTTATTTTTTTTTCAAATAATTTAAAAAACTGAAAACCGACGGATTAACCAACCAAACCGTCAGTTTTAAAGTTTTTTTTTTTTTTTTAAAAAAAACCTATTAAATATCAACCGTCGGTAAACTGTCGGTTAAACCGTCGGTAAACTGTCGGTTAACCGTCGCAAACCGTCGGTTTGGGCCGGTTCAAACCGTCGGTTTAGGTTTTTTATTTTTACAAACCTAAACCTTGAACCGGCGAAAACCTAAACCGGCCAAACCTAAACCGCCGGTTCGGCGGTTTGAGCCAAACCGAGCCCATGTCTACCACGTGGTCCACATGTGTATATCACGACACGACGTTGAAAGTAAAGGTGGGATATTATTTTTTGTGTTTCATTCATCAATGAACTCCAAGCGAAGAAGGGAGCACGAACTTTAGCATGGGGTACTTCTTCTTCAAAGGTGCGGATAAAAGAAGGGAGCACGAAGAACCTTGTGAGTCGAAGAGCTTCATAAGTGCGAAAGGAGAACAAAGAACATGTCACGTATCACCGATGGGCGATGACCTATGATGCACGAACACGGGAAACGGACAAAAGCATAGGAAACGGGACACGGTGAGAAAAACAAATAATATATTAAAGCTATTGAAATGTAGAATTCACATTTCATAATGAGATACATATAGGTTAATTGTTATGTAACATAATCTCATAATAATTAGTTAGTGGATGTCTCTCAATGATAAATAAATAAGTACATAGCATCTTTATTGATGAATGGACTAATTTGTCGTTATTTAATATGTCAATTTTTCTTAATATGTTACAAGATTTTGTATTTAATTCTTGTATATGAGTTTTAGGTACAATAAATAGTCAAATCATTTGTGTACATGAAAAATAATCTAATAATATTTTTGAGTTACTTTATAAGATACAATAATCATGTACATGAAAATTAGTTACAATATTCTTGTACAAGAAAAACTAATGTACAAGAGAAAATTCAAGTATAATAATTAAATGTATATTTATAGTTTTCAAAGAGAGGAATAAATCGTGAGCTTCAACTTGTCTGGTTGGTAATAGGGTGGGACTACCAACCACAAATCGATTATCTATGACAATTTCTCACACGTTATAGCGTGAATATCGGATGGAAAATTTCTCTAACATTTAAATTGATTTATCTCATAATTATTTTCCTTCTTAATTTAGATTTGTCAATTATAATTTAGATTTATCTCATAATTATTGTACCCGAAAAGGATAATTTGAGATATTATTACAAGGTCAAATTGACTCAAATATGTCATCATTTATTTAATCATGCTATTCGCTTAATAATTTATATAGGCCTAGGATATCTACTAACTAAAATTTATCATTGGGTGTATTTTATCCAATTTTCTCATACAACAAAGTAAACGAAACAAAAGCCTATAAACAAACATTATCATTCTTACAAGATATAGAAATAAACATATTGAGTTTGACAATCTCAAATAAACATACTTAGTTTCAAAATTGAATAACAAACCATCCATTTTTTAAATCAACAACCTAACAACATAATCAACCAAGGGAAACAATAATAAAAATTTGTAATTCTAAAGTGAAAGAATTGAAATAACACACTCAACATTCAACAAAGAAATATTACACGGTAAATTAGTAATCAAAGGGTCAAAATCAATTTATGAAATCATAAGAATGGAGAGAAGAGTCGGCCGGCAGAACAACATTTCAACATTAGAAGAAGAAGATCGGTATCCTGCTTCCGGCAACCACAATCTCGCAAGTGGCCATATGAGGCCAGGTTTAGTTGGGTAGAAAATGGGGGAGAAGAATAAATATTACGCTAAATCAAATTTTCTTTATTTTTAAAAAAACATAATTTTTCTTTTTTTAGCCTTAATAATAGGGGAAAATTTTCATTGATCGTGTCTTGACTGAACACGGTCCATGTCCTCGACGTGTCTTACTTCTAAATCGTGTCTTGACCTTGTTTGGCCATATTTGACCGTGTCCGATACGTGTTATGCCGTGTCCCCGTGTCCGACACGACATGACACGGGACACTCATCCTTCTAGAGGTGTTCGTGCATCATAGACGATGGCCAGCGTTGGGGAGGTGAGTCCTTCTTCATCTTCGAACCCTTTGGTGGCATCTTCGAACGATTGACGGTTGTGAAAGGTTCTTCTCGTTCTCTTATTTCTTTCCCTTGGTTGTGTGATTCATATATAAATGAGAGGAGGGGTATGAAAGGGAATCTGAATTATAAAACTCTCCCAAAGCTCCATGAATCTCGTCTTAGGAGTTCAAAAAGATGTGGGGGTCCCTTAAAAACCACTGAAACTCAACAGTCTCCTTTAACCTAACATTACAACTAAACGCATATGTTAAAAGACCCTTAAGAAGCGAAAGTTAAAGGAAACCCCTCCCCTCTGAGCTATAACTAAACACACTCATATACCAACAACATTTGCATTAGCTTAGGATTTTTTTTTGTTTTTAAAAGGGGTATTAGACGTATCGGCTAAAAACTTTATGCATCACCATAACTACGTAAATTGTGTGCATAGTTTTTTATTTTCACATTAGCAGTATAACTACGCGTATGGTGTGCTTAGTTGGAGCATATCAAGCCGATAAGAACTGATCAATTACACTCGTGGATTACGTACTTGTAGGTAATTTTTAAAAATAAATAAACAATAACGCTTGTGTCCAACGTAGTTGTAGTTAACCAGCGATAGTCATATTTTAAAATGCACTACGACTGCGTATATTATATGTGTAGTTGACGACAATATGACTATTACAAAACGGTCATAGGAAGAGAGAAAAAGAGTTGGAAAAGCTCGTTAACCCCGCTTCTCTTCACCTGCGTTGAATATTCAACACCATAGGCAACCAATATCAGCCTACCAGCCACCAAGCTCGGCTGACTGACCAATAATCGCAGCCCTACGGGACACCATCTCGGCCCACCAGCCACCCCTCTCGGCCTAACGACTTCTGCTCTTGTTGGATCTAAATTGTTTAGGGTTTTTTCCCTCTTCTTCTACCAGCCTCTTTCATAGCCTCCCGGAATCATCACTGAGCCGGTCTTATGATTTTTATAAATCTAGAAAAAGGGGGAAAAAAACCAAAAGTTCAAAATCAAAAGACATAGGAGTTGGAGGTTCCTTGCCTTCACTGCCATTAATTTGACGGTTCAAGAACTGTACAAGACAATCGTCCCTACTCATATCAATAGTCCCGATTTATTCCGAAACCGACACCAGTTTAATGTCAAAATTTGTGTTTCTCATAATTGTTGACAAGACAATCTTCTTACCTTTCGATCTAGTTTCACATATTAGCTTCACAAAGCTTTCTCCATCTGAAGCTTTCTTCTTCTGGTAATAAACGGCGCTTGTGTCGCTCTCACCGCTCCTCTCCCTCTCTAATGGTGTTTTCTTTCGCCCTAGAGAAGATCGAGGAGCTGCCTATTACAAAAAGCGTAAAAACAAAACAACACAATACAAATAATTTTAATTACTTTTAAGCCCTTTTTTTTCTTTGTTCTTTAGGCTTGAAGATTATGGGTTTCATTAGCCCATTTTGAACCAATCTGGTTTCACACAATTGTTGATGGTAAAAAGTTGTGTGTTTATCTTTTCAATATTAAAGACCCATCAACACTAAGGAAAAAAAAAGTTTTGGTAACTACAACTTCAAACAATTATGCTCATTTTGTGTGTATGATATGGTTTTCGAAGCTTTGTCAAATCTTTTTGTGTGTATTTATCAGCACAAGTGAAATTACCAAAAGAAATGAACAAGAAAATACATTTGTATACCAAAAAGATAAGCTTTCGAGGCCTTAAAGCCTAAATAGACAAAACAAAATATGTTAATCTTTGGGCTGAATAGCCCAAAAATTTACCAATTCATGGAAATCCATTTATAAATCAACCAAAATTTTATTACCCCGCCTTTCCTACAATTGTGTGCTACTTTGAAACTTAAAAAATTCAAAAACCAACATCAATTGTAATCTAATGGTTATCCGATTTCTTATGACAATTTCATCCTTATTGTTCGTTGTTTTTACACCCTTATAAACCTTTATCAATAATGATAAAGACCTATAAGTTAGTAAAATAAGGAAGGGATAGTTTTAAATTTATAACATGTAATAATTCCCTAAATAGCAACGAACCCACAGTATATGGGTCAATCACAGTAAAGGTAAGTATTACAGGGTCGATCTCAGGGACTGAGGGGATTAATTTGCAATAGTGATTATAAATAGTATAAATCTCAAATAAAGAAAGGGGATAGGAAAAGATAAGAGAAAGAAATCAAAAAGGGTTTTTAAAAGGTTTTAAGAACTCGCAATCAATTGTCACTTATTGATTGAAAGTCAAAACAAACAAACAAAAGGGAAAACAAAGATAATCAAGCTAAAGGAAAGAAAATGGATTCCAAGGGTTCAAGATCATTGTTTATACATATAGATTCAAGAAGACTCATAAAGATATATGGTAGAAAAGCCACAGGGATGAACGTTTCTAGGCTGACAGTCTATTACCGGGTAAGTCTCAAGACTATCTAGTTCCAAACCAACTACTTATTACCGGGTAAGTCTCAAGGTAGGGAGGTAGGAAATTCTAAACAACCCAGACTACAAACTAAGAGAAAGGTAAACCATTACCGGGTAAGTCTCAGGTATTACCCTACTTAACTAGGAATCTAAGCACATTTAACCAATAAAGGATAAACCTTTATTACCTATGATCAGTCTCTCATGTATCTATGAAGGAATATCACCGGGTAAGTCTCAATTCCAATATAGGTTACTAGCTAGAAGGATTCTAACTAGGTTCAAGTCCAAGCCAACCATTAGGATTTCTAGCAATTCAAAGCCAAACAAAGCACAATCTAAACCATCATAATCAAAGGCATAAACAAATCCCTGTCAACCTTGGAACCACAAGATTCTAGCCAATAACAATCATATCAAAGAAAGACAAATAAATAAATGACAAAGGGAAATAAAGGAACTTAGCTTCAATAAATGTAAACCTTCAATCTTAACAAATCTCGAATCCAACAAGGTCTTCCAAACAAACCTCAATGTAAAAGTATGAATCTTGAATAAAACTATGAAGAATCAATGGAGAAGAAGAAGGGAAGGGAAGAGAGACAGCTAGCCCTTTAGGGCTAGCTCTGGGCGACTCCCAGCACAAAAGACGGACTAAATCGGACCCTTAGAAATAGCATAGAGCTTCCCTTTTATAGACAACAACCTTCAAAAGAACGGGTTGGGCCAAAACCGATCCAAAAATAAAATAAAATCGCCGAACAGGAAATCTCGGGCAGAAATCTCGGCCGAGATCATGCCAATCGGGACCGAGATTCAACAACAGAAAGTTCAACGCGTCAGCACATCGGGAATCTCGGCCGAGATCAAGAAATCTCGGCCGAGCTCGGACCATCTCGGCCGAGCTAGGGCCATCTCGGCCGAGCCAAGGCCATCTCGGCCGAGCTAGGTGTGATCTCGGCCGATATCATGGACCATTTCGGTCTGGTCTGACCGAGATCGGTCCATCTCGGTCCGAGCGCGGTCTTCTTCGTTCCCTCGCGCCTTTAGCTCGATTCCTCGCGTCTTTAGCTCGATTCATCGCCTTTCCCGTGCACGTACGCTTGCTCCAATGCGTCCACTTCGAGGCCTGATCCTCAAATACGTCGTTTTAGCTCCAAAATGTGCCAAATCACCTACAAAGCCACAAATAGCGTGTGTAGACATCTATTCTTGCAAAGTAGAACTAAACAAGCATAAATGGCACAAACGAAGGCTAAAACATGAATGTGGAAAGGGAAAATCTAACTAAATGCATGAGTAAAACAGGTCGATAAATCATGTTATCACTTATAAACCTAATTTCTTTTATCAATCAAAGCTACACACGTTTTATATCAAGATCCCGTGTTTTGCAATGTCGTCTCCTTAGTTTGATTCTGTTTTAGGTATCGTCCTGATCGAGTGGTTTGTCTAGGAGGGGGCGTGGATTTGTGATCGACTCCTGAAGGTTGTTGCAAGCCTAAATCTGTGGTGTCCACAATTGTTCCCCATGCTTCATTTCCTGTGTACTCTCTTTAAAGACAAACTTTGTGCTCACCACTTCCGTTGGACTGATTCATACTACTTTCCCTCGTTGACTTCTTTGTTGTCGGGATTTCTTGATGTAATTTATGTGTTTCTTTTTCTTCTGTTGTTCTTCATCATGACGGTTAGTCCGTCTGCCGATCTTTTTCGGCCTTTCGACCCACTAGACGGCGTGTCGTCTAGTGCTTCGAACCGCTTTCCTTTATCAAATTTTTTTTTTACAAAACGGTCATATTTTTGTCAAAAAAATCATATTGTTTTTCCTATATAGTGTAGTTATCGGTTTATCTCAACAATTCTCTCATATTATACAAAGAAAAAGAAGAAGAAATTTCTTCCCTAATGAATTTCACTTCACTAATGAGGTATGTTTTGTCGTATTTTTATATAAAAAAATAATTTAAAATTCGGAATATAGATATATTTACAATTATATATTGTAATTGATGAATGCAATGGATAATAAACCTGAAATAAGGATAAAGATTATCTAGTTATGATGAATGCAACGGATAATCAACCTGAAATAAAGAAGAAGATTATTCGAATGTGTTTAGTGGAGTTGAACAATATATTTTCAGGATAAAGATTTTCTATTTAATTGGGTTCGTGACGAAAATAGAAAACATTACATGGTGATAAATTGATAATCATATTACAATCATACAAGCCGAGTGACCATAGATATGGAAAGGTTATATTGGTGTGTGATAAAATTGGGAAGTGGAAGAGTGTGAAGAAGGATGATGTTGATCCTTCGAAAAGACGTAGATCGAAGTCAAATAAAAGAAATTGTAAATTTAAGATAGTGGAGATGAAGTACAATAGAGAAATGTAAATAAAGCCGACTAAGTGGAAGCTTATTGTGGTCCTTATCGGCTCATATCGGGGAAAAACTACGCTTGTGTATTGCCGGTAATCGTATTTGTAGTCTTTTTCCTAAAAATAACTACGCTTCTAGACTACGTAGTTGTAGTTTACCGGCTCATATCGGCTCAAGAATGGCTCCAACTATGTGTACCATAATTGTTAGTATAATTTTAATGTGAAAATCGAAACTATACACCCGATCTGCATTACGGTGTTGAATATATATTTTGGTCGGTTTATAGTATTGATTTTAGCGTCATTTTTCATCATCATTATTTTTCATTCCATACCTATTTTGGTGTATGACATATCTTATCGGTCTGTTTCTTTCATATTAGTGTTTTGGAGATTTACTTATTGATTTATGTAATTATAGGAATTTTAGGAATTTGTGGAGTACAAATGATACACATATAGCAATAGCCTCATACATACTAAGGATTTCCCCGTGATCAAAGAAGTCTAGGTCAAAACAAAAATGATCAAGACCCGAGAGTGGAGTATGAAGGAACATCAGGGAGCGTGCATAAGTGCTCGGGCAACATGCAAGTCGTTCGACTTCCATTCTTTCCTTTTTTCACGTCACCTCAAAATGACATCCCGTTGATGCAAGGAATGTACTCAAGCACTTCTAGACTAGGTCAACTTCTGTAAGAGCCTTAGTCTTTCGGACCGAGACTTGACCTTAGCCGAGATTGGCTTTGGCCGAGTTTGGTCTTTCCGCACCCGCGGGCAGGACTGCCGCTCCTGCGGGTTTCCGCCCCTGCGGCTCATGGAACCGCCCCTGCGGTTTCCGGCGGCTGCAGCCGGTTTTGTTGACTTCTTTGACCCGTGTTTTCCCTTCCCCTTACTTCTTCTTTTCCCTTGGCTGATCAAGGGTTCTTATTCACTTCTCTTCCTTAGTTCCTACGTCCTTCTTGCTTCTTCATCCCTTCCTTTGATCTTGTTCTTGTTCTCCTTGGAGTTTTGCTTGAGAGTTGTGCTTTGTGGTTGTTGATGATGCTAGTGATGTGTATGCTGAGCTTGGAAGCCAGCTACTGTTGTGTTTGACCTCTCCCTGCAGCCTAGGATCTTCAGTAGTGGTGAGTTCTTGCTTTTTCTCCTTCTCTTCTTCTTTGTTTCCATCTCCTTAGCTTAGGATTAGATGTTTGGACATAGGATGATGTTTAAATGTGTATGTTGTTGCATTTGTGTGATTTTGATGGAGAGAAGACGTGATTTGATCACGTGAAGAGCCGAAGAGAAGCCGCGGGATCACGTTCTGCACTGTCGCCGCCCCCGCGCCTAGAAGCCGCCGCCCTTGCGGAAGTTGTGCCGTAGCGCCCGCGCCAGCGCCAACGCCTTGCTTGCGTTGCCTGCGTCCCGTGTAACCGCACCTGCGGCTGTTCCCTGCCGCGCCTGCGGGTTGTCTACTCCGCCCTGCGTCCCTTGATCACGCAGGTGTGTCTTGTCCCGGGACTACCCATAGTGGGGTAGCTCTTTTCCTTTCCTAGTATGAAGAAACTAGTACCATGCTAGGTATCGGTTTATGATGAGTATGATATAGATATGCCGGTTACGGCTTTGAGGTTTACGAGTTGGATATGATCCTTATGGATCCCTTGGGTCTAGGTGTGACCCCTTCGTGTGATAGGAGTTTGATATATATATATATGTATGCCTTGTATAGGCCTTGTTGTCCTCCAGTTTGGAGTGGACTTGAGTGAGAGCTGATCGTAGTGATACGACTTCTGAGATTGAGGTAAGTCCATAGGACTTACTTAGCTATTATCCTTATATTGGATGTATGCTTGAGTGGTGTTTGTTTATGCTTGGTAGCATGCGATTTGGTTCATTACCGACTTATATTATATTGACCGCCCATTGTAGTGGCCGTGATAACATTTCCCTTTCATCCCGTAGTGGAGTCTGGGAGGTTCTCTGTAGTCATGCCAGATCTGGTATACGGGAAGGACCCTCACCACTCCCATAGGGTACACGGGAGGTGTGCCGATACTACTCCAGCTGGCTATAGCACCCAGAGGCGAGGATTATATTCCTCGTGTCACATATATTCATATACATCTATTTATACGATTGAGTGATTGGACTTATTAAAGATAATAAACCAGGTAAGTGTGTGAAAGCATGTTGATATGTTATAATTTTTGATGTGTGTTTGTGCTCTAGCATCTTCTTATATATGTGTATGGTTAGCTAACGGTTTTATACCGTGTTGTAGATCCCTCGCAGGTTAGGAGAACTGCAAAGTGATCCAGAGAGGGTGATCTGCTGAGGGCTCTGTACACTGGGTCGTCCTCGTGGGATGAGATCTTTTGACGTTTATGGTTATGTTTTGTTGTACTCACCAGTACTTGTATAAACCTTTTGATATTTATATATATATCAGTTTCATGTTTTGTTTTAATCTATTGGTGCTTTGTTGTAAGATTCAGTGAACTTGTTGTCAAGCTAGGGTCAGGATCCAATGTGAGATCCTAGCCCAGTAGCACCTCGAGTCCTACAGATTTAGGGTGTTACAACTTCGGCCCAGGAGGTCGCTCGACTTGCTTGCATTGACATCTTATTTTCTTTCCCTTATCCTAGTGTTTGGGTTGGGCTTTTGGCTCATATTCAATTGGACATTTTATCTTTTAGTTTCGTTCTTATCTTATTAATTAGAAGATAAGATCGAGTAGATCTAGGGTTTAAGTTATCCCTTGATCCTATAAATAAGGCGTTTCAACCATTAGGTTATATATCTCTTTCTTATACATTTCCATTAGTTTTTGTTGCCGCTCTTCGGTAGAGGTCGCTCGACCATCCCTTTGTTGGTTGCTCGACCGGTTTCTTTTTCGTTCAGTTTTTTATTATATGTTCTTCACGGTGTTGATCACAAAATACGAGAGTCGAGTCACTCGTGCCTCCATACTGAGCTTGAACATGTGAATGTTCGGCTCGTATAACACCCCTACTGATAGTTATTGGACAATTTCACATTTAGGGTCCACAATAAAGTTAGTAGGGATGTCAATGAGTCGGGTTTGGATCGGAGAGTACCCTATTCATCCGCATCCCCGTTTAGTATAACGCCCTTCATCCCCATCCCCATACCCGTTCGGATATTATAAATTGTCCCCGTCCCCGTCCCCATCGGATATTCGTCCCCATCGTGGAATACCCGTTCCCGTTTGATTTCCCCATTTAAAAACTTGTTGGGTTTTTTCCGTTTAATTTCCCCATTTAAAAACTTGTTGGGTTTTCCCCGTATAATTACTCGTACCCATCCCCATTTAACTTTCAAGAGTTTGACAAAAATATAAATTTGGATAATAAAATTTTTGTAACTGTTTTTAGGTTCTTATTACTAGTCAAATAAATGAGAATACATTGTCTTTGCAAGACCGACAAAATTATGTATATAATATACATTTTAATTGAAATGTTATCAAGTAGGAACGAGTATGATACTCTTAAGTCTTAACGTACAAAAGTGTATATAGTATACAAACATTTAGTTCATGGTTACAAGATAAATTTCAATTCATATAATATTATTATACATTTTAATTTTAAATGTTGATGTGATTTAGTTGGTTGTTCAACACATCACCTTATCCAATATGTTAAAGTATAGGTTCATATATTGTGTGTATATATTAGGTTTTGTTCGTTCAAGTAGGAATGTAGGATCGAGATTCAAAATACAAACTAGTATAAACTAAAATAATTATATCTTAATAACATTTTGATTATGGTGTCAAGATCAAGTTTTATATTATTCTAACATTTTAATTTTAGGATTTAGGTTGCACCGTCAAAATATGTATTTGACAAACTATGACACATAAGATAAAAACACAACATAGAGTGTGCGATGCACTTGATCATCGCGATTTGACGTTTACGAATTACGAATTACGACACATTCAAAATTTTCGCGAATGTGTTGTTATCCTCGTATGATCGAAAACCAAATTAATATAGGTTAGTATTAGCATGATTTACACACATATATTATCAAAACAAATATTTAAACTTAAATCACATTTTAAAAAATACATTGTGTAAGTTGGAATGAGTATGATAGTAATCATAGTATGATACTCTTAATCCTTAAAATTCAAAAGTGTATATAGTTTGAAATTTTAGTAATCATCGGTAACTTTTCAATTTAAACACAATTTCTGAAATAAATTTTGATTAAACTTAAAACTACAATGAAAGTATAATATAAATACAATTTGTTTATTTATGTATTCTTCGCGGAATTCCCGTCGGGTTTTCCCGTCGGTTTCCCCGTCGGGTTTACCGTCGGGGTTCACCGTCGGTTTTCCTGTCGGATTCGGATTCGGATCGGGGAGCGGGGCGAATACCCCTATCTTCGTCCCCGTCCTCATACCCAAGCGGGGAATCAATTTTTACCCCGTCCCCGTCCCCATCCCCATTTAAATTCCCCATCCTCATCCCCATGACGGGTATTACCCGCGAATTTCGGGGAGTCCCCGACTCATTGACATCCCTAAAAGTTAGTGTACAAAATTATGCATTTTGACCTAGGGGTGTAATATGACCCGAACGAGCCGTGCCTAAATTTTATATGAGTTTTAAAATATGTTCATATTCAGCTCGTTTAGAAAGTGAACGAGCTCGAGCCGAGCTTTTGACGAGCCAATCCCGAGTAGCTAGGCCAAAGTAATGCTTCTTTATTGTTATTTTAGCTGAGCCGAGCCTAAATTTTATACGAGTTTTAAAATGTGTTCATATACAACTCGCTTAGAAAATGAACGAGCTCGAGCTTTTGACGAGTTGAACGTGAGCCGGGTTATCTCATATTACATCCCTTCTTGGACCCAAAAACATAAATTGGGCATACACAGTTACACACTTGAATCCCAAAGAAAAAATTGGCGTACCCAGTTACACACTTGGTATCTATTGTGGGACCATATGCGAAAGCCTCTTTGGTTTTGGGAGCCAAGTGCGAAATTCAGTTTTGGAGCCAAATACAAACTGGATTTGGTCTTGGGAGCCGGATTATTAATCGTATTTTTACTAGACATTCCATATACGTAATTGTGGGACTTATTTGGGCTTCCATTTCAAAAGTATTAGGCGTTATAAATAAATAATAAAAAGTATTATTTATTTTCCATCAATGTGTCGTTTTCAAAAAAAATATTGTATGTAAATCGTATTTGTAGTCTTTTTCGTAAATATAACTACGCTTCTAGACTACGTAGTTGTAGTTTACCAGCTCATATCGGCTCGAGAATGACTCCAACTATGGCGTACCATAATCGTTAGTATAATTCTAATGTGAAAATCGAAACTCTACTCCCGATCTGCATTACGGTGATGAATATAGATTTTGGCCAGTTGATAGTATTTATTTTAGCGCCCTTTTTCATCATCATTATTTATCATTCCATACCTATTTTGTTATAAATGACATATTTTATCGGTCTATTTCTTTCATATTAGTGTTTTGGAGATCTACTGGTTGGTTTATGTAATTGTAGGCATTTTAGGAATTTTTGGAGTACAAATGATACACATATAGCAATAGCCTCATACACACTAAGGATTTTCCCGTGATCAAAGAAGTCTAGGACAAAACAAAATTAATCAAGACCAGAGAGTGAAGCGCGACGGAACATCGGGGAGCGTGCATAATTGTTCTGTCAACATGCAAGTCGTTCGACCTCCATTCTTTCCTGTTTGCACGTCACCTCAAAATGACCTCCCGTTGATGCAAGGAATGTACTGGAGCACTTCTAGACTAGGTCCACAACTTCGGCCCAGGAGGTCGCTCGACTTGCTTGCATTGACGTCTTATTTTCTTTCCCTTATCCTTGTGTTTGGGTTGGACTTTTGGCTCATATCCACTTGGACATTTTATCTTTTAGTTTGATCTTATCTTATTAGAATATAAGATCGAGTAGATATAGGGTTTTAAACTATCCCTTGATCCTATAAATAAGGCGTTTCAACCATTAGGTTATATATCTCTTTCTTATACATTTTCATTAGTTTTTGTTGCCGCTCTTTGGTAGAGGTTGCTCGACCATCCCTTTACTGGTTGCTCGACCGGTTTCCTTTTCGTTCATTTTTTATATTGAGCTTGAACATGTGAATGCTCGGCTCGTTCGGCTCGTATAACACCCCTACCGATAGTTATTGGCCAATTTCACATTTAGGTTCCAAAATAAAATTTGTGTACCAAATTATGCATTTTGACCTAGGGGTGTAATATGATCCGAACGAGCCATGCCTAAATTTTATACGAGCTTTAAAATGTGTTCATATTCAGTTCGTTTAGAAAGTGAACGAGATTGAGCCGAGGTTTTGCCGACAAGGATGTGTGGAGATGAAGTACAATTGAGCAATGTAAATGAAGCCGGATAAGTGGAAGCTTATTGTGGTCCATATCGGATCATATCGGCTCATATCAACAACATTTGCATTAGCTTAGGAATTTAAGATAGTGGAGATGAAGAACAAGGAATGTACTGGAGCACTTCTAGACTAGGTCCACAACTTCGGCCCAGGAGGTCGCTTGACTTGCTTGTGTTGACGTCTTATTTTCTTTCCCTTATCCTTTTGTTTGGGTTGGAATTTTGGCTCATATTCAATTGGACATTTTATCTTTTAGTTTCGATCTTATCTTATTAGAAGATAAGATCGAGTAGATATATGGTTTTAAGCTATCCCTTGATCCTATAAATAAGGTGTTTCAACCATTAGGTTATATATCTCTTTCTTTTACATTTTCATTAGTTTCCGTTGCCGCTCTTCGGTAGAGGTCGCTTGACCATCCCTTTACTGGTTGCTCGACCGGTTTCCTTTTCGTTCATTTTTTTATATGTTCTTCACTGCGTTGATCGCAAAATACGAGAGTCGAGTCACTAGTGCCTCCATAATGAGCTTGAGCATGTGAATGCTCGGCTCGTTCGGCTCGTATAACACCCCTATCGATAGTTATTGGCCAATTTCACATTTAGGGTCCAAAATAAAATTTGTGCACAAAATTATGCATTTTGACCTAGGGGTGTAATATGACCCGAACGAGTCGTGCCTAAATTTTATATGAGTTTTAAAATATGTTCATATTCAGCTCGTTTAGAAAGTGAACGAGCTCGAGCCGAGCTTTTGACGAGCCAATCCCGAGTAGCTAGGCCAAAATAATGCTTCTTTATTGTTATTTTAGCTGAACAAGCCGAACTATACCCAAACGAGCCGAGCCTAAATTTTATACGAGTTTTAAAATGTGTTCATATACAACTCGCTTAGAAAATGAACGAGCTCGAGCTTTTGACGAGTTGAACGTGAGCCGGGTTATCTCATATTACATCCCTTCTTGGACCCAAAAACATAAACTGTGCGTACACAGTTACACACTTGTTGGCGTACCACTTACACACTTGGTATCTATTGTAGGGACCATATGCGAAAGCCGCTTTGGTTTTGGGAGGCACGTGTGAAATTCGGTTTTAGAACCAAATGCAAACTCGATTTGGTCTTAGGAGCCGAATTATAAATCGTGTTTTTAGTAGACATTTCATATACGTAACTGTGTGACTTATTTGAGCTTCTATTTCAAAATTTTTAACGTTATAAATAAATAATAATAAAATATTATTTATTTTAAATATTTTATATCAACGTGTCTATTTCAAAAAATATTGTATGTAAATCGATTGGTTGGTTATCTTGTAGTAACTTTGATCCAAGTGCATTATTCTATTTTAGGAAAATAACCTAACTTTTTGGGGGTGTTGCGTTCTATGGCCTAACCTTTTAGAAATGCAACTAAAAACCCAACGTATACAAGATGTTGTAGATTTTAGCCTATGCTTGCCGCCGGTAAATTTTCCGGTGAAAGTGATGAGTTGTCTGATGATGTGTATGTGAGTCATCTTCTTTCTTTAAGGACTGGATAAATAGCGAAAAATACAAACCTTTTAGGAGTGTTGTTGTACTAGCTTAACCTTTTAAAAATGAAAATAAAAACCAACCTTTACTATTTATAACAATACCCAACCAAAAACCTCTATAACAAACCATCCTCAAGCCAAATATCCGATTAGTGTGATGATAATTTCATATGTATGATATAATACATTCTCAAACTTTCATATGAATGCATGACATGCTTATCTACAAATGAGTATCGGATACAAAAATAAAATAAACCCAAATAATGGTTTTATAACAAAAAGAAACAACTTCTTTCAACTAGGATAAAATAATCCGACAATAAAATACAGAAAATTATCACCTACACTGCCACACATCAGTAGCAAGATACCATCCAAACATAAGTATAGTAAATGCAGGAAAACATCGTCTAAACAAGAAAAAAAATTAAACATCTTAATCGAGTGGTAGGAGGAGCGACAATAAATGATCATTGTTGTGATGGCCCGTGAGCAGGGTTTATTTGAGAGAACAAAACATCACCGGGTAGTCAAGACTATCAAACAAACACATGTTAGCTATAAATTTGTTCAATTTTTATTTATTTATGTATAAATGTGTTAGAATACTCACATTTACGTGTGCACGATCGGTATCATGAGTAAAATATATGCCCATGCCTCTAGAGATCGTTTCATTGTGGTGTAGAACACTATTGGTACCTTTCCTCGGTCTACCTTTCCGGGTTTTTTGGTTGTCCATAGAAGATATATATTTTACTCATGGAAGATATATATTTTTCGCTATTTATTCAGTCATTAAAGAAAAAAGATGACTCACATACACCTCATGACAACTCATCACTTTCACCGGAAAATTTACCGGCTGCAAGCATAGGCTAAAATTTACAACATATTGTATACGTTGGATTTTTAGTCGCATTTTTAAAAGGTTAGGCCATAGACCGCAACACCCCAAAAGATTAGGTTATTTTCCGCAATTTACCCTTATATGTTCGAAGTGATTATTTGTTGACAAAATTCAGCTACGGAAGGTTAGAAATTCAAAATACGTGTAAATTGACTTTTATGACTAGTGGTTAAACTCGGTAGTTGAAGAAACACACTTTAAGAAAAAAGGTGAAATTGGATTAAGTGTCAAATTAGGGTGAACGGTGAAATGGGTACACCATCAGACCACACATGAATTAACACGACAATTTAAAATTCCAATTGCTTTTAGAAAAACAAAAGGACGTTACTATTAAAAAAAAGAAAAGAATATTATAAAAATGAAAAAGATGAGCAAATGAGGTGAAAGTGTGGGTGAAAAAAGTCTTTAAAGTATGAAGGCATTTGGCAAAGATTGAATGTTAAAGTACCCACCTTGAAAATTCTGCATACTCATCATCATTCATCAACTCAACGGCAATATATTAATCAGTAGTCCACAAACAAAATTCATAAATAAAAAAAACCCACCAAAAGGTTAGAGAAGAGAAGGTGGGCACTGGGCACAGATAAAGGTAGAGAGAGAGGAAAAAGAAAGTTGCAGGATTTATCATTTTTGTTCATCCCAACGGGGGAAGCTGAAGCAGTGGAACCCGGTTCAAAAAGTTGAGCAGAGAGGGAGTGAGGTTGAGTTGGAGAGAGAAAGTGAGAGAAAAGGTTAAACTGTCTTTCTCCTTTCTCTCTCTTTCTTCTCTACCTAGTTTTTAGTATTCCTGTGCTACAAGAAATTGCTGGGTTGATTGATGCGACTTTGAGAAGGTTTCAGAAGATTAAGGTATGATTTTAGTGTTAATTAAGCTGAATTTGGGGGTGGGTTTGTTCATTAGGGTATTAAGGGTTCAAAATTTTGTTTAAAAGTGTGTTTTGGGCTTCAATTTCTGAAATTGGTTTGCTGCTCTCTCCTACCATGAATCAGATTTGATGTTACTTTGAACTGATTTTTAGTAATTTAACGTCAGATGTGTGGGTTTATGAACATGTCCTTTCTGGCAGGATGTTTAATCATTGTTTACTACTGTAGATAAGAATAAATCTTGGGATTTTCACCTCTTGCAGCTTTGATGCATAAATTAGAGTGATTACATGTTTCTTCCCTTTTATTTATTATTCAATCTCTCTAATTAATTTTAAAATAAAATTAGTGTGTTTGGAATTGTGAATTGCGAGTACTTAAGCTGCATGAATCTCTGCTTTGTCCTTCCCCTGTTCTTGTGCTTCCCACACAAGCAGATTTTGAACCGGTTTTGGTTGTAAGAATCGAGCTGTTGTTTTTTTTTTTGGAGAATTTCTCAATAAGAGAAAAGGAATAGACAGAAAAACCAATTACCCATGAACTTAGATTCATCTGTTGTTGGGATCTCTGATTACTGTTCTTCATGTGCTCAATTTCCCAGTACAAGCATACTAAGAAATTCTACAATTATTTGGTTTTGTTTTTGTTTTTGTATTATAACATTCTCTAATCAGATGCGTTTCAAATGTTATGACCCAGTAATTGAAGCCAAGTAATGTAGTATCAGCATGGGGAAGAAAGGAAGCTGGTTGTCGGCTATTAAGAGGGTCTTCACATCCAGTTCTAAGGACAAATTAGCAGATGTAAGTGAATTCTTATGCTCATATCTGAACTTGCTAATGTCAAAAAACACATCATTATGTGATGCTATTTTTGAAATTGGGATGCATGGTATTTTTTGCATGTATCATTTTGGTGCTTTAGTTTTAAGTTGATGAATTCTGATCGATTATTATCGTGTCCGACAGGAGTTAGAGAAGAAAAACCCGAAAGAAAAGAAGAAAAGGGGGCTAGGAAAACTAAAACATGGGGATTCGTTTATTCCGAAGTTTAGAGAGCCTAGTAGTATAGAAAAGATACTCGGAGAGGCGGAGCTAGAGCACCATCCAATAGACTTTAGGCCTCTAAGTACATTTGAGCAACCGAGTACGCCATCATTCGTACCTACTCGAGCTGCCACACCTCAAGTGACGGTTTCTCCCCCACGGGTTTCTAGTTCTCGGAGCTTAGCTTCCCCAACAACTCTGCAAAGGCTCGGTTCCTCTTCCAAAGGCTCTACATCTCAAAGGATAGTTTCTCCTGCGCGAACCGCTACTCCTCCCGAAAGGACGGTGACGGTTATTCCTACGGGAAAGGACGTATGTTCTTCCAATGCCGTTGTCACTCCACCAAGGATTGCTAGTCCTAGATTTGTTCATCGGACAAGACCAGAACCAACATTAAGGTATCAACATGTTTGTGCTACCAGGATCCAATCTGCCTATAGGGGCTACAAGGTATGTTATACAATATCAATATGCTTGTATTTCTAAACTTGAAGAAACAAACGCATACTGCGTGCTTAATTTGTTGTTCCATGGGTCTGTGTCTCATATTTTTTGACACATTATCAACTTATTTTTGGAAAAAGAGATAGTATATGAGTATATTGTGTTGCAAGTTATGATGACCTCTGATCTGTATGTCATTATTATCACATGCCCTACCACCACCAGGCTGTAGGTAATGTGTCGATTCGCTAAGTTTGGTGGATGCCATAGTACTCTAACCCATCCATATATACTGAAAATGCTGACTGGAAAAGTTTACTTGTATCTGGTTTTGGGTATGAGAAGAATCGTTTGAGAGATCTCGATGATGTCACATGATGTCACCACTCACCGCAAGTATTTGAATAAATGCAGGCGTTCCTACTGGCAAAAAAAACTTAAAAAATTTCAAAAACTCAGAAAAATATTTTGGATTAGAATATGTAATTCCATGTATGTATCAGAGGATTTTCTCTCTTCATGTCACATATTGTTATTTTCCTTCTGGAAATTTAGCAAAGCCTGTGCTTGAGTGGATTGACTGACCACAAGTATTCAACCAATCACTGCCCTTTGCAAATGTTTTTGCTTTAAGCTTCTATTTGAGGTGCATCATCACACAAATAGCTTTGGTTTGTATTGTAAAATGTTTCAGGCAAGGAAGAGCTACAGGGGTTTACGCGGACTAGTAAGGCTCCAATCAGTGGTAAAAGGGCAGAGTGTCAAGCGTCAGACAGTAAATGCAATGAAGTCCATGCAGCTTCTGGTGCGTGTGCAAACTCAGATTCAATCAAGACGAATTCAAACATTGGAAAATCGGGCACTCCAGCTCCAAGCTTTGGAAAGCCAGAATTTGAATCAAGCGGTAAGCTGCTTGTCTTTCTACCTGTATTCTATATATTTTCCAGCAAGCCAAACGCCATGGTTCAAAAGCTTTGAATTCTTTCTACAGATATAACACCTGATGTTTTGCCAACTAGAGGAAGATCCGGAATCATTCATTTGTACAGTTGATAGTAAATAAAATAACTAAGATTAAACTAATAATGATTGCATCAGTAAAATATATTTGTCAAGCTGTGGGTTGTTTTTATTTATGTGATGCTTGCAGGCTGCGTTTTAGCTTTCGGGTTGGATATTGTAAGCAAGATAAATAAACACGAAACTAGACAGAGTAATAAGTTTAATATCGGTCTCACTATTTTGTCAAAATTTGTGATTGCTGCAGTCTGAGAACGGTAACCTGGATGGATGGGATGATAGTAGACTCACTAAAGATGAGGCTGACTCAAGGACACAGAGGAAATCTGAAGCAGTCATCAAGAGAGAAAGAGCTATGGCCTATGCATACTCACGTCAGGTATAACCTTCGGCTTTGTTTAATAGTGACTAGTAAACTTGCTTTCTTCATCTGTCCACATTACTTTGATCAACCTATTCATTTACTTTCCTGTTTGCTGATGTTAAAGCAAAATTCTCGATTTCTTGAAATGTTCCATCTTGCTAGGAATTTGTTCTTCAATTCAGCTCAAGTGTTTAGGGCCTGTTTGGTATCCATATCTAGATATCATATATGGGTATCATAAAAAAAACTCATACCTATGTTTGGTATACAAGTATATGGATATCAAACTTATATCTTGATATACTCCTAATACACATTCTTCTCCTATTTTGATATACTTAAAAAACTGGAGGTATCACATATCTAATATTTTGCTCCTCCTTCTATCCTACCTCATACCCATATCTTGATACCCATATGTTGATATCTACACATGGATACCAAACCGGCCCTTAATGTACATGTACCTTATTTTCAAACTTTGGTTTTTACCCCTCTGTCCTCAGACATGGAAAGTGAATCCGAAGACACCTCAAGAGATTCTGATGGATATCCGATCATCGGGGGGATTTCCATGGTGGTGGAGCTGGCTAGATAGGCAAGCGAAACCATCCACCACCCCTACAAAACCATCAGAAAGCCCTGCTGTCAAGAATCATCCATCAACACCTCCAAGAGCAACCACAACGAGCCCCATGAGACCCAATTCAAGCAGCCGCGGGTATGCCAACTCGAGCACATCCACACCAAGATCCACGAGATCAACAGCAATGCCGACAAGAATGAAACTGTCACTGACTCCTCCGAGCAGGTTCATGAGGTCAAGACCCGGCGGGGCCAGCAGCCCATTCAAAGACGACGACAGTCTGATGAGCTGTCCACCGTTCTCGGTCCCGCGCTACATGGAGCCAACTGCTTCGGCCATTGCAAAGGCGAAGGGTGGCTCTGGAGTATCACCTGACGTTCAGTCACAGAGACGGGTGTCTTTTCCGCTTGCACAAGGGGTCGGATCGTTCAAGTGGAATAGACGAGGGTCGTTGTCTTCAGCGAATACAACACCAAGCAGGGAAGGAGGGCCGAGAAGGCCGCTCGAGAGGAAGCCGTCTATGCAGTCTCTTGGCAATACGAGTGTTGATTCAACTGTTTCCATGCCTGCTGCTATGGGAAGGAAGCCGTTTAACCGCTTTGTTTGAGGTCTTTTTTATTTTTACTTCGATTTGGTTGTTTTCTTGCTTTACTTTTTTTACTTGAAAGACGTGTGCATGAGTTTAGAGAGAGAATTTGGTATACTTGTGAAAGTGGTAAGTTTGTAGGGAAATTACTGATATGGCTTGTAAAAATACTTTTTAGGTTTGAAATGGGTTCGATTGGGGCATGCAGTACATACAAAACTCAAAATACATGAAAATTAAACACAAACTCAAAATTCGAGAGTAGTTTGTTTCAAGAATACACAACCGAACTAGTACAAAGATGAACATATGTATATGCTTCGTTGTGGATCACACCGGTAGAGGCTCCTCTTTCAAAATACCGCCAACTTCCATCCTCCATGATTGATCAACCAAAGATGCCAGCTCTCTGCACAATAGATTTTCAGAATACTACCTTCCACATGGAAGGACCCGTTACCCGGGACCGTGCCTGAAAACCATCCTTAAATGTGCTCCATTAGCGCAAGCATGCATAGGACTAGGACATGTATGTCGTTAGTTGAACGATTGCTCTAACAGACAAATCAATGCTGCTAGGGTAGCCTTGCGTTAATGAAGCACATTTAGTGTTTGTTTATGTAATTTCCTGTTGATGCTGGGAATGTGCAAAAACCGAGATTTGACAGGTGTTTCAATGTAAATAATACAAAATAAAATGGGATTAGTAATTTACTTGAGGTCATGGCTCACAACAAGCAGAGTCAAATCTTTCTTCAGATGCCTTAGAAGTTTGACAACATCAGCTCGTGCTTTCCAATCTATCTCCAAACAAGCAATGTTCAATAAACATCATAAAACAGAAGCATATCACAATGAAAAGATCAGTGCTGAAAACTATGATTCACACCACGTATGTTGCCAAGAACATAATTCATTGACATATATATAACTATGCAGAGGATTGAAGCAGCATACCAAGACCGGCTAGTGGTTCATCGAGAATAAGCAGTTCTGGGATTTGTACCTAAATATAACATCTTAGAAATTAAAGACCATATTTGGCACAGGCAGTGACAAAAGAATGTGCAAGCTACTTCTTTCTTTTGTAAAGAGAACTGCATGATGAAAACAACTACTCAGTGGGTCCAGGAGCCTGACCAATTGTATAGCAAGGGCCACTCGTCGTTTATAGCCACCACTAAGGGACCGAGGATCTTTATCCAAGGGAATATAATTCAAACCAACCTTTATGATTAACAAAAAAGGGATCAGATTTCATATTCAGGTGAGTATACAGAAAAAGGGACAGGTATTTTCAGTGTTATGATGATGGATGTAATTGCATTTGCCTAGACAAGAAGTTCAAATACCGAATCTAAAGCTCGTTGAAGACTTGAAGCAAGATGCTCTGTCAACTGATTACCTCCCTTTTGCCTTGGCCACCCAAACGTAACCTCCTCGAGCAAACTATCTGCCAAGAAATATCTTTGCAACAAACCCCCAAACAGGTTAAAAAATTAATTATATGGTGAAATAAGATATAAGAAAGAGGCATAACTAAATAATATTAAAATAGCATCTTGTCTTTTAGATATATTGTCTATAAGTATGAGCTTGACCTGATTGTATCTCACAAAATAAAGCAAGAGATGTGTGGGAATCTTCCAGATAAAAACAAAAGTGTGAACTGAGAACTAGAACATCTTTTCCTTTTTATATAGTGGAGGTTGGTCAGTAGTTGATAAAGATAGAATGAAAGAGAAGCGCCGGCTAATTGAGCTTAGTTAAAAAAGAGGAAAAACGCAAAGTCTATATAGCATTCATGGGAAATGGAAAGACAAATTGATATTCAAAGTATATACTGTGTGGCTTCAGGTTCTATAAAATCTTGAATGAGTCACCCAAAGACCGATACCCCCAAAAATATACACAACTCTAATGTTTATATTCCAAAGTCTGTCTTTTAAATTCAGTAAGAATTGATTTCCACATCCCATCTAGAAATATAGCATTCCGAGGTGAAAGAAGACTCAGGACCGAGTACAGTTAATGATCGATTTAAGGTTTGGTCCAGACTGAATTGGTCGGTTCAATCTAACTTTTGGTCAAAGACCAACAACTTCTCCCCTACTTATACGATTCGACAATAGGCCCCTGAGATGAGTTGAGACGAGTGAAAATGGAAAAACCTATTAGCAAAAGTTCAAAACTGAAATATCCAATGATGGTCCATCTCATATGACCCGTATAAGATATACAATGACCTAGAGTAGCATTAACAATATAGAAGCAAATGTGATACAAATCAAACTGATAAACAAAAGACTCTAATATTATGTTCCAGAAGTTTAGACATAATAAACAAACCCGATCCACATCCGCTTATAATCAGAAAAGTCCATCTACTCTATAGCCAATAGTTAAAAGTATTGATAACTAATAAATTGATACTTTCCTTTGATTAGTATTATCATTACTACTTCTTTAATGTAATATTAGCAAAAGAGATACACGTAAGCTACACATTATGTTTGAAAAAATTTGGACCTAATATTATGCAATACAAACCAACCATACTTGATCGAAGCTAACTGGACAAATATTGAATACACTAATATGAACCATACGTAAGAAGCATATCCAAACCAAAATACCCAAAAAATAAATGGCCCAGTATTGATATAATCCAAAAGTAACCTATGTGAATTGAACTTATTTACCTATTTTTCCACATAGTCAGAGTACCAACAGATCAACGTTTATGTTTATTTTGTTGCATAAAATCCTTTTTGTTGAAGGAGCTGACAATGGACAATCTCCAATGGGTACAAAGACAGTTGAATAGAGGAGCAATTTTCATATCCCATTTAAACAGTAACTACAGACAATTACACACCTCTCAGGGAATTGAAAAACAATGCCAACTTTCTCAGGGCTTAGAATATCAGGAGACTGTTTAGGATGACCATCATCTCCGTATCTCTGAATGCATATAGAACCTGATGTTGGATTGGTTAATCCAGAAAGAAGCTGAAAGAATGAAGACAAAATCAACTTGAATAGCTCCAGATCAAAATAAAGAGAAGGAAATGTTAGACAATAAATGAAACCTGCAATAGTGTTGTTTTCCCACTTCCACTCCGTCCAAATATTAAGCCAAAGCTGAAACAAAAGCCAAAACATAGCAAGCCTCATAAATGCAGCATATGCCTAACGTGTTTTCATTTGTAAGGTATATGGTTAAGTTTGAGTTTCCACAGTCTACTTAAATAGCAGGAAAAAATTTGGAACACCAATTTATGGGTGATATATCTATCATGAACACCATTCTTATTTCTCTGAGAGCAGATTGAGGAATGGGTAGAGGCAATACTTAATTGATAGGATAAAGAACAATCACAAGATACAGGTCATTGGTCATGATGAAGTTTATAATACAGTTTCTCCTGAAAATTCGAAATTTACAATCATACCAATACAAAAAGGACAAACCTTCGCCTTCTGAGGGAAAAGTTAATGTCATTAAGGATGTTGAGTTCAGTGCCAGGGGGCCTATACACAAGATTTTTAACCTTACCAGAAAACCAAAGATGAAAATTGATCAGTATAGATCTGAAGTTGAGAACAGAGCACGGCCCACATAAACATGATTAAACAGATTCAGAGCTGGAAAAGTAAGAGCTTAAGTTAGTTCTACAAAAGCATACATCAAAGTAGTTGATAAACAGAGCTGCAGCTGTTCGAATATTTTACTAATTGATTATTGGAACATTTCCTCGTCCAAATAGCACTGCCAATGAAGGAGGGCAGTATATTATGCCATATTCTTGGAATTTCGACAAGCAATATCTTAATTATGGCAATCACGAAATTGGCATGAAAGCTTCATGTAAATTAGAGTCAGTCGTAACAATAGCTATCACTCCATCAGTGCAACAATCTTTGTACAAATCCATAAATGATCCTCTAATGTTTCAGCTGTGTATCATATAGCCCATCTAGTTCAAAAAATTTCAAGATCCCATAAATACTTCAGTGGTTTATTCCTTCTTTTTCCAGCCTTGACCCTGAACCATCTATGTCCATGTCTCCAACATCAATTATGGTGTATCAACCACAAAGGCACAAAGAACCCAATCTTGATAAGCATATAACATTAAGCCTTATACTATACTATTAAACACCTCAAAGAGCTTGTTAAAAAGTTCAGATTTTGTATCAACCTTTAAGAACGTTTACAAGGACCTACAAAGAAAAGGCAAGAAGGCAGAAGCAGCTCACTTCAAAACAGGAATAATCACAACATATTCTCAGTGGCTGGTCCTTCCGCCTTACACTCGAACTGAGAAGGGAAGAAATAAACATTAAATAAATCCACTTGCGATGGATCAGAGAAGTTAAACTAAAGTTTGTTTGAATTCTCTTCATGAAAGTTACAAAACCTGAAGCGTGCAGATGGTTTCTCAAGACTCTTGGAATTAACTAAGAATGGGGTGGTGCTGAGGAATGAGCTTGCCATCTTCACTCCTTGCTAACAAGCATCCCCACCTAGCTTGCACAAAGAGAGACGTCACATGTTTCAAAAACTCGATCAGAATTATCAGAAAGCGAGATAAGAAAATCAACAAATATAAATTTCCATTTGTAAGTTCTATAGTCTTGAAGTGTACAAATCAACCAAATACAAAATGAAGATTACACTCCTTAAAACCAATAATGAAACAAGTAATCCATTGGCGTCGTGGATCATCCTCAAAAACAACACACTTCCAATGTAAGATTCATTCAACAAGTGCCATGCTATGCTCCGTATTGGCAACTTCAATAAGGATTTTCCACAAAAAAATTGTCAATTCATCTTCTTCAGATCCCCAGGAGAACTGGCATCTTAGTAAGAAGCACTACTTAATGATAAAGTGCCAGCAGGAAAACTACAATGCATCTTATGAGTGACCTACCCTAAACAATTCTTTACGACCAAAATCATACTTCACAAGAGGTCTAAGAAAATACTGAATACACCCCGGACAGAACAACTATACTTTGAACAATCCGTGAAATTCTCCTTACATCAACATACACTAGTCAATAATTAAATTCTAGAACTGCCGAAACGTCCATAACACCTCGAAGAATGTTAGTTTCGAACACTGAATTCTGAATGGGTGGTCGAGAAAGAAATTACAGAGAAATTGCTGACTATTGACGGCCGTGTCTGTGCCGGGAAGTGCTGGGAGGCTTGGAGGGGCCACGCCGCGGGGTCTAGAGTGGCTCGGTGGCTTGGCGTTGGAGCCGCCGTTTGTCGGAGGCTCCGCAAGTGCCTTGAAGATGAGCCGAGTGGCGGGGTTTGCGACTTGCGAGTCGACAAGGCTGTCAAACCAAAACACAAGTTGTTAGATTCGACTAACCGTGTGCAAAATTATTCGATCCGGTAACCGGATTTCGATTATTCGATTATCCCATTTGAAATTTTTTATCCAAAATGATTTTATTATTGATGATCAGAATTCGATAGGTTCGAGGATTTTTAGATAACGAGATTGAATATGGATTGATGTTTTGTAAAGTAAATAGATCATGATGTTATCCTATAAATTATAACAATTAGTCAAATCTAATAACTAATATATCAAGCAAAAATAACTTATTTGCATAATGCTCTAACAATTATCTCCTTACACGATCCTTCTACTAGTATTCCATCAATCTCTGAATATATCCTATCAAAACGGAATTCGTAGAAGGTCTAAACTAAACAATAATTTTTTACAAACACCGATTTGGCTTTTTTCGAGCGTGTCACTACTCAAGATCGATGTTGTATGTTGCACTCT
This sequence comes from Fagopyrum tataricum, assembly GCA_002319775.1. Taxonomy (NCBI): domain Eukaryota; kingdom Viridiplantae; phylum Streptophyta; class Magnoliopsida; order Caryophyllales; family Polygonaceae; genus Fagopyrum; species Fagopyrum tataricum. The sequence continues at coordinate 8,781,344 of CM008280.1, forward strand.
GTATTAAATGTACAATTCATATGCTTCACATCCAGAACATGTCGCCTAGAGTTTTTGACGAGACTAAGCTCTCGATGAGCAACAATGACCTCGATATTCTATTATTATAAGAGCATCCATAATGCTCACTCGTAAGTTATGGAAGAAAGAAAACAAGAACTTTTTGTAAATAAACTACGTAAGGTTTCTTATTAATACTTTTGGAAATAACTCTAAAAAAACCCGAGAGAGAGAGGCTAAAATAGGCAATATGTCCGCAGGGGCGAAACCCAACCCCAACACCCAAACAATTTAGCCCGACCCAAAACCCAACTGACCTTTTTCTTCCCTCTCATCACGCTCGTTTAAGAAAAACACAACTTAATGATACTTCTTAATTTTAAGTCAACTAACATTTAATTTACTTCAAACGGACTTTAACAAAGCACTGAGGACGACAAATGTGACATAAATGGAATTATGGCGCATAACGAGCTCGTAAAAGCTTTCTCATATCTCTTGTCAGTCTTCCAGACGACAAAATTCATAGTAAATATATGAAATTTCTTTCGGTAAGGGTTTAACTACGCATATGCTCTAGTAATTTCGTTCCCTTTTTTTCTTAAAAAGTGCATATATCTGTCCGCTTTTCATTTGCTTCCAAAAAAATCCGAAATTAAAAATGAAGAATGGATATTAAAGGAGCAATTTTGTGCAAATAAACTTAATATACGGGAGGTCTCGAGTAATTTACCCAACGTTGGCTTGTCGCGCAACCAAACCCCCGTATGCATAAACCTTGCAGAGGAGAAGAGACAACAAAGTGAGAAAATGAATCAGAATCACATCGCCGCTGTGGAAGAGCAAATAGTGTCGGAGAGACTGAGAAGAAAGCTCAACGAAGTCAATGGCGCTGCTCAAACCCATCTTTCCGGCATCCAAGACCATGTTAATTTCACTCTTCAGGTTCTTCAACCTAATTCTCTACTTTTCTTCTCTTGTTTCTTCTGTTGATTTTCTATTTATTATTGTTTTTGTTTGGTTTTGATTTTGTACTTCCTTTGTTGTTAGCAAGCGTATTTTAAGTGCGCTTATGAGTGCTTTGATAGGAGGAGGAAGCAAGATGAGATAAGCAACTGCGTAGAGCGGTGCAGCATTCCTGTTCTCAACGCTCAGGAATTCGTTGATTCCGAGATGGCCAAGTTTCAGGTACTTGAAAAACAAGAGTAAATAAACGATTTCGTCGTTTTTGAAAACCTGTATCTAGTAGTCGATGAATGCAATATGGTATCCGACGCTTCTGTTTCCTTGCAATCTGGTCTCGTGTGGATGATTTTTTTTAATACTTTTGGTAATTTTTGTGGGAGAATCATGGAGAAATTGTAGATTGTATGATGCTTTTACACATGCACAGGAAGGAATTGGTGTAATTTCCGACATCAAATGGACTTTAAGTTTTGATGTTGCATAATTGATGAATGATGGAATTACAGAGAGGTGGTGGTTTAGTCCTCTTGATGCATCATGCTATTCTCTAGATTGATCCTTCTGAACCTTGCTAAATTTTGGATTAGTTTGAAGCCTTGTATTTGGAAAAAAGGATGAGGAGTGTTTTATGCCATATTACATGTTAAAGCATTTTATTTCAGCGGATAGTGAGTTACTAGGAATAAACCACAGAAATCTGTAAAAGCATTTCTATTGAAGAATGTTGAAATCTTTAAATTAAGGTTCTCCACCGCTCAGTTTCTAAGGCTAGTGTGTAAGTAAATAGCATGATGTACCTCACTGGATCCGGCTACAATGATTTCCATACCACTAAACACAAAAGAGATTATGAGCCATTGGCAGACATGCCACATCAGCCCATTGTCCTTTCAATGGGGACAAAAAATAATTTATGTTGTAGTCATGGCCATAATAGGTTCATTTGGGTTACATAAGGCCTTCCCATTCTGAGCTTGAAAATTAAATTCCATGGAATTGTTTTGGTGAACCAGTTGAGGTTCACTACTATTAAGGATTGTTGAGGATTATCAAGTTTCTTTCTCTTTACTTGCCCTGCTCTTTTCCTACTGTCTGCCAATTGATTGATTTCCTCTTTCATGTATTGTAGTCTTATATTGTTGCTCATTGTGATTGAGCTTTCTTCATGAACTTTTTGTTCAAATTAAAACTCACTGCAAGACCGGTTGGTTCCTGATTTCATCAAAAAAATAAAAGAAGCATTTGTTGTACTGAATGTGCATAGTTAGAAGGAAAGTATTTTCTATCAGCTCTGCTATGGGACAAGCATCTGTAATTAGTTTCCATATTTCTGTATTGTCTTATGCACATATGCCATCGTTCTCATCAGTTGAAAGCCTATTGTTAATGCAGGAGCGACTACAAAGGTCATTAATGGTGTGTCAAGACAGATACGAGTCAACAAAGCTCCGGCCTGGGCAGTCTAACGGTATGAATGACATGGAGACTTGTGTTAACCAGTCAATTGATGATAGCATCAAAACTTTGCCACATCTTGTTGGAAAGCTCAAGACTTCACTAGGTATCAATGAATAGTAGGACTTTATAATCCTTCTTGAGTCTGGGTTTGCCAAGGTGGCTGATTTTGCAGCTTCATGAGTAAGTAAAAAAACATACAACTTTTGCAGATGCTGTATTTTTCCAGGCTAATTTCTTGGTACCTTTGTTGTGTTGGATTCTCGGTTGTAATAATTAGGACCCAATACATTGAATGATTGCCATACGCAGCGTTACTCATTTGATAATTGACATGATCACCAAATGTGTGTTGGATGTCATAGTTTTTTTGTGGCAAAACATAAATTTAGAAAGTGTTATTTTTAAACAATAACTTTTTTTTAAAGTAAAATCACCTTATATTTTGTAGTTTACTGAATTGAACCATCAATCACTATTTCATAGAGAGAGTTTATCATAATAACTTTGGTTCATTTACTGATTTTAGTCATTTAATTTAATATTGTTAGTTACTATAGTGTTATTCAAATACACTTTTATAATAAGGTTTCTAAACATAGTCGCACACTATTTTTTTTTTCATAAAACAACTTATTTTAATATTTCATCTAATTTTTAAATAAAAAATTGACACTCTTGTACAATTTAAATAAAAGTGATCAATTTTAATGAGTTGGTTAAAAACAATATGATTTTTTAATAATATTTATTTATAATTAAATAATAATAAAGTGATCAATTAGATTGATCAAGGGGTTAACGTCATCTATCATCAAGGATGATTTTGCAAATTAACCGAAAGTGTTTATTTGAAACATATAAAAGTTATTATATTGTATGCAAACAAGGAAATAAGTCAAATGACTATCCTACAAATTAAAATAAGAAAGATAAACTTTTAAATAAGGTATTTGTATCTATTAAAATTTTGGAAGTTAATTAGTCATAAAAAATATCATATCATAAAGAAGCATTTTGGCAAAATAAATACATAAATTACTATTTATTTAAATTAGTTGAGTAAGTTCATTTTGATCCACTAATACAATTTCACAAAAAAAAAAAAGATTATTTGTGGTGTAGTTCATAATTTATATTATATAGATTAGTTATACTTTATACAATTATAAATATAGTGGATCGAAAGGCCGAAAAAGAAAGCGATTCGAAAACACTAGACGACACGGCGTCTAGTGGATCGAAAGGCCGAAAAAGATCGGCAGACGGACTAACCGCCATGAAGAGGCCACAATAAAAGAAAAAGAAATACACAAAATACAACATAAAAACCCGTAAGCAAAGAGGTCTTCAGGGAAAAGTAGGATGATGATATAGTCAACAGGAAGTGACAAACATAAAGTCTGTCTTCGAAGGAAATACATAGGTAAGAAGAACAACTGTGTACACATCAGATTTCGCATCAGAGCCGTTAGAAGCCGATCACAAATCCACGTCCCCTCCTCGACAATTGAGTAGAAGGAAATGCGGGTTTTGCATAAATTATTTATTTATTTATTATTATTATATTTTTGTTGATTAAAAAGGTTTTTTTTTTATAAATAAAAAAGGTTGAAATTTTCATTTGTTAACAAATGACTTGCTTTTGTTTATTATTGTTCTTTTTTTTTTTTAATTCACACGCAGTGAATTCTAAAACCGTTCAAAGATATTTTCCTTGCTTTGTTATATTTAAGATAGCAAAGTGCGGGCTTGCAAGCTACCATTATACAAGGCCAATAAGGCCCAAAAAACCTATAGGTCAATGTACTCATCGTTTTAGGGTTTTTTCACTTACTTTTCACATATCAAAAAATCTCAACAGCAGGAAGGAGACAACAATGGAGGCTGGGGTCGACATAGAAACAACACATTCGTTTAGATTAGTGGGACAAAAGGTGACTCTTAAAAAATTTAGGGCATGTTTACATGTAGTTTATTTCTGTTTCATTTAGTTTATAAATCCTTAGTTTAATTTTTGTGCGTGTTTACTTGGAGATTGGTTTAATTCTCTATGGGTTTATTCGGGTTTATAAATCACTAAAAAATAAACTTATCCGATCAAGGTTATTTTTGCTTGGATGAGTTTATTTTTATTTAAAACCCGATTTTGGCCTTTTGTTTTTCCAACCCGATATTCTTTGTTCATCTCTATGTATTCCCCGTCGTTCTCCGGTTTTTGTATGGACATAAGTGTATTTTGAACAAAAATAAACCCAAAAAATAAACTACAAGAAAACAACCTTGTATGATTTATATATATAAACACATTGAAAAATAAACCCGAAAATAAACTATAAACCCGTATAAACTCATTTAGTTTATAAACCTGAAAATAAACCAATCTGCAAGTAAACAGGCCCTAATCAAAAAGTGTTTTAAAATTTAAACTATGCAGTATTTAGGTTTAAAAAATAACTATAAATAGCAATATATTATTTACAAATAGCGTGGATGTATATTACATCATTGATGGCACCAATTTTAGTAACATATATATATTTATAGGTCATAGCACTTGTTTGATAAAAGAAAAGATAATGCATCCATACAAGCACCATCAAGGTAAATGAAACAAACATGTCTCTCCCTACCATCTTATCACAACTCCATAAAAAATTTGGAATACTTTGAGTTTCACATCTTGGTTTCCAATGTAATCTTTGTTTGGATGTTTAGATGCTCCACAGTCCACACCAGCTCAGATTACAAGTATTTCCAACAGTTTGATATTAATTTCAAGAAGAGGAACCTAAAATTGAAATGCACCAAACATGCCCCATCACAGTAATCTTCACTAACACAGGCTGAAAAATGAACAGAACTACAATTCCATAAAAGTCCGTATAAAAATGATCGAACAGCTAATCTGGTAAGAAAGATAAGACATGCATGTCAAAATTGACGTACAAGCAGCTATTATGTTTATCACGAGGAACACAGCACAACAAAAAATAGAAGCCTTATTTGCAATCTGTAGGGGCATGGCATTAGGGCAGTGATGGTGTTTGCTCAAACCTCGGGTTGCATTTTCTCGCATTCATCCCGGATTGAATTGAACAAAACAGTGGACAAGTAACGCTCGCCGAAACTGGGGAACACAACCTACATGCACAAGTCACAGGTGAGGTAAACCCTATAAGCAGAACTTGTAGCAGTAATACCAGTGACGAATGTACTGAGAATTACACCCCTCAGCATCAGATACATTGATTATAAATACATTTTCTGGCCATTCAAGGTTAGTATATGAGACTGATATTCCATCTGTCATCATTTTGCATTCTAGGGCACAAGCAGTTCCAACAAGTATACTTCTGAACAATGTAAAACAATTCAAGAAAAAAAAATTTTCACCTTGAAATGTGAATTTTCAAAAAGATATTAATTGATACTAACCGCAATGAGCTTCCCGGCATTTTCAGGTCTTTTCCCAACCTGGATTGCAGCCGCAGCAGCAGCTCCCGAAGAAATGCCAACCTGAACAGAGATTCACATTCAGAAAATAGAAAGGAACATGTAGGCGAAAAAGCAGAGGAAATAATTAATTCTGAACACTAATCTGTAACATCATATCAGTAACCATACTTGAATATAATCATAAGAAGTTTAATATTTACCTACCGAGGACAGTAACTCACATAAATATTCTAGTAAAACCTATAAATGAAGATACGTTCCTTAAAATCAATGACCAAAAGAAAATCAAGTTGGAAGATAAGGCACCACAAGCAGCAACCAGAAGAAATAGTTGCTTATGAGATAATGGAACCTTGAGAATAGGATTAAGTTCCTGTTCAAACATATATTACTTGCCAGTTCAGCATATACAACAGAACTCAATTATATTGGAGATCAGTCCTTTTGTCTAGTACTGGTGGAGGGAATATCAATATTAGACACTTGCACATCTATCACATTCTCGATATTTGAACATATACACATAAATGTGAAACTTACATTTTTGTTAGGCTAAAAAAACTATTTAGTTATGCGTAGCCGAGTGGAGCAACTAGTTGTAAAGCTAAACAAGCTAAGTCAGCTATGTTGATGATGAATGTAAAAATTGAGCAACTAGTTATAAATCTAAACAAATTAAGGTGTATGACAGTCACAATTTCAAAATGATAAATCAAAGAGTAAACTAACCAGAAGCCCTTCTTTATCTGCCAATTGCTTTGCTGTTTCAACTGCTTCATCACTGGATATCTGCACCCACAAGAGAAAATGGATTTTGGTTCCAGGCCCTCTTTGACACTCAATAAACACTCAGCAGTTATCTGAAACCTTTTGAAAAATACTATGAATACATTCACTAATTATTTCTCTCTAGTGGAAATTGAACTTCCATTCTCTATTTAACATGGAAAACTGTAAAGATCAAGCTTGCCAAGCAGCTTCCTAAACCAAAGCAAATGAAAAAAAACATATAAGTAGCTTTTTTACCAAGCCAAATTTCCATAAAACTGAATGTTCTTCCTCTAACTAAAGCTTTTGGAATAAAGAAGATTCTAACCTCAATAACTTCATCAAGTATATTCATGTCCAGATTTCTGGGCACAAAACCAGCTCCAATTCCTTGAATCTTGTGAGGACCTTCGTATCCGCAGCACCCATCATAGTAACTAGTAAGAAATAAGGATACTTCCTGAAAGCATTACAATAACTGAAGGAACTGTGTTGTAGTCCTCTTACCTGGTTTGCCACCTGAAAGTACATTACTTTCTGTAGGTTCCACACCAATTACCTAATATACCACATGACACATTGCTAATGTTATTGTAATGATTTTGACAACACTTTATCATATTAACATATAAGGTTACAGATAACACGATCAAAGTGCACATTCATCCATGATTAGCTACAAGGGACTACCTGCACACTTGGTTTGCGTTCTTTAAGAAATTGACCAACTCCAGAGATGGTACCTCCAGTTCCTATTCCTGCAACAAAAATATCCACTTTCCCATTTGTATCTTCCCAGATCTCTGGACCTGTTGTTTCGTAATGAATCTGCACTCGGAATGCCAAATAAGATTCAGAAACTGTGAACATGAGCTTGAACATAAAACTTTAATCCTGGGCAGAAATGTAAAGGCTGTCTCACATGAATAACTTTTGTATATTTAAGATCTTGGAGAATAAAACTCTACATAATTTGATTGCAATGTTCATATAAATGCATCCATAGATCAAATCTATTTCCAACAACAAACCTTGGGATTTGCTGGGTTGTCGAACTGCCGAGGCATGAAAGAGTTAGGAGTACTCTTAAAAATCTCCTCAGCCTTTTCAAGTGCGCCCTTCATTCCCTTGGCAGGATCAGTCAAAACAAGCTCAGCTCCAAATGCTTTTAGAAGAACCCTTCTTTCCATACTCATTGAAGCTGGCATTGTCAGGATTAACTTATATCCTTTAGAAGCAGCAATGAACGCAAGCCCTATCCCTGTGTTTCCACTGGTGGCCTCCACAAGGATACTCTACAATGTCAAAAATACAGGAAGCACCATCAGAATATAATCAATTAGTACTAAAGGAGTAAAAATTCAGGTTGTTCCACTCTTATGTGAAGAAATGAAATCGGCAAACCATTAATTGTGTACAGAAGGAAGAGGGTTAAGTCACGCCCATCCCACAGGGGGGTCCAGCAAGGTGGCTGGTTAGAATTCATTTCATTAAGTCGTCAGGGTAAGGGGATACTTTACACCACATGTGGGTGATAAAGCTTAGCCTATAAGAAAACTTGTAATTAAATCATTATCTATTTTCATCTTGTTATTGGAATTGCCATTTGGGCCACAGATTTCTCTTTTGGTAAAGCCTTATTTGAATCTGAGAGCACTTCTTTGGCTTCTGGTAAGACGATTCTCATGTGTATGCTGAATTTGTGTGCAGTTATTACCCTTCCACTCCATCATTCACTAGGACCAACAAGCTTTGAAATATATAACTATCAGGTTGATGACTTAATAAATTATGTAGTAGGGTTTAAAATGTTGGTGGAGACACCAAAAGTTTTTCTATCTGAGAAACAATTAGTACCAGCTTGTGCATAGAATATAGGTAAAGAATGCCTTTTGTATTACTATTTTTCAATCCAGCTTTTCTTTATCTCAGTCTTGAACCTTCAAACTTCAACTTATAAGGTATCAGTCTTGAGGTAATGCATCATTTCTAAATTGACAAAATAACTTGGAATGTACATTAATACATCATTGACAATTTGATATATGAAAATTGTTACAATGAATTATGTGCTACCTTTCCAGGTGTTATTTCTCCTCTCTGCTCAGCATCAGAAATCATACTATATCCAATCCTGAAAGTAAAATGGAACAAGCATGTTCAATAGACTCGTCCAAACAAAAGATGACCAGCACCTTTAAAAAACTGAAAAACAAATGACCAGTAAAATCAGAAAACATTAAAGTGAGACCCATGAATTTCACTTCAAAGTTATCAAGCAATGAAATGAAAACGAATCTAGTCCATATATATACTCTTGTTCATGCAAAGTTTTTGAATCATTTCTTGTGAGTTTAAGTAATTGGAGTGAATTTGATTAATTTTGATACCCATAGGGAATCAAAATGGGGAAAGGAAGCACGTTTTTCATTGAAAATGAAAAAAGCATGCACCTTATCAATTTTATGAATGAATATTGACATTAAGTGGACTAGATTCATTTTCATTTCCACAGTTCAAACCAAACGGGCCCTTAATGTATATATATAAAATTTTGAGGAGCCTGGAACAGAGACTTCATAGCACATCTTAGGTTGAAAAAGAGGATAAGCAAAGGGCATGGTCAAACCCAGAATCCCAAATGCTTCTATTTGTAAATACGTATTTCCATTGTTCTCTTTCCTTCATTCTCTTTTGTTGTTAATTCTCCTTAATCCAAGAACTTAACTATTTCAAAAGTTGTAGACGACACTCCAAGGTGTGGAGCAACAGAAAATCAAGAAATGTGACACAAAACACGCCCAGGGAATGACATTACCCTCTTGCATAATGCTAACAATTGACTTGGACAGATGTGTAAGATTGAAAAAATGCACTTCTTCTTAATTGTTCATTTAGCCTAGAAAAGAGTAATATATGTATTAGTGCTAGCATTTCAATAGTAAACCAGAAATGTGGATACCTATCCTTAACACTGCAGCAGGGCTCCATGCTCTCGAGCTTGGCAGCAATGTTTGCAACAGACCCCTCAGAAATAGTGTTAAGATACACCATTGGTGTTTTCCCAATGAGCTGCCCAAAATTAATCATAACCGAAGAGTCAGAAATGACACTTGAAAAACTTGCTCAGCAAATCGCATCTAGAAGACACTTAACAAATACGTAGAATTATCAAGAATGTACAATATTCAACAATAAATTGAGCATATCCTCACATAACAGCAGAAACGATTTTGTGAATAAAAGTCAAAACCAACTAAAATCTCGAAATTTCAATCCAATTAGTCAAAATCCTAGTAGGCATACTGAAATTCAAACTATTGATCGCTAATTAAAGATAAGCAATTGTCAACAATTAGATTAAAGAAACGAAAGAGCGATTAAAGATGAAAATCACCTGAGAAGCATTATCAGCGATGTTGAGAGCTTGGGCTTGGGTTGATTGCTGGACGGAGACAGCCTTACAGAGCGGAGAGGAATAGAACTTTGTGGAAGGAGTGAAGGTGAGAGAAGAGGGTCCGAAATGGGATTGTTGGAGGGTCCGAATCAGTCCGGGATGATCCGATTTGGCGGTGCGGATAGAGGCGTAGGAGTTGACAAGAGACGCCATTGTTGCTGATCTCTCTCGTGTATGGTCGTTAATTGATAAGAGGCTCCCTCGTCCCTACCTATATACTGTGGGTCGTGTTGAGTGTGTTGACTTGAGGAATATTGGCCCTTGGCAATAACTAAAAGGGACAGATATAACATGAACATCCACCCATGTTTGGGTCATAAATCATAAATGGCTACCGCATATCATTGCGAATCTTAGTCTGTCTTCTACCTCCCAACCTTAACCTTAAATTCTTATTTTACAAATAACCACTCACATCTTAGTTATTTATCGATATTACATAATTAGGTTTGACTTGAAAAATATTAGACTAGTTAAAAATTAGATTATTATTCTAACTCTGAAAAATTAATAGAGAAACCTAAAATTAAATTTCTATTATATTGAGTTTTCGAGAGTCAAAAAGTCCCGCATTTGCAATCAAGACCTGGTTAAAATCTCATTTCCGAGGAATGAAAAGTATTTCGTTGGTGTAGTGCGAGAGACGGGGAAAAATGATTAGTGTCGTTGTAGTGCGAGAGGCCAGTTAATTTGGTCAAAGTTCGGTTCTGCGTTTATTGTCCATATCCAGGCCCGGCTCAAGACCAGTGTAACCCGTAATTTTGAACAGGGCCCCAAATTTTTAGGGCCTTTATATATTAACCAAATACTGTTTGTTCAAGTGGTTTTATGTTTTTTTTTTATCGCATTTGCTTCTTTTTTTTGTCGCTTCTTTTTATTATTGTGGGCATATCTAGTTAATTGTTGCCTACAATTTTTCAATCTTCCTTTTTATTAACGTTTTTTAATACAAGGCAAGAGAATTAGGAGAGTTAGTTTCTAGAAACTGGCCGACTTAAGGCATCCTTGTGGATGAGGTTTTCAACGTCATCTAGAAGAACATCATCTTCCACGGTTGAGTTGTATTCATGCAGCGCGAGTCTATCAGCGATAGTGTTGTTTTTCTTGAAAATATGATTAACACTAAAGTGCATGAAACCCGAGATCAATGAAGAAATCTTTGAGACTATCATGTCCGTCTCTCATGAGGTTTCCATATTTGGTGGATCGAATTAATGAACATTAAATTGTCTCTTTCAATCTCACGGGATGTAGCACCTAGGTTTGCGGCCTTTTGTAGGTCATCTGAAGAGCAAAAGCTTATGTCTGTAACACACAGGCGCCATGACATCTTCCTTTCCCTACAACCAGGGGAATACCAAGGTTGTTTTGTATGATAAAGCCAGATGCATATTGGTTTAAAGAGTTTTTTGAGGCCTCAAAGTTGAGTTTGACAAAACCATCTCTAGGTCTTTGCCTTATGATATTGGGGGGGGGGGGGGGGGGGGGGGGTCTTCTGATTTTGGTTTTTTCATGAGGTTTCCATATTTGGTGGATCGAATTAATGAACATTAAATTGTCTCTTTCAATCTCACGGGATGTAGCACCTAGGTTTGCGGCCTTTTGTAGGTCATCTGAAGAGCAAAAGCTTATGTCTGTAACACACAGGCGCCATGACATCTTCCTTTCCCTACAACCAGGGGAATACCAAGGTTGTTTTGTATGATAAAGCCAGATGCATATTGGTTTAAAGAGTTTTTTGAGGCCTCAAAGTTGAGTTTGACAAAACCATCTCTAGGTCTTTGCCTTATGATATTGGGGGGGGGGGGGGGGGGGGGTCTTCTGATTTTGGTTTTTTGGGGTTTTTATACTCAATTTTGCGTTAGTCTTTTCCCAATCGTTTATTTGTTGCATGTCGGGGGGGGGGGGTCTTCTGATTTTGGTTTTTTGGGGTTTTTATACTCAATTTTGCGTTAGTCTTTTCCCAATCGTTTATTTGTTGCATGTCATTCTGTTTCAAATTTGGTGGTAACTTTCTCTTATTATATATGATTTGGTTTCTAGTCAACAAAATATCTCACCATATAATTGTTAGTTGTCTTAACTCCATTGGAGACATGTTTTCTTTTAACAAGAAGGTATCCATAATGTTCCGATTCGTTATGTCATAGTTATTCAGTATTGTCACGATTTTTACATTATCAATAGTCCAACGAGTGTATGGCCTGGGACTTTTTGCTTACCAAGATTTTCTTTTGCTGAAAGTCCATATAAGGCAAGCTTCCATAATAAATTTTTTGCTTTAGGCATAATGTTAATCTCCCAGATATTACTCAAGTTTCCGTTGTTGGATCATTTCCATAGCACATTTAGTCTAGTACCAACCTTCTTCATTGGCAACCCAATAAATTATGCCTCTTATATAATTTTTGGGGAGAATATAGTTTGTTTTTTTTTAACGGAAATTTCGTTTTGTAGGATTTTATCTAATTGGTATATACGTTGTTGGTTCCATGTTTTGTCTGTGATATAGGAACGAACTGGTTTTGTTGGGTTTATCAAGTCTTTGTTGGTCACTAATTCTTGTAGTGGTTTATCTAGTATCCATATGTCTTTCCAAAATTTTATCGTTTTACCATCGCCTACTCGCCATCTAAGGTCTTTGTCGGAATCTAGCTTCTCTTAATTTGACTAGTCTTCCATTGCCAAGGAGTGTTTTTTTTCCACATTTGTAGTTCTAGAGGCACTCCCCTTTTAGGTATTTTTCTTCTACTATTTTGACCCATATGTTTTTCGGGCTCAACCATTATTTTTCATACAAGTTTCATTTGTAAGTCTTTGTTCATATCTTATGTCTTCCTAATTCTGGTACCTCCTAGGGATCTCGGTTTACAGACTTTATCTCAACTGATGACTAGGTGAAAATTTGGTTCCTTATTCCATAAAAAGTTTCTATTGATCCGATCTAGTTCATTGTGAATATTCGTAGGAAGCATTAACACATGCATAATGAAGTTGGGCTAGCTTAAAATTGAGATTTGTTTTTCTTAATGTTGTTCTTCACTCTTGTGAGAGGGATGAGGCTTTCTTAACGTCGTTCTTTCCTCTTGTGAGAGGGATGAGGCTTTCCCTCTTGTGACCAATTTTTTAAATTGGTCACCCGGATTCGCGCTATCTAGGTCCGGGGGAAAAACATAAACTGAAGGGCACCACTCTAACTACGAAAAAGTGGTGATCAAAATCCGGAAAACCTCAAACCACAAGGGTGTAAAAGCTAGGATTTCTTAATCTTAATTAATGATAATTAACTTAATCATCGATAGTAATTGACTCATAACTCGCAAACAGTGCGTAAATGATGAGTATGAATTCCACCATTATGTTCTTGGTGTAATTTTGGACTTGTGAGGAAATTTTTACTTTTTCCTCCGGGGAATAATTTTTACCCTCCGGTATTATTTGGAACATTTGGGAGCTCCAATTAATAAAACTGCAGTTGAAAGAAATTATCAGGACATCGGATATGTCCTAGATGTGAAATAAAATGAAAAGGCAAAAGGCCAAAAGAGTCGTTATTTTGTTTCTTAGCGGCTAAGAAAGGTGGCTTAGGATTACGCGTTTTCCGAGGAAATTGTGGAATAATGATCCACACAATATTCCGGTTTTATCACTCCAATTTCGAGAAGTTTGGAGAATGGGCTCAGACTGCCTTCGGAACGGTAAAAGGATAATTATTGACTTCGTTAAAGGATAATTATCGTATTCGCTATAAATAGCGGAAATTCATTTCATTTCATATTTCTTCGTAAAAGCTCTGATTTCTCTCAACCTTCAAACTCAGATCTACTTTTCGTTTGTAATCCGATTTCAATTCTGTTTGAGGTTTCGGATTCCTCTCTTCATTCTCTTCATTTCGGTACCAACATTTCGCGTTTCTGTCGAAGTTAAGGCCAGGTCGTGCATGTGCATGGTTTTGTTATGTAAACTTTTATACAACAGGTTGAATGTTTTCATTATTTGTCCGTGCTTCTTGTTGCAAGATCCTATAAGTGATGTTGTCAGGCTAACTGATGAGACCCACTGTGTGGTCCCTAGCCAAGTGGCGACTTGGGTTATTAAAAACTCGGGTCGTTACGACGTGGACCACGTGGTATCAGAGCCAGGTTGACAACAAGAGCACATGTGATCTAAGACGAGACATGACAATTCGACCTAACTACAACCTAGACCAGGTTGGTTTTGAAATATGAATTTAAGTTTTGGAAAATGTTTTGAAAATTGTCATCATATGATTTGTGTGGATTTAAAATCATATGCATAGTCGGGATTGTTAGAATAATCACTGTCTTACCACTCCTCAGCGTGACTCCCTGTAAGTGTAGTTCTCTCTCTAGCTTTTTAAGATTCCTTGTATTCTGCTTGATATCACTACTATTATACGTAGTGGATATGTTTGATGAGATAATACGATCTCGAATGTTACGACTTGTTAAAGTCTTGAAATGACAACCAAGACTGTTTTGATTAAGAGACAAGAAAGTTGCAGCTTCATTGCGAGTGCGCCACGAGCAAAAACTGCAAGTGTGCTAGTGGGAGCACAACGTGCTAGAAGTGAACGGCAGAATAACATTGATAGTAGGAGGTCAAGGTCAAGTACATCTAACCATCATGTTGCACGAGATGAGAAGATGTAGGAAATGATTAATGTAATAGTAGAGAGAGCTTTTGCTATGAGAGAAGCGCAAGGGTAAGCACGAGTTATTGAACCCCAGACATAAGATGTTCCATCTGTGGAACAAGATGATATTGAACTTCCTTTCGAGAAGTGACTAAGAGTCATAAAAATGAGAGATGTGCCGTTGTGTGTAGGAGCTCATGAGATGATAGTTGATTGGTAGTTGACATGACTTTTTGGGATATAAGAGTACCAGGAAAGTTTGAGGTGAAACTTGCGGCGACCTTTTTGCAGAATGTTGTATGTTGATGAATGAGAAATTATGCGATCATTTTTTATTATGAGACTTTCAAGAGATGGATTTGGACACACTTTTGCCCCACTGCAGTCCGCACTAACCTGTTGAAGTATTTTCTGGAAGCAATAGTTGAAGATTCTCCGATGATGGAGATAATCGAGAAATTTTATGAGAAGTATACCTTATTGGGTGAGAAGGCACCACCTGCGGATCAATTGGTAAGCTTGTTTGCGAATAGGCTGGAAACGATATCTCAGCTTGTTATTATTACCTTTTGAAGATCTCACATTGTTGGAATATCAAGAGAAAGCCCTAAAGCTTAAAGCAATACAAGGCTTTAGGAAAGAGGTGGATTCTCGAACTGGTGGAGGAAAGAGACAAAAGTCTACTCCAAGTTTATTTAAGTTTGCGAGCACGAAACCTGTGACTCAAGGAACAAGGTCTCCTCCAAAACCATAGACAGGGGTAACTGGGAGGGAAGAGCGTGTTCAACTATGGAGACCAAATCATTATAAGAAGGATTCTCCGAAAAGTCCAACTACATGCTTCAAATGTAGTCAACCGGGGCTTATGGCCAAGTTTTTTAATAAAATTCATGACAAAAATAACATTTGAACTTAGTTAAAAGACCAAAAAAAATGTCTGCTTTGTTTAGTTTTCAAATCACGATGTGGGATAGCAAAATCGTTGGTCAACGACACTTATAACGGATATTAACCCGTTATTAATAAAAATTATACTTGAACTTAACCAATATAGGCCAATAAATGTAAGATTTGTTTAATATTCAAAATCTCTATTTATGCATACACTCAAACTATCAATCTTACATAAATAGTCAATATAGGCCAATAAATGTAAGATTTGTTTAATATTCAAAATCTCTATTTATACACACACTCAAACTATCAATCTTACATAAATAGTCGATGTGGGATAACAAAATCTGAAAATAGTTAACGACCCACAAAAAGTAGGTCAATGACCCATGTAACGGATATTAATCCGTTATGAATAAAAATTATACTTCAACTTAGCCAACAGGCCAAAAAATGGATGATTTGTTTAATCTTCAAACCCCTCTCCTCTATTTATACATGTTATCAAACTATCAAAAGTTACGTATAGTCGATGTGGGATAGAAAAATTTGAAAATATTTATTGACCCACAAACCAGTAGGTCAAAGACCCATGTAACGGATATTAATCCGTTATGAATAAAAATTATACTTGAACTTAACCTAAAAGGCGAAGAAATTTACAATTTCAAGTTCTCAAATTATCAGTTCTCAAGTTAACGACCTATATAACGAAATTTAACAACCCAAAATAGTAGGTCATATAACGGATATTAATCCGTTATGAATAAAAACCTATATAACGAAATTTAACGACCCAAAATAGTAGGTCATATAACGGATATTAATCCGTTATGAATAAAAATTATACTTGTTTAAACTCTCTATTTATCAAAGTTCTGAAATATGGGATAGCAAAATTTAACGATCCAAAGAGTAGGTCAATGACCCACATAAAGGATATTAATCCGTTATTATAAAAATTATACTTCAATTTAGTCAAAAGGCCAAGAAATAGATGATTTGTTTGATTTTCAAACCCCTCTATTTATACATGTTCTCAAACTATCAACCTTACATTTAGTCGATGTGGGATATAAGCGTTTAAAAAAGTAACGTGAAATCGTTTAAAAAATTGTGTATTTTAAATTAAAAGCTTTGATGGATATTTTTTTAAATAAAAAATATATTAATATAAAAGGAAGGAAATAAGAAATATATAGGATGAGAATTATAATGTATAGGGGAAGTTTAGGTTTTATTGTCAATTAACGTAAAAGATTTGATGGCTAAAGATTTTACGGTTAAATTAATAATTTAGTAAAAAAAAGATTTTATAGTTTATTAAATAATTTAGTAAAAAAAATTTAGGGAAAAATCGTGAGGCCACGTCAATATTTTGACGGCTGTTTTAGTAAAATATATAGATTTAGTAAAAAAAATTTAGGGAAAAATTGTGAGGCCGCCACGTTAGCATTTTGACGGCTTAAATTAATAATTTAGTAAATTTTTTTTTATGGTTGATTAAATAATTTAGTAAAAAAAAGGAAAAAATTGTGAGGCCGCCACGTCAGCATTTTGACGGCTGTTTTAAGTAAAGTATATAGATAATATATAAGATAAAGATAGGGCGTTTTTACCAAAAAACAAATAAGGGGTGTTTTTTTGCAAATTTTGAAATAAAGGGAGGTTAAAGTTCGAACCTACCCCTCTATTTCCGCTCGCTTCGTCCCTTATCGGCTATCTGAGACCCCCTAGGCTTTCTACACCACTTTCTCACCCTCTTCACGTTCCTCTTTCTAGGGTTTATTCGGTGGCGAATTCGACGCGATCCAAATTGCTTTCTTCGTATCCCAAGCCCTAGTTCATTCGGTTTTCGCTTCATTGAAGAGTGCGAGGTGAATCCAGCATTCATCCATCTGCCGCCTCACCTTTCTCCTCTTCACATTCGGTCCCCGATTTCTAGGGTTTTCATTGTGAGCTGATTGAGACGATGCCGATCGCTGGCAGGCCGGCAAAGCTGGTTGGTGGTGGACAGGGAGGCGAGGAATCGGAGACTCTTGCCGGCAATCTTTGGATAGGTAACCTGTCGCCCAACGTAACTGAGTCGGATTTAACGGAAATCCTCGCCAAGTATGGTGCCATCGTGGATCTCACATATTATTCTGCGAGGAACTTCGCTTTTGTTTACTATAAGCACGTAGAAAGTGCCAAGTCTGCCAAGGCTGCTCTTCAGGGATGTGTGATTAAGGGGAACCCAATTAAAATCGAGTTTGCAAAACCGGTTTGTTCTGATCCCGTCATCTCAATATGCTTTTTCTGTATCAGTTACTGTTCTTATATCGTTGATTGTTGGTATAACTTTGTATTTGAATTGCAATTGAAGTCTGATATCCCCTCAATAGTAGATTCCCCTCGTATATTTGTTTTTTAGATTTGGTCAGGAAATCATCTCGCGGTGGTTTGATTTGCAAGCCTTTCGTGCAGTGAATAGATTAACACACCCTCTCGCTGTAAACTTTAACTGTTCGAAGCAATTCCTTAAAATCTCCATTCAATAACGAATCCTGCGAACTTCGCTTCAACTGCAGTTCCAGTTCCACAATAGATCCTTATTTCCATAAGGTCTTAACTAAATCACCTAGTTGGTTTGTTTAGTATGGTGTAAACCTCTTCGAGTGCCTCAAATTACATAGGATGTTTTTTTTTCTTCTTCCTACAAATGGTTAAGTTGTTGCTTAGAAAGAGGTCTTTCAAAATCTATTTAATCGGAGTTCTTCATCACCGTGAAGAGCATATTAGCTTGTCCTTAATGCGAAACAAGTTCAATGCAAGCTATGGCTCAAGGACATAAGCAATCAATAAAGATCAGCGCGTGTTAAATGTCATGGAACCAACTCAAATATGTTATCCTTTGGTTTTAAGTAAAATTTGCATACAATCTCCCTCTGAAAGCCCTGATTCAGGAAGATCTGTTAAAAGGTTCTTTACGTGGAGAGGATGGTGCGGCATCCTCTGATAGGATTGTATCACACAATCAACAAGATATTCAATCTAAAACAAGTGAAATGCGATGCAACGTGCGTGAAACTGATTACAAAAGTGTCAAGGAAAGCTATTCGAGAGCTCTAGGCACATGAGCCTATGTTATATGCATAATCATCACTTTATCTCAATTCTTAAATCACATCAAAGACATGCTTGCAGCTGTCACTCTTGTATAGTTCATATATTCTCACAAATAACATAAAGATGTTCATCTAAAGTGTACCCTAAAGAAGATGTTCACATTCAAAAGCATAGAAAAGAAACTCCTTTTATACCTCTAGAGGCTCATGCATCTAAGATTATAGATGATGTATCTCCCACTTAATCTCAAATCTTGTTTTGAACCTAACCCTATATATACACACACAGAGTCTCACACACACATATATATGTTTAAAAACATTCTCTTAAGAAAGGTAGCAACTCACCTCTAGGCTCTAGCTTCTTGTCTTGTACCTAGGCATTAGAACATGTCTTGCTTTTGCACTTCACACTTTGTCTTACAGCTCCTGTCGACATCACATAGTACATGTTTGGTCAAGTATAATGGTTCTGTGATGTCTGGTAACTTTCAATCTGTGGACTAATAGTCTAAAACTGCTGTATCTAACAATATCTCTGTAGATTCTGGTGATTAGTGTGTGATATAAGTTAATCAAATGATAGATGACATATGAGTATGCTACTATTCCTGAACTGATGTCATTGTGATTCTACGATTAAGTTGACTTTACTGTTATTGTTGATTTTCTTTGCTTGTCTTTTAAATGAGCATATTTGTTTTGGTTAATCTCCTTGATTAGGGTCCTTTGATGTGTTGTCCTTATACCTTCTAAGGAGCTTGCCCCCAACGATCCCTAAGTTGTATTTGTATTTATTTATTTTAACAATTTAAATGATTGGGTAGTGAGATCAATGGTGGACTAACATTTTGAAACTTTTGGCTGTTATTTTTGATAGGCCAAACCCTCAAAACATTTGTGGGTTGGTGGAATTAGCTCATCTGTGTCAAAGGAACAGCTAGAGGAAGAATTTGTAAGGTTTGGGAAAATACAGGAATTTAAGTTCCTCAAAGATCGAAATACTGCATTAGTTGAATATGTCAAGTTAGAGGATGCTTCTGCAGCTTTGAAAAGCTTAAACGGACAACAAGTTGGCGGTGAAAGTTTACGTGTTGATTACTTAAGATCACAACCTGGAAGAAAGGTAGGTCAATGACCAGGAAAAGCGTCTTTAGCTATTTAGTTTTGCCTCTTTTGGTAATGACAGTGTGCTTATCATGATAATTGTATTTTTTGCTACAAGTAAATGTCCATAACTTGGAGATACGTTGCTTTGTCAGTATTAGCTGTAAATCATATTGTGATTGTTTATAATTCTGTTGTTTGCTACACGTAAATGTTCATAACTGGGAGATATGTTGCTTTCATATGATTGATTGGTGATGCTTTCTGATGTTCTTTTCTTTCAGAGTTCATATTTTCTGCATGTACAGTTATGAAAGCTTATTGCACATATTATTCCCTGACATTGTTATAATTTTTCTTTAATCTTTGTAACAGGAACAGTTTGATTTTCATGATCCTAGGGATATGCAGTTTAGACGCATGGGTGGTCCAGAACCATCATGGAATTCACAAGATTCCATGAGATTTCATCCAGAGGCTGTCCATTCTGGCCAAAAAAGACAACAGGTATGTCAGATTGCAGAATGCAATTAAGAACTGTCATGGATGATTATACAACATAAAACAACTTCATTTGATTTGCTATGATTATTGTTAAATGTAAGTACTTTGTTAATAGTTTTAGTTGGATGATATTATCTTGCCATGTGTTTTTGTGTCGCAATGGTTTAAATAAAATCTATTGCTTTTTAATTGCATCTTGATGATCATTTGTAACAGCCATCTCAACCTCTTATTGGCCGGAAAGAGGGGCAGCCTAGTAGGGTCTTATGGGTTGGCTATCCTCCTTCAGTAGCCATTGATGAAAAGATGCTTTACAATGCTATGATCTTGTTTGGTGAAATTGAGCGTGTTAAATGTTTCCCCTCAAGGAACTATTCATTTGTTGAGTTTAGAAGTATAGAGGAAGCAAGAAATGCCAAAGATAACTTGCAAGGAAAACTTTTTAATGATCCAAGGATCACTATTATGTTCTCTAGCAACGACTCAGCTTTCAAAGATTTCTCAGATCCCTACTCTGGGCTTCAAGGGCCGAGGCCGGACATGTTTATGAATGATCCAACTTTGGATGTTATTGGGCACAACAATCTAGTGGGACAGAATAATTTCTATGCTGGACCTCTGCCAGGTGCACTCGGGCCAGGTGTTGTCAGGCCTTTTGGTCCTAGAGGTGGTTTTGATGGATTGCTTCCTGCACCAGAGTTCAATGATCCAACAATGATCCACAATCCACATGATTTTGGCAGCCCTGTAGGTTCAAGTAGAAGACGACTGTCCTCCCCTACAGCAGGATTGTTTCCTCCTCCAGTTGGCAACCGTCCAGCAAACAAGGCAAGTGGTTGGGACGTACTTGATGCCAACCAAATTCCAAGAGAGTTGAAGCGTGCACGAGTAGATGCTGGTGCCTCTTTTAACAGCTCACCATTTACCGCATCACAACATGAAGGTGGGCAGCTATCAAAACTTCGCGGCGGTGATAGATTTAGTCCAGCTGATGGGACAGTTCCAAAAGGACCCATTGAGGTTCAGACTGTTAAGGACCACATCTGGCGAGGAGTTATTGCCAAAGGTGGTAGCACCGTGTGTCATGCTCGTTGCATTCCTGTTGGGAAAGGGATTAGCTTTCACCTGTAAGTATATATTTTTGAGTATCCTGTCATATATCTCATTTGGCATACTTGTTTGATTTCGTGGTTCAATCCATTTTATGTCCAAAGTGTATTGTTCATTCAAAGACATTACGGAGTTGGGTTTTCCTAGTCTGCTTCCAGTCCAGGAGATTCTTAGCAAGATCTTTGGATGTGGTTATCATCTTGGGTGAAATTCATTAGTATTTGTATGTATACAAGATTGATCTTCAACCTTGTATAGTTGTGAGTAGCATGATGTCCGAAAATGATATGGAAGGCGAATCGGTTCCCAAAGTAGTATTATGGAAAATGACATATGAGGGTGAATTGCATTACTTGAAGTAGTACACTATTTTCTCTTATATTATTCTCTGTCAAAGTGTTCCTGAACCACTGTTATTGTGGGTGGTTATGATCTTGTGCATTAACTCAAAAATTGCAATATAGAGTCTCAAAGTTTCTCAGTGGTATAAGAATGGGTGTAGAAGTGTGTAGTTCGAGAGACTTTTGCGCATGGAAAGAATTGTGGTCATAATGGAAATTGAACCAAACAACCATGACTCAATGCATATGTGCTTCTAAACCAAGCATCTGATTAGTTAATCGTGGATTCTTGATATTTCTAAAAG
This sequence comes from Fagopyrum tataricum, assembly GCA_002319775.1. NCBI lineage: Eukaryota > Viridiplantae > Streptophyta > Magnoliopsida > Caryophyllales > Polygonaceae > Fagopyrum > Fagopyrum tataricum. The sequence goes on from CM008280.1 coordinate 8,803,474, forward strand.
ATGCATTATTTTGAGACCTTTCTTTCTATGAACATTATTATTTCAACTTGTGTTCAGAAGTGGTAGATATTATCCTTTGTGAAGTGAACTGTTTCAACAGTTGTACAGTTTATCTCTCTTGAGTTATGATGAGCACTATACTCAGCTGTAGTGCTCATATATGCGGAAATTCCTTACTCAATTCTTTTTGCAGTCCTGAAGTTGTGGATTGTTCAGCTAGGACAGGACTTGACATGCTCGCTAAGCACTATGCAGAAGCTGTGGGATTTGACATAGTATTCTTCTTGCCTGATAGTGAAGAAGATTTTGGTTCCTACACAGAATTTTTACGCTACCTTGGTTCAAAAGGCAGAGCTGGCGTGGCTAAGTTTGATGATGGTACTACTATGTTTTTGGTTCCCCCGTCAGATTTTTTGACTACGGTTTTAAATGTTGTTGGGCCGGAGCGTTTGTACGGAGTAGTGCTTAAGTTGGCACGGCAAGCTTCAGCTGAGTTGCCCGAGCAACAATATAATCAATCAATATCATCAATGCATCAACTGCCTTTCCCGTCGCCTTACGAATATAACACATCATCTCAACAAGAACAGGCTATGCACATGAATCATAATAGGTTTGTAAACGATGGTTCAGTGTTTAATGCCAAGACAAAATTTCAGCCTGCAATGGAGCATCCCATGACGCAGATGATCCCTCAAGATCAGACTAATAATGGTGTTTCAACGTCGGGAGCTGGGTTAGCTCTAACTCCTGAGCTGATTGCTACCCTTGCTTCCTTAATTCCTGGCAATACTCAAGCTTCAGTTCAGAGCCCTCAGGTGCCATTGGGCACCTCCACAGCAATGCTTTCTAACTCATCCTCCCAATCATGGAATCAGCAGCACCAATTTGGTAATTTCCAGGCATATCCACCACCACCAGTTTCGGGTATGGGTAGCCATCCTGTGCAACCAATTCAGAATCCAGCAGCTTACAACTTCTCATACAACCTTCCGCAACAGGGTGATCTTTCTTCTCAACCACTCGGCATGCTTCCCGATGCATCCCAGAGTCATCAGTATCCTGCAGCTCAGCTGGCTCATCAGCCCTTTCAACAAGAAGTTCCTCATAATTCTCAGATTGGATATGGGACGGGAAATGGATTAGCTGCTACAACATCGTATGGATTACAAGGCAGCCAACTTCCTAATAAACCCATGCCCATCCCAGGAGCTAGCAACGGGTCAGAGCCTCTAAATCAGGCCGAGCATCATGAACATGTTACGGTGGGTCAGACCCCAGTGGATGGTGAGGTTGACAAGAATGAACGCTACCAGTCAACATTGCAGTTTGCTGCTAATCTCCTTCTGCAGATACAGCAGCAACAGCACGGAGCTCCGCAAGACGGACAGGGGCCAAATTAACAGTGAACTACATCGTAAGGTAAATTCTATCTATATATTTATTCTTTGTTCAACTTCCTTAATTTTGTTTGATGTTTTTTTGTCTTCCTTCTGGCATTTGTGTCTTGCTTCTAGCCTTGGTTTTTACTTTGTGGTTACCTTTCAGCTAATTTGCCATAATTGGGACATAAGAGTCATGTATGAGTCTTGCTACCTTTTTTGATCCTTGGAATGGGAGAAAACTTAAGTGAACTGTAGCATGTTTTACAAGGGTGGAAGGGATTCTAAGTTGTTGCTTTTGCTAAAAATAATATAGATCTGTAGCCTGTAGGATCTAAAGACTTGTATACCGTTTTTATAAGGTCTACCTCTTGTTGCTTGGATGAGTACATTGTTGTTGTTAGAGCTAAAAGAACTCAGGAGGCAGTTTGGCTAGTCATTTTTGGTTCATCCATCTACCATGGAATCTTTTCTAAATACCATAGACAAATAAAAGTGATTGTTTATCTTATGCATATAGCGAGTCCTTAGAGCAACTGTTAAGGTATAATATTACCTCTGAGTTTTTTAAGCAATTGGGAGAAATAGTGTTTTGGTATATTCCCTCATTCTGTTTTACTACTTGAATATCTTTCTTATTGTCCAATGTGTTATAGATCTGATGAAGGATTTTTGCATGTGATTCTTTCTTGTTTCATGTTTAATGTCTTACTTGTGTGGTGGCTTTTACTACCTACTATGTTGATTATTGCTCTTAGTATTCTCCACATGTTTTTTTTTTTCTCTCTTAACAGATATTTATATAGTCATTATTCTTGAGATAACTTATAAATGATGTGTAAGTTTGTACACTAATTGGATTAAGTGACTAGGGTTCTTTTTTAGTTACTGCTGTGAATCCCCCCCCCCCCCCCCCCCCTACTTTGATGCTGAATCAACAACTAGATTGCAAACATGAACACCAAGATGCTATACCGTATAATGGTTGATATACTTAAAACACAATTAGTGTGTTGATCAATAATCCTCTTGACTCGAAGAGGGGGATGTGAGATAGATCTGGAAGTTTTTCCAATATATCGATGGTGGGGACGAGGGGAAGTGAGTAGTAATCTTGCTTAAAGAAAGACAACCTCGCTGGTTGTGCGGCCGTTACAAATGTTAAGCAGACGAGCGCGTTACCCATGACTATATCTGTGTGACGCTGCCTGAGAGTGTTTTCGTTTAGGATTTAACACATGTGACGGGAAATGAGAAAACGAAAGCAAAGTATCCTAGTTCGTTAAGCCTTTGCAGTTTCGATATTAATTGGAATAAATTGATGAGCAGGCTAAAAGTTTAGAAGTGGAGAAACAAATATACGAATAACAACCTCAATGCAGTAGTCATGTTATATCGAGTCTGAGTACAGGTGTTTCGACTTCCTAGGCAAGGGGCGGGGCGAGTGGATCGGGATAAGGTAAGGGAACGAGGGGAGGGTTCAACTATTGCAATCGATCCAACCGAATCCAAACTCGGTTTACTAGCTTTCATTTGCTTTCTCTAGTATGCGAGTCTATCTATATAATACATCTGCTACTTTGCTTGTTGGTAGCGTCTAATATTCAACCATCACATTACGTTTTCACGAATAAATTCTCAGTTTTGATTAGCGATTCATGACCCGACACAACCATTGGCTTGTTTAGCGTTCAATCAATTCCTGACATCGATCGACTAATGCCTCCAAAACCCAGCTCCTTCCCTACAATTCTATCACACAGATCGTTTAGCGTTCAATCAATTTTACGATGTTTACGTGGATACTGTCTGTTGGGTTTCGTAGCTATAGATTCATGTGCGGTTCGAGTAAGATTTTGCTTACAATCACTTGTTATATACGGATGCCATTTTGGTAAACCCGCTACAGATTCATGTGCGGTTCGGTTCGAGTAAGATTTTGCTTACAATCACTTGTTATATACGTATGCCATTTTGGTAAACCAATCCAATCGGATCCGAGTCTATTCAGATTCTTGTTATCATTAGTAGAATGTTCCTGGAACCGGATTCAAAGCTACCCGATGTGGGTTCAAATAACTCCGTTTCCATGTTAAGTGTTATACGCTAACGCAGTTGATTTCCCGTTTTCGTGTTTATTTAATTCTTCGTTTCACTTAAAGATCCTCACCTAATAACCTAGTCCATTCTCCTTTCGTTAATTATAATTCATGTTCGAGCTTAACCCAGTCAAAGTTCCAGTTTAAAACGTGATTCCATGGTTTTACATTTGATAATAATAATAATAATGATATTATTTCATCTTTATTTTCTTTCAAAATATTGTGGTAGAATTAGACCGCTCCTTTTTTTTTCATTTTTCAATACGGCTTTTTTATATAAAAAAATAAAATGAAATTCTTTTGTATTTGTTTGTTGATATTTTTTTATTTAATTTTGTAGGTTCATCTGCTGCTTAAATGAAGTTTAAGGAAGGTAAGAAGGTTGCCTGGAAATGGAGTGCGCTGTTGAATTATTGTACTTTTCGCTGCAACTGAAACATTAGAATATCAGGATATTAGTTTTTAAGTTTTTATTTATTTTTTATAATGGAAAGCGGTTAGGTTGGTTATCTCCTAGAAGTAGTCCAACCTAAAGCATCTTTTGAGCTCGACGATCAGATTAGTTTTTAAGTTTTGAATTCCATTGGATCAGCCGTCAGCGTCACCTTTGGGGGGTTTGCTTAACGAAAATCAAATGTTGTTGTTGCTTTTTGTCGTGTTGAAATGTCAGTTTTGTTTAGACGATTATCAAAGTATTTGATTTTCAAAATACACAATTCATTTGAAACTCGTTTTATAGTAGATTTTCCCGCATTTAACCGATTTATATCTTTGTCCATAAATTATATCTTTTAAATATTTTACTAATTAATACTTTGCTAGTCCTCATATTACTAATTGACTTTACTAATTTTAATTTAAATACTAATTGACTTTAACTAATTTTAATTTAAAAATCAAAGTAGTTAAGATTTATAATATAATTTTAAAAATAAATTACAACTGTTGTTAATTTTAAAATTATAATTAAACAAAATAAGATTAAATTTAGGGCTTGTTTACTTTTAGATTAATTTTGTTTCATTTAGTTTATAAACCCTCAGTTTAATGTTTAGGCGTGTTTACTTGGAAATTGATTTATTTCTATATAAATTTATTCGGGTTTATAAACCACTAAAAAATAAACTTATCTCAGACCAATGTTATTTTTGTCTGGATGAGTTTATTTTTGTTTAAAACCGATTGTGGCCTTGTGTTTTTCCAATCCGATATTCTTTTTCATCCCTTTGTATTTCCCGCATTTCTTTGACTTTTTTAGGGGCATAAGTGTATTTTGAACAAAAATAAACCCAAAAAATAAACTTCAAGTAAACAACCTTATATGATTTATTTATATAAACCCATTGAGAAATAAACCCGAAAATAAACTATAAACCCATATAAATTCATTTAGTTTATAAACCCAAAAATAAACCAATCTGCAAGTAAACAAGCCCTTAATCTTAAAAACCGGTAGGGCTTGTGTAAATAGATTGATGCGGCTTGTGTAAATTGAGACGACTGTCTGTGTAGTTATATAGGTTTTTTGTAAATCGAGATGAATTGTGTAAATCGAAATGAATTGTGTAAATCGAAAGAGGTATTTGGTAATTAAAATCAATAGTGCTTGTGTAAAAAACAATAGTGCTTGTGTAAAAAATCGGTAGGGCTTGTGTGACAAATCGACGGGGCTTGTGTAAATAGATCGAAACGGCTTGTATAAATCGATACGAATTGTTAAATCGAAAGAAGTATTTGGTAATTAAAATCTTTTTCTGAATCGAACGTTATGTTTGTGTAACCCTAGTTTGTGGAAGTAGACATTAAATATAACTATAAATAAAATAAATAACAATACACTTGTGTAGCTTGATTTTGGGCTTGTGTAACTCTTTGGCTTAAATAAATTGGATTTGAACTTTAAATTGAAATTACCAATTAATCCTTTCAATTAATCTTTAAATCTTAAGTCTAAGTAACATTTTGGGATGCAAAAATGTGAGAATATTTGTTTTGGATATAGTGCTAAGAAAATCCAGTTTTTGGTAATTTGTACAAAATTAGAATTTTGGATGGCATGGGAATTAGACAAGTCATAATAACGTAGAAACTATCGAAAATGTTTTCTTGAAAAATTTATTTTTAAATTAATAGTTTTCAAATTTGAATAATTTTTTATTCAAAAATAACATTGTATTATTTTCACATTGTCCCTATTAATTTGATCATGAAGATGAAGGTTAAGAAAGAATCACATTTAAATAAAAGATGTTATAACAAAATTTGATTACAAAATTCGTACATGAATGAAGTACGATTATGTGCAATGTGTTGTTAAAAAAATAAATATATAGACTATGGTGTAGCTAGTCATTGTCTTTTAGGCATGGAGTACATTCAATGCATAATATTAAAGACTCTTCTTTACCGTGGAACAGTGTAGAACGTCAAGTACTTATTAATGACTCACTTTTTTTTTTCCTCGAGAAAAACATAATTCAAACAACTTTTACTATCTTAATTATATAAGACTTTATACGTTAGTAATGATATGAAATATGATGTAGCTTGTTATTATCTTCTAGGCGTGGAATACATTTAAATATTCAATGCACAATAATACAAATTATTTGGCGTGAAGCAGAGTAGAATGTCAAATACTTATTAATTAACGACTCGCCTTTATTTTCTCCATTTTTTTTGGAGGAAAATACCATTCATATAATTTTGTCGCTCTCAACCCTGGATACTCTATCGATACGTAGCTAATGATATAAACTATGTGGTAGCTTTGTCATTATCTTCTAGACGTGGAGTACATTTAATGCACAACAACATAGATTCTTTGGCGTGGAGCAAAGTAACACATTGAATACACAACAACAATATCATTTGGCGTGGAATAGAGTAGAATGTTTATAACTTTAACCCTAATATTAAGAGAGTGATTTCAAGGCTTGTGGGATGGAAGAAACGTACATTGAATCCGGCAGGGAGGGTGACTTTGGTTCTCTCAGTTTTGTCTATTATCCCCGCTTATACTATGCAAACCCTCATTCTACCTTCGAATGTGTTGGATAAGCATGATCGTTTGTGCCAAAAATCTATTTGGGGTAGCAAAGAGGGTGCTCGCCGTTTGCATATGGTTGCTTGGCATGATATATGTTCCCCTAGTAGTAAAGGGGGCCTTGGATTACGAAAAACAATTGATGCTAATCTTGCCATGATTAGCAAACTTGTCTGGAAGTTATCTGTTTGCAAGAATAGTTTATGAGCGAAGGTCCTTTTTCACAAGTATAGAGTAACATCGACCTCGTGGCCTACAACCTTAGCTACAAGAGCATGTTGTTATGTTATTTGGCGTGGTCTAGCAAGAGGTTATAACGAGGTCATTGCTTATAAATTACCCGGGAACGTGTTGGATGGGAGATTTATCAATTTTTGGGCCGAATCTTGGCTCTTTGATGACCCCCTTGTTGGTCATCGTGGACCTCCCAAATCATGATTTGGGTTATTCTGTGCGTGATCTTTGGAGGGAGGGAGAGGTTATAACGAGATCATTGCAGTCAGTTTGTTTTTGGGTGGGATCAGTGTATAGTTTTGTATGTCGGAACAATACGAATCATTGCGGGGCTTTGAATAGGTCTTTTCTCGCTCATCTAAAAATTGAGAGTTCCAAGGTTTTCTTATGGATGGTAGGGCGAGAAAGGTTGATGAGGAACTTGGAGAGAGTTAAACCCCACTTGGCTTCGTCTCCAAACTGCTCTTCTTGTGTTGCGTCGGAGAATACTTGCTCCATATGTTTAGGGACTCCCCTCATGTTGACCTATGGAGGGAATTGAAATCTACTTCACGTCTAGTGGATTTTTTTGGGCTTGACTGGTTTGATTGTTTTTTTAACAATGTCACTACTTACTCCTCTCCTTGCCCGGGCTATGACTGGATCATTTTGTTTCCTATCGTCATGTGGTATTTATGATGTTGGCGGAATGGACACGTATTTAGGAACGAGATTAGGATCACTGACAAGCTCGAGTTTATTCGGAATTGGTATAAGGAGTATATTGTGGCATCGTCTCTGAATAGGAATGTAGCTATTGTTACCCGGAAGGTCGAGGTGTTTGTGTGATGGGAGAAGCCGAAGCTGGGCTGGGTGAAAATGAACTATGACGGGGCGGTTAGAGGGGATCTGGGTCATGCATCGGCTAGTTGGATCATCCGGGATAATAGTGATGATTGGTTGGACGGCTTTGGTAGTAGTGTGGGTATCCCTCGGTTCTTGTTACAGAGCTTTGAGGGGTTATTATCGGGTTACAACTTGCATGTGATAGATGTCACATAAGGGTGGTTATGGAAGTGGATTCAACCTTTGTCATCCACCTTGTCGAATCCGGAGTTGATGTCATGCATCCTCTCTTTAGCTTGGTTTTACGATGTCAAGGCTTACTCTCGAAGGATTGGGTTGTTAAACTTAGTCACACGTTCCGGGAAGGGATTAGAGCGCCGGATTCGTTTGCTAGCTATGCATTCTCTCTTGATTTAGAGTTACACGTTTTTTTATGATCTCCGTTATGTGTTAGAGAGATTTTTTTAGACGATGTGCGAGGTGTTAGTCTAACTCGTATGTAATTTCCTTTTTTTGCTCAATAATATAAGGGATCCATCTCCGTGTTCACAAAAAAAAAGTTGAACGTTAAATACTTATTAACTAGTGTATTACCCGTGTCTTGCACGGGATTTGATTAAAATTTTATTTGTTATTTATTTATGTAAGGGATTATATATAAACTTTTTTTTTTTTGTGATTAGATAGAGTAGATAATAAGCAATAAATATTTGTACACTTTACATATAATATTATATAATACATTAATAAAATATCTAAATGTATAATAACTCACAATATGATTTTCCCCCCCTTATTATACTGGTTTATATGTTAATATTTTTGTCTATTATATAATATAATATATTATATTAATAAATATTTTCTTAGGAAAGATCTTTGTTTTGTTGGTTGTTAAAATTTATTAAATCTTTAGATTTCTTGTGGAATTCATTTTTTTGGTGAATAAGTGGGCTAAAAGATTTTTTCCTGCCGAATTAGTATTTTTATCTATATTTTTATAGATATTTTTTTAAAATATTTTTTTAATGAAGAAATTTAGTTAAGATTTTGGTGGGCTGTAGTTAAATGCTGATATGACACGTGGCATTTGGTCTTTTTCTGTGTGACACGTGGCAAAGATTGCTACTCCTATAATATATATAAGATGACTCACACTTTTTTTTAAGGAAAAACATAATTCATTAAATGTGATCTACCATTGCCAAAATGTTTACATAAGAAGGGAGATCCCATCGAAAGCAAAGTCTTCCCCACTAACACAACACCTTTTCTTCTTCAAAAAACTCTCAATCAATGAGTTTTCTCAACGTTGGCCCTCTCCATGCATCATTGAACGACGATGATGTACACTAGTTGTTTATTTTAGATTAGAGGGCCGGTTACCCCGGTCAAGGACCAATGCTCTGTAAAGTAAAAATCGACACTAGTTATTTATTAGTGTTCAATTACTAATTAATCATGATACGTGTAGCTCTCGTCTGCAATGTTTTCACGCTCCAATAGTTGTAGAAGGAACTGTTGAGATGTGTGGATTATTGTGTCCCACATCGACTAAATGAATAATGTGAACTTAGCATATAAACTCAAGGGTTACTCCTTCTATTGCCAATTGATTTTAGGATGGAATCCCGAAGGCCAATATGCTTAGGTTTACTTTTGGCGTGCATCCCCTCCACGTCTTAGACCCGACAGATATAAAAGATAAATTTAACATGAACACATGCTGCATGCACGAGCGTGATGCTAAATCTCTCGTCCAACTGGATATCTACGGAGAGTAGAATCCGTTCACACCTAACTTTAAAATATTATGTTTTAGTAAGATATAACAAGCTTGATTAAGTATATTGCCATCCATTTGAATTAGAAAAAACTGATATTCATTCCTTTTATTAATGTTCAAATTTAAAACCAGGAAAGTATAAGGCCAACTAATTAGGTGGGATGTTATTAAACTAATTTTTAAGTTTATCTTCGTAAAATGGAATGTAATACAGCCTAATTGGGTAGGGATGCTCTTGAAATCGGGGTCGTAACCCTCTATGTTCCATTTCTTCACTCTTCTCCAGATCTCTGTTCATCCAAGCCCTTCACTTTCTGACCTCCTTCTCGCATGTCGAATCCATCTCCCCTGTAAATTTCTCACTCATTCTGTGTATTCCAAGCTAATCCTTCCGGTCTTCTATAGAATGGATAAGGATACCAATACCAAGCACGCCGGCGGTGGTTTACCCCCTTCTGGCAGATTCTCGTCCTCCTTCAGTGCCAAGCCGGAGCCTGATTATGGTATGTTCGGCCATGATCTGAGCCGGATGCACGATAATCCTCCCAAGAACGTTGGTCACCGTCGCGCTCATTCCGAAATTCTCACCCTTCCTGATGATATTAGCTTCGATAGCGATCTCGGCGTTGTTGGTACCGCTGATGGTCCCTCTCTTTCTGATGAGACCGAGGAGGATTTGTTTTCTATGTATCTAGATATGGAGAAGGTCAACTCATCATCTTCTGCGACTTCTGCCTCTCAATGCGAGCTGCCATCTTCCGCGGGTTTCCAACATCAATTTAGCGCTAATGCAAGCGGGATGGCCGTGGAGAATGTAGGTGGTGAAGAATCGAGCCAAAGGCCGAGGATTAGGCATCAACATAGCCAATCCATGGATGCTTCTACCTCCATTAAGCCCGAGATGCTTGTTTCTGGTGGAGACGAGACTTTGTCTGCTGATGCTAAGAAGGCTATGTCTGCTGCTAAGCTTGCCGAGCTCGCTCTTATTGATCCTAAACGCGCTAAGAGGTATTTTTCTTCTTCTAACATTGCAATGAATGTATGCCTTTTTCAATTGCGGCGTTTTTAACGCTGTGAATTGATGAGTATTAGTGTTTTCTCCACCATTTTATTATCTGCTGATACCACATGCTTTACTGATCACTTGATCGGGAATCAGGATTCATTTCATTGATATTCATCCCTCGCTTGATCATTTGAAATCTGTTGCAATTGTGAGGATTTTGGGTACTTCTTGGACCAATAGTTTGTGAGGCGGACAATTTGTTGGTTCATGATGGAGGAACTACATCCTCTTGTTTATCCTAATTATCGCAAAACACTTCAATCAACTGGACCCCTGTTTCATGTTTGCAGTTCGTTCATTATTGAAAATAATTGAGGATGAAGAAAGACAGCAGAGTGAACAGTTAAACTACTAGGTATGGAAAACTGAATAAAACATAGATACAAACACAAGTCACTAAAATCCACATTCGAACATGGGGAAACTAGAGGTAAAATTTAAAGAGCATACCTATCAGAGGGCCAAGGTCCTTGCTTATACTAATATCTGACGTTATGTGACCCTAGTACACTCTCAGAACAAGACCCTCATAGCCAAACACAACTAAATATTTTGAGCCTTTCCTGATTTAGTGGATGACCAAAACAATAACTCCAGTCTGGATAATATTTTGGTCTAACATAGTGATAGTTTTGTTGGACATTAGTACATTACAGGCTTGCTCATTTTGACTGAATTCACTGCTATGCAATATTAGCTGTTAGTAAATATTGGGATGTTTGGTTGAAGTGCGGGAATGGAAATGGAAAGATAACAGTTATGTGGAAGAAAACGAAATGGAAATGATTGTCACCTTTTCATGTTTAAAAGGAGCTCTAACATTCCATTTTAGGACTAAGCAAACACATTTTGTTGGATAAGTATAATACCAATCCGTTTCGAAGAATAAATTCCAGCAAAACAAACGGGTCCTATATGGTAAATGATTAACGTTAGAGTGTGCACTATTTGGACAAATCTGCTCGTCCCGTTCAGTGTGAAATGATATATGAGCTCACCAAATTAACTGCTCTTGCATTTGTCCAACAAATTAATTTTAAGAATGTGAAACAAATAGCTAAACATATTTGCATTTACAAATTAATATATATGAAAATTTTATGTTATCCTAAATAAGTATCATGACAACATTAATTGATTGTTTCTGAATTTACTGCTAATGAACAAACTTTATAGGATTAAATTGTGCCATTTTTAGGGGAAATATTTTCAATGAGCAAACTCCCACAAAGAAAATGACACTACAAATGTAGGACAAAATAGACCGGATGTACCCACATCCTCTCAAATTCTGGAATGTTGTAAAAGGAGGGGTGTTTGTTCTTTACAGAAGCTTTTGTCCATTCTTTCTTATGGAGGAACATAATGATTTTTGTTTTTGTTTAATTGTTTGGCCCACAATAGGATTTGGGCCAATAGGCAATCGGCTGCAAGGTCAAAGGAAAGGAAAATGAGATATATAGCAGAGCTGGAGCGCAAACTTCAAACCCTGCAAACAGAGGCAACCTCATTGTCTGCTCAGTTGACTCTTTTACAGGTGAATTATTATTTATTCGCCGTGTTTCTTTTGATGCATTTGATTGTGTAAAAGAACCTGGCTGCACCCACGGTCCAAATTAGTGATCTTTATTGGTCTTTTTGTGGAAATCTGAAGGATTATCAGGTTTTTAAATTTAATAATGGAAAATATCTAGTGTTATGGCTGATTTATTTCTCAGTATTGATTCAGTGATACTTCGTTTGTGCAGAGAGATACAAATTGTCTGAATGCTGAAAACAATGAATTGAAGCTGCGTTTGCAAACAATGGAGCAGCAAGTTCACTTGCAAGATGGTATGCCATAATTCTTCATCCATTTCATTTATTTTCCATGTCCCTTCATATGGCAGTCTTAGGCTCTGTTTTGCCAAACAAGCTTTTTGGGTACATTTTTTTTTAGTAGTAGAAGTTTTTTAGGTAGTTTTTTTATTTCAGTAAAATATTAAAGCCTACTCAATAATCTAGTTCAGTGAGAGGAGATTTATTGGTAGATTTTAAGAGTGAATTTACCAAAAGTGCAAAATTTTAAAAGAGTCGATGTGTTGCATGTGAGGTTATGGAAGGAAAATCTTGGAATGAATTTGAGAAATCTATTCAATAATCTCGAAAAAACTATAAAAATGAGTTTTTAAAAATCTTCTCCAAAAACTCCCAATATCTAATCTCTTCAATATTCTACCTATTGCCAAAAACCCGACTAGATTTGTTTTTGAGCAAATATGTTCAACCTTTTCTTTATTTGGTATATTACCGTATTTTTTGTCTATTAAATAGGTACAGACCTGTATGTTTTTGTTCTTCAAAAGAAAGTTATAATATGATTGATAAAATTTGATAATTTTGGAAATGATTTATTTCTGCATTATGTGAAATCGTCTAAAAGGTGTTTTCGTTGTTTTAGAACTGTCATACTCGCTTCCTGTATAGGTATCATGTGGTAATATTACACGCTGGTTTCAAGGATTGTTTATTTTGTTCATGGTTTATAGGTTTGAAACTATTTTCCCCAAACAAATCCTGCATTATAACGATCAAATACGAATGTTCTTGTTGATTTTCTCCTTTTAAGCACTTGGCAGCTTAACCTTTTTCCCAAACGAATCCTTCCATGGTATTGCCTGACTTGCCACGGTGTTACCTGTCTTGCCATAGGCTGTTAACCTTTTCTGTCAAGTGGTATGTGAAGCTTTTGTTAGGAAGGAACATATTTTAACCTCATTCCTCATGTTCCCTTCAGTTTTGCAAATTCAAAAATGAATCTATCTTGCCCTAGATTCTATGCATAACTCCATACTAAAAGCTTTCTTCTTTCTCCAGCCCCTTATAATCATCACCCAGTACCTCCCATTCAGTTTTACCGAAGACGTGTTTCCCCAAATGATTTTATGTTGTCTTTGTTCATTTATTCAACAGAAATCCATCCATGTACAACAGTAAGACTTCGTCTGCAACAAAAGCCAGAATGGGATGGCAATGGATCGGGTGACGGGTGGATGATCTTGACCGCCACCCGATCCATCACCCAAAATTGTCCACCCGACCCACCATCCACTAAGGGTCTCACCTGCATCCAATCCACCCGCATCCATCGTATGAAGCGGGTGGATCGGGTGAGATTTCGGATGTTCTACACTTTGTTTATAAATTTGTAAAAAATCAAATGTTTTACTAGAAATCAAGAGCATATTTAATTTCAACTAAAAATAACATAAGATTGTACGAAATATCAAGTACAACACTATAACCAAGCAAGATCCAAAATTAAAAAAATTATAACGAATCAATAATAAAAACCGAAATATATTAGAAATCGAGAGAAAATAAACTAGGAAATAAAATATAGGGTATACTTTAATATAAATTATATAGTAAGGAAATAAAGGTAAAAATTTTATAATATAAAACTACAAATATTTAAAATATATATATAATTTTAAGCGGGTGAATACGGGTCGGATGGATGGGTGGATGATGAGTCGGGTGACGGGCGGATGAAACATTCACCCGGATCCTACCCGGTCCACCGCCCACTTTCACCCGTCTTTTAACGGGTTTTCACCTTTTTTGATGGATCGGGTGGCCGGGTATCCGTTGGATACGGGTGAAATTTCCATCCCTACTGCCGAATCCTTGTGGCAAAATATTGCAACATAATTACCCCAGTTCAGTGCACATCAACATTGATCCTTCTTTGTTTCTTAAGCTGAAATCTTCACTCTTGACATTGTTAGAAGCTATAAGCAAATCCTTTCTTTTTATTGTTAACATCTCAATTTTGCTAAAAGTTGATGGTTATTATTTCCCTATCTTTATGATTGGCCTAGTACTCAATTTTCTGTGGTATGATCATCATGACAGCATTAAACGACGCCCTAAAAGAGGAGATACAACATCTGAAGATGTTAACCGGACAAACTATCCCCAACGGCGGATCATTGATGAACTATCATCCTTCTTCATCAATCGGAGGCAGCCAACCTTTCGGCTCAACCAACCAAAAACAGCAAGCAATGCACACTCTTTTGACAGCTCAGCAATTTCAACAGCTGCAGATCCAGTCTCAAAAACAGCATCAATTTCATCAACTACAACAAGAACACTCCCTGCAGCCGCAATTCCGAGGAGGCCAGAGTGAAAATACATCTACTACAAATCTCAAGCCTCATCCTGCCCCTAAAGACTGATTTCTCTCTTTCTACTGCTAGGTTTGTGAACCTAAGAGCTGGATGATCCAACATTTTGCCAGTTAGCAGTATTCTTTATTCTATAGGTTTGTAACATTTCTGTTTGTTAGTAGTGTATCTGCTTCTGTAAGCTCAGATTTATCATAGGAGACCAATTTCTCTCCTAATAATCTCTAATATCTCGACTGTAAAATAGTTCTTTCTGAACAAAGTGGGATCTGGCCTTGAAATCTTATGGAATGTGTGGGATTTCATTTGATTATGATATGTAAGTAGATTAACTATGTTGTCTTTAGGAGTTACTAGTATAACCTCTGAATGTTACACAGTTGTGTATAAATTTGATTAATTTATCAAATTAATTGTGAATTAGTACCACTTTCTTTCATGATGAAAATTGAATATTGTGTCTATGCATAGAAATACGTCTAATGTGCATAAACAATAAACAATCGTGTGTAATAAAAATCACTAGATATATAGGGTCATTTGTAAATAATTATCCGTTATTTCAATATACCAACTCCATCCCGTTAAATATTTTAATAATTTTCTCTCTAGACCATGAACCCATTATTTAAATTAAAACTGAATCATACCGGTTTTAAAAAAACAAATCCCTATTTTCAGTTTACAACCTCTACGAAACCGAAATATGTTGTCTAGTTTTCCAATGTCATGGCAAAACCCAAAATGTATAAACACAAAAATAAATGAAATAATATCTTACAATTTAATTGAATTTTTACTAAATCAAAACACAAGTTAATTGATCATGAAATATGTTGTCTCATTATGAACTAAAACTACTTAACCAAGTTGTATCAATACATTGTCATTTGTCAAGAAATTAACAACATAATGACCACAAAATACGAAATAACCGATTGCAAACTAATAAAAACTCTCAAGATTAAAGAGGATAAGGTAAAGTTGCAATGTGGTTATGAGCCACAGTCCCAATCCACAACTTACCATCAACCTCTCTAACTTCACTCATAAGCTTCATCACTAAACCCTTAGGATCTTCAAGTACTTCCAACACTTGTCCTTTTTCACTAAGCAAAGAGATCACAGTATACATCTTCATACCCATCCACCCTGCCAACATGCTCATCGGTATCGGAAGTCGAAAATAGACGCTCCTCATCCATGGATATCGTCCCAAGATCTCTTGAGGCCATGTTCGACAACAATCTATCGCGACCCAAAACTGACCTCGTTCGTTCATCCTTACGTTGTCCGGGAATCCTGGTAAGTTCGCGACTACTTCGGTTGTACCTCTCTTTTCACCTTCAAGCCATAGCTTCATTAGTCTACATGTTGTTGTCTCTGTGAATACTAGAAAGGTTTGGTCCTTTGATAGTTGAACTCCATTTGGAAATGCCAAGTTTTCTAGTACAATGTGTGTTTCTTTTGTTGGTGGGTCATATCTTAGCAGCCTTCCTGTTGATTCTCCTTCTAACAATATGAAGAAATGGTTCCTGCACCAATCATCACACAAAATTATCCTTAAAATTTTGGCTTTTTAGCAAAACTACATTTCAATTATCGAGTTTATGCTAGGAGATTATTTTTTACGAGGTTGTATCATTTTCAATTAATCATCTAAATGGTCGTTTAGAAAATCTGTTTTATCGTCCATTTAATGCACCTCCACTTTATACAACAAGGTAAGTGCTAGAAGCACTCTAATTGATGTTATCCGTGCTACTGGTACATATGGATCAAAGTAATCAATCCCTCTTTCTGCCTATATTCCTTGACAGGTAATTTGTTCTTAAAAGTTTGTATTGTGTCATTCGTATTGTACTTTCTCCTAAATACTCATTTGTTGGATGTGGTCTTAAAGGGTTAGATATGTGGTTGTGGTTAAAAGTGTGGTTGTAGTTTTGAATGGAGATGATTATAAGGGTGTGTTTAGTGTATTAGATACGTGGTTGTTGTTATGGGTGTGGTGGTAGTTGGAGTTCTGGTTGTGATTTTAAATAAAACAATAGACCCCTATCTTGTGAGAAGAGATTTTCCAAAACAACAACTGCAATCTTCAAAACAATAATTACAATCTCATACGAAACACATTTTTTGTAAGATATTATTCTAAAATTCCTAAAACCACAACCTCCTATCTAATACTAAACAGTCCCTAAAACCCTCAAATGTTTTGAGAGGAGATTATTGGATTGTTGTTTAGAAATTTACAAAACCACAATCCAAAAAACTCATACCAAGCAAATATCAAAAAGTGAGATTAAAATTTAATCTAACAAACCACAACCACTATTTCATTAAACACAACTTTAATTATCAGGATTATTGTAAAGTTATACTCGAATAATTTCTTAGAGTTCACTGAAATGGGCCCGATAGACGATATAGAAAACTTACACTCGATTGTGCCGTTTACTAGTATCGGTGAAGAAAACGGAACCATTGTTATGGATATCAAGATCATTAGCAAAGAGGATAGGTTCTCCATTTACATGAGTCACTAGTGGCGTAGCAAGGCCACCTTCGGGGCCAACGACAAGAAGACCATGATAGGCGTCGGCGATGTAAAGCTCACCCGTCTCCTTGTTGAATCTAAGCCCTAATGGCCGTCCACATTCCTTCTCATGCCTCCATTGTTTGTACGTCGTTGATTCATTTCCCTTTGCACAATCTTCTTCTGACCTTTCATATTCATCTTAGATCATTTAGCACGATAAATTCTACCTAGTACAAAACTATACAAAAGTTGTTCGGATTGGATATGATATTGACAATATTGTGGTACAATGTGTGGATTTTTGAATTAAATGTTTGTAAAAGATGAATCGTTATTTCATATTTTTTAAAATTTATATTTTACAAATTTCTTTCAACGGTTCATATCTCACTATAATATAGTTAATTATCTCCAAGGTCCATTCTAGTGAGTTATAGTGTTCGAAGATATTGAAAGCGGTTAAGGTTGCCCATCTTTTAGGTAGAGTTTGTCCGAAGAAGATGAAGAACAATCGAACAAATATTGTTTGTGTCTACAAGTAAAATCATGTTATTAAATCTGAATAATGTTTCGAAAAAAGTGTATTATCGCAATATTTTATTCATTTCTATAACAAATTATATTTTTCTATCATTTAAGTTCAGTTTTATTAACTAGCCCATCATATTTTAAAATTATTAAGCTTAAAAATCCGTATTTTTTGTACCATAATTTTTAATCATACCTTTGAAAAATAATAAGGGAAAACATACCAAGTTGTTGTGACGAGTGCAAATGTTTCCCATCCTTGATCTTCTCCCATCCATCTAACAATACGACCATCTGCAAGACCCGTATAAGGTCCTCGACCCATATTATCAAACTCTAAAGATTCAGGACCGAAAACCTCATCGACAAACTCCAATTTGGCGAAACTCAACCGACTTGTATTGTCTTTAGGCCAATTATCCATGACTTGCTTGTATGGAGCAATCTCGTGTTTTTCAGGCTTAAAATCTCGCCCACCAACCGGACCCATCTCGAATGGATCCATGAATATAAATCCCAAGGCAACCACAAGAACCAAGAAAGCATGGTGTTGGGAGAAAATATCATCTCTCAATTGCCTTGTTTTCTTCTTCTCCATTTCAAGATTTGAGAGATGGAGAAAATAGTATGGAGGGCAATGAGAGGAATCAAGGTGCTCTAGGTTCTTTCATGTGTTATAAACACTTTATTGCATGCTTTACTTGTGATAATTAGATATATTTTGATTGGTTAGGTTTGAGTTTTGTTTTACATGAATCTTGTGCTTCTTATTCTTTACATACGTTTGTATTTGGAGAACATTTTGTTGCATGAACCAATAGATTATTGCTCAACAAAAGATTACCTAATGTATATGAAATCTTAATCTAGATTTCAATAAGCACCAAATCAAACATCATACAAAATGAAAATTATTTTTGGAAGCTAGGTCATATGGGGAGAGAAATGATGACGTCTAAGTGAGTATGATTTAATACGTGTTTGGATTAGATTGTCTTTTATTGACTTTAAATCAACTGAGGTCAAGGGCGTAATATCACCCGAACCACCCGAACAATGACATGTTTAAGCTCATCTCGTTTATAAACGAGTCATTTAAGTGTTCATATTCGACTTGTTTAGAAAGTAAACGAGCTCGAAAGTTGAACTTTTGATGAGTTGATCCCGAACCGAGCAACTCGTCTAAAAGAATGCTCTTATAGTGTTATTTTAACCGAGAATCAAGCTTTACCTGAACGAGCCGAACCTAAATTTTATACGAGCTTTAAAATGTATTTATATTCGGCTCGTTTAAAAATGAACGGGTTAGAATATTTGACGAGCCGGACACAAATCGAACTCGAATAGCTTGCCTCATATTATGATCCTAATTGACATACATATATGATCTTATCACAATTTGTCTTTTCAAAAAAAAATCAGTATTTGAACAATCGATAAACTTTGAGTATTTGCGAAGAGGAGGTGAAATTTATTGAGAAGTGTAGACTAGTAGTAACGAATCATTTATAATTTTGTGTCTGCATAACTCGTTAGAATTGTTACTTTTGGATTTGTTATATAACATTTGTTTCACTACAATTGTTTATCTAGTGTTAAACACATTTCCTTAAATAGTTCATAAAAATCATTTAATGTCAAAACTTTTAAACAATAAAAATTATACATTTGTTATTTTGAAAATAAAACTTGAATTTAATGATTTTTGTGTTTCTTATATATATTTTATCTTGATATGTATAAAAAATAGTAATTGTCGTCTTTTCTTTATCTTTTAGTTTTTGTTTTAATGTTTTTTAATATATGAGAGGAATTGTAGATGGACAAAATTTATGATATGGGCGAAGAACAATAATTGATGATAAAATTTGTCTTGTTTATGAGCTTTTTCGATAGTTTTAACTTTTTGGTTAGTTTTTTTTAGACTTTTGGATTGTTTTTTAAAATATAATAATTCTAAAAAAATATTAAAAGTGTTTAGAAAAGTAGATTTTGGATAATTTTGTAGCATATTTACCAAAAATGAAAAAAGAGAGGAGATAATAGGATACGGCGGTTCCAAATTCCGAGCATCATTGCACCACCATGCTTCTTCTGTCACCGTCATATACATGTAGATCGATGAATGGTGAAGAACCACCGTGCTTCTTCAGTCGGAACTAGCCCGGTGGCCAGCGTTGTAGCCCCTTTTCCACCATCGACGAATAATCAAACTGATATGTGCAGACTCCATCGCATAATTCATTACAACCCCTTGTGTAAATCGAGAGTGTTTGTGTAAATCGAAAGAGAGCTTGTGTAAATCGAGAGAAATAATGTAAATTGAATAAGGACTTGTGTAAATCAAAAAGAGGATTTGAGTAATTACAAAAATTGTGTAAATTACAAATTAGGTAAATCAAAATTGAGTAACTCGTATTCATGGAAATTGTGTAAATCGAACTTGAGTATTTACGTTTGGGTAACACTAATTAAGTAATTAAAAATTAAGAATAACTTTTAAAAAAATAACAACAAATTATCTAAGTTTAATTAGACAAAAGGATCCTTTGTCTTAAAGGAGTATAATTACCCAACTCACTCATAATCTATTAATAAATATAACTACTCATTGATTTTTTAGTTTAACTAATATTTTTTAGTAATCTATTTGATTTAGTAATTATTATTAGTAATTTGTTTATTTTATTAATATTTATTAGTGATTTATTGAGTGATATGTTCATAAATTAAGTAAATTAACAATAAATTATCTAAGTAACTAGAAACTAAAAATAACTTTTAAAAAAAATAACAACAAATTATCTAAGTTCAATTAGGCAAAAGGAGCCTTAAAGTAGTATAGTTACCCAACTCACTCATAATTAGGGATGACAATGGGTCGGGTGATGGGTGGATGTACCACTTCCGTCACCCGACCCGTCACCCGACCCGTCACATAAAATCTTCACCCGACCCGTAGCTTTTGTCACCCTTACCCGTACCTGTCGGGTGAACGGGTGGATCGGGTTTTTCGGGTGAAACTTAACCCGTTTTTTAACCTAGTATTTATCCAAAAATTTAAACAAATTAAAATTGTGTAAGCTGAAATTAAATATAAAAACTAATCCGATTTAAGGCTTAATAACTAATATGGTTGAAGAAAATATAAATCCGAAACGTCTTACATACCTCCAAAACATAGAATGAACCAAAAGCGAAAAAAATAACAAAAGATTATGAACACACTCTAGAGTTGACTCTATTTGACTTGTCTTCTTTAGTAATAATATTTTAGTATGTAACAAAAAAATCGGGACATGAAAATTAGTAGTGTCGACAAGGTCTTATATGTCATTAAAATATAAAAAAAGTAGTTATAATAAAATGGGTGATGAGTGCGGGTGATGGGTGTGGATGATGGGTACGGGTGGTGTAATAACCGGATAATTTTAATAATTTTCTTGGTTATTTTTAAAAGATAAATGCTTGGTAAATAATTGCTAAATATCCAGGAAGATCACGGGAAATTAATTCAAGTATTTTATAGACATTATTTTAACTTAGTCCGGATTCCGAGTAGGAACGAAGAATTTATTCAACGGACCCAAACCCGTTCTTTTGGTCCAGACTAGAACTAAACCCTTTTATTTAATCCGGGACCGGCCGAACCGGTCCAGGCACTCCTCTGGTCCGGTCTGAGGACCTTAACTTGTAGTCAGCCAACAGTGGAAGGCCAGTTTCATTTGCTCCCTCTTGTGCCATGATTGGGCCTCTCAGCCCACTACTTCATTTCTCTTCTTGGGCCGGCAAGAGGGCCATTCCACGTTGGTTGCTCCAGCGCTCTACTTTGTCTCCCACGAGCCACGGCTGCTTCTTCGTCTTCTTCAATCGATAACGCCGGTCAACGAGTCAGTGCCATTACTCCGGCTATTACCACCACATTGAATGGGTAGACCGTTAACGTTCTTTCTCGCTCTTCGACTCACTTCTCTGCACTCACCTATCCCTCGACTCGATCTCGCTCCTCTCGCGACATATTACAGTGCACGTCTTTGAATCCCGCTCACCCCTGCCCTTCCCTGTTCTACCAAATTTCCGGTACCGGCCGCCACCATTTAATCCCGATCGCGTGGTCCCGCCTCACGAGAACCTACACCGCGACCCTCTCTGCGCCTTTCTTCCTCCTTCCTTTCTTTTGTATTTTTTTTCCTTCTGACTGTTCCACCGAGATCGACGGCCTGCCTTACCGAGATCAACTCAGATTGCGACCCTATCTCGCTTCCCCATCCTCAGTCGTGTCCTCTCTTCTTCTACCTTCTGCCTCCGGCGATCGCGAGCCACCCACCATCTCGACCCGCAAATGCTGTGACCGCACTGGTGAGCTCCTCCTCCTCCTCCGTTGCGCAGTTGGACTTGAATGTGAGTACTGTGTCGTTTGAATCGAAAGTGAATATGATTTGGGTTGGTAATATATGTGCAGAGATTTCGACCCTACTGCTGGGTTAGGCTGGAACGATTTTGTCGTGGTTGTACTCCCTAGGATCGAACTGTCGACCAACCATAGTTGGTTAGTACCTTGGACCCGGTTACCCGACTTTCAAGCCGACCTCGGTTAGACACTTAGACTTGAAACTTATCCGTTCCGTTAACTTTCTTTCCACTAAAATGTAACTAAGAAATTATTAAATAATGAGCTAAGTATTGCATGATATATAGTATATTTTTAGTTATGGACTTGGTAGAATGTGCAATGTTGAGAATTAAATAGGAATCGAAATTCTAGTTTGGACAAGTTGGAATTTATAGTAGTGAGACGGGAATCAGAATAAGGAATAGTCGAACGGTTGACACCACTAGATTATAGTTATATGTTAATGAGACATTTATGCTTAAGGATGAGAAAACAGGAATGGACGTGTAGGTCCCTAAACTGAATTGATAGAGAATGTTAGAAGATTGATGTGGACTTCGCGCCCTAACTTTCAGAAAGTTGAAATCGAGTAAAATCACGAGTGAGATGGTTCTAAGAATGATTAAAATATTGGAACAGGATAATCGGATCTTTTAGCTGGTAAGATCGCGAGACTTTGAGACCAGCACTGATAAGGTGAGTTCGTAGGACTCACTTAGTTACCGTTTTATACTGAGTGTGGATTTGAGTGGTGTGTGCTATATTATGAGAAATAAAATGAACGGATTAGATCACGGTATTTTGTTGTTAAGTAAGGCACAAGTGTATGGTAACGTGCCGTAACCGTCGGTCCGGGCCGATGGTGCCGGAAGATTGCCCCGCGACCAGTCCAGTAGGTATACGGGAAGAGGTACATACACCAGCCCTACTAGTTTACGGGGATGGGGGCAGGAGTCGGGAGACTCTTGTGTCACAAGATAAGATGGAAAATAGAATGGATCAAGTCACATAATGAAAAGATAATAAACCGGGATCTGTGTGTGCATGCTGAGTGATTTATTATATATGGCCTTGTGTGTGTTTGTGCTCTAGTGACACTTTAGTATTAGAATTGTAGCTAACGGTTTATACCGTGTTGTTAGATGATGCAGGTTAGATCTCTACCGAGAGATCGAGAGTGAAGTGGTCAGCCAGGGTTTCCGTACTAGGATCAGGTGTTCGGTTATTTATTGCAGTTATTTATTTCCTTAGTTGACTTTTACTGTTAGACTTACTCGTCCTAGAGATTGGCTGTGTTTTTGGTCACGTCTTAATACTTGGAGTACTTTATTTAAAGATTTACCGTTTTAATATTTGTGCCTTGTTGCAAGGTCCGTTGTGAAATTGTTGTCAAACTAAGGCCGGGACCCACTGTGAGGTCCTAGCCAGTAACGCTCCGGATTCCCATAATTCAGGGTGTTACAGGTGGCAGGTCGGGTGATGGGTTCTGAGATTGTCACCCGTATCCGACCCGCCCCATCACCCGCTACACCTGTCACCCGAGTTTCACCCGCATGTTAGCGGGTTTATCACCCGTTTTTTAGGGGCGGATTTTTTGGACACCCATCGGATTCGGGTGTGATTGTCATCCTTACTCATAATCTATTAATAAATATAACTACTCATTGATTTTTTAGTTTAACTAATATTCTTTAGTAATCTATTTGATTTAGTAATTATTATTAGTAATTTGTTTATTTTATTAATATTTATTAGTGATTTATTGAGTGATATGTTCATAAATTAAGTTAATTAACACAGGGACAAACTCTTTTTTATACATTTAAAAAAATTAAAATTACTCTCCAGCTTTTTTTTGAACATACTAGAAAATAAAAGAGAAGAATGAGGCTCTATTTGTAAACCAAACACTAAGTAGACTTCTATTAATTGTCAATAAATTTTTAATTCTATAAACTATTAATAAGAGGGTTATAATGGGAAATTGAAAAAAAATCCTATAAATTCACACTCAGTCTTAAAATCCTAGCCGTCGCCTTCTCTATGACATAGATCTGTAACCCTCCTCCAACTGAAATCTCTGACTGACCATTGTCGATGGCACCGGTATCTCCTACTCCGGCGACCAACATCACCACTCTACCGCCAGGATCCTCGTCTCCTTCTACGGTACCCTCCTCTCCTCCGATTTCCATTCAAATCCATACGACTATATTAAATACGTAGACAGATCCGTGGACAGAAACCGGCATCTTGCGCAAAACGCTCTTCTTCAATGGAGAGAGCCCAAAAGATCCTACAACCCGGCCAGGAGGACGCCGAGAGAGTATTTGGAACTCAAAGGTCCCTCACATGGCGCCAGTTTCTACGAGGATTTTGGCCTCAAGGGCATTCTCCTTGATCGAGTCGAACCCGGCCAGGTTTCTTGTACCTTCAGGGTTCCTCCTCGTCTCCTCGTAAGATCGTCATCTTCAAATAACTACCACCGTCTATTATCCGTCTATTATCGACTAATTTCGTTCCGTTGACTATGCTGTGAAATCTTACATCTATCTGCGAAGCACGATAGAAAAGCATGAAAAAAAATGTTGTAATTGTAATTTGTTACAGTGAAGAATGATTGTTGACTAATTTCGTTCCGTGGACCCTTTTTAATTTTTAATTCTAGTGTTTGTATTATCTGTAAAGCATGATTGTTCATCTTCTAATTGCAATTTGTTACACTGAAAGTGCAAAACAAGTGTTTTTTAACGATTATCCGCGCTATATTTTATCGACTTAGACTTTGTTTAATAATATAGATATAAAAAAAAAAATATTGTAACATTATAACTACGTAATATAACCCTTTGGTCTTGGACTTGGACTTGTTTAACTTGACGGACGGACCTTGATTTGTGTAACTCGATTGTACTTGTGTAATTCAATCTTGTGGAAATAAATTCATAGACTTGTGTAAATAAATCGATGGCCTTGTATAAATCGATGGCATTCTTTAAACGATGGCCTTGTGTACTTCGATAGGCTTGTTTAAATCGATAGGTTTGAGTGATTACATATTTTTGTAAATCGAGTTATATTTGTGTAGCACTCGTTTGTGTAAGTATACGTTAATTATAAATTTTAAAAAAATAACAGTGTATTATTTAATTAGTTTAACTAGTATAAAGATGAAGTGAGAGAGTGGGTCTCCAATCCGAGTTCGAAACCCAATTATTAAATTGAAATTATCAATTATTTTTATTTTTTTTATAGTCCCCTAAAAACGTTGGTTTTTTTTGATTAGAAAAAACGTTGGTTTTTGGTCACGCGAGTTTGGGTTGTGGCGGGAAGGATGCCTTCCTGTGGGGTTTTTTTTTTAATTTTTTTTTTTATCATTTGAACGATTTAGGGTGTGGAAGACACTCTCAGGTATCTCTCCCCAATTCGGTCGGCGTCTCCATCTTCCTTCGGTGGTCCTGCTCCAATCTTCCGTCCGGCGACTCGGTCGGCGTCGGGCTCGGGTATCCCTCCCCGATTTATACCACTTCGTCCCCGTTTATGCCTATGTCTCCCATATTTCTTTTCACCACTAATTGTTGATATCCCGATTTGCTTTTCAATTCTCAATTGCAGTGACCTAGTATCCCAATTTCATCAATATACCAGTTCTCTCTTAGTCTCTCGATTTGTATTCAGGTAACTATATATTGCTCAAGTGTCGAGTTCTGGCTGTTCTGCTAATTCTTATTGTTCTCCTCCTCTCTCTGTTGCATACCTCTCGCTCCAAACCCTAGCTTGATAATTGCTCGTTGCTCGGCATTTGATATTTCTATTCGGTTGATGTTATCTTCAATTCAGGCAACCTTCTAATCGGCCTTTTTAGTGCCATTTATTCGTTTGCTACAATAAGAGCAGGAGGTAGGTTTTCGTCGATCATTGACACTGATGAACTTCATGATCCTAGTTGTTTGGAATCTGATAGGCTTTTCCATTCAGTTGTTGATTGCACTTTGCTCTATCAACTTTTTTTAATTAGCGCTCATTTTTGTATAAGATTCTTCAGGTTCTATGGATTGCTGCCTTTCTAATAGACGATTTTGGAACTCTAGGTTTCTGCTTCTAGTTAATTGCTACGTCAGGAAGAGGTTTTGTGAGCCTCTACTGCTGAATTGCTACGTCAGGTTCCGCAGAAGCTGCCTTCTTCTCTGGCCACTAGCCAAACAACGAATTGGTGCTCCGTTCAGGTATGGATAGTTTAAGATATTGTGTTTTTAAAAGGGGATTTTCAGAATCAAAATCAAATATCTTCAATTTAAGCAAATTATAGTTTGATTGGATTGAACCAAATTCAAATTGATTGCTGTTGGCTTTTGTAACTTTCATTGAAAAGAACTGAAGAGAATTCTTGGAATTATTAGGAGTAATATTTGCTTCACTAAGGTTCTGCTGTAAATTGGAATTAATCCAATCTAATGTGTTTGTGAGGAAAATAGTGAGAAAACTTAGAGATTTGAGAAATACTCCATTAAAGGAGATAAACCGAATCTTGCATTTCTTGGAGAAAATGTTACAGTGTTCTGTCGTGTGTATCATACACTCTCTAACAGTTATGACTTATTAAAAGGCTATTTATACTAACTATCTAACTATGGTTAACTAACAAACCTTATTTAACCATAGTTAGTAGAAGTTGTTACAGCAGTAACTTCATAGTTTGAATGTGTAACCATTATGTAGGGATCTATGTCAAAATCTAGTTTGTGGTTAGGTTCGCGTTCGAAAATTGCTTCGAGTTGATTTGTTAATTGTTATATGTTTGTTTGAAAATGTAAATAGCCAGCAAGAGTTTTTCTTTTGAATGGAATTTCAGATTTGGTGGTGTAATCCATTGGTTTTATGGGCTTGGGTGGGGATGACCTTGACTTGTAGGCATAATCTGGCCAGTAGGTAATTTCTTTCGGTGAGAAAATTGATATATACTATCTGACTATATCCAAAGTTTTGGGTTCAAAAACTCGTTCTGGATTGAATCTGATTTGTTAGCTCGGATAAATTGGCAAATCATAGGCTGATCCGACTTTGTACCATATATAGCTGTCCGAATTCTCAGATGAAGTGG
The DNA here is from genome assembly GCA_002319775.1 of Fagopyrum tataricum. Taxonomy (NCBI): domain Eukaryota; kingdom Viridiplantae; phylum Streptophyta; class Magnoliopsida; order Caryophyllales; family Polygonaceae; genus Fagopyrum; species Fagopyrum tataricum. Next base: position 8,830,648 of record CM008280.1, read on the forward strand.
ACTTCTGACTAATCCGAGAATTTTATTTGTTATTAAAATGCTAACTAGTGGTTGGTCCTGATATATTGATTGCTCATTGAAATAGTTCTTTTCTGTCAATACGTCTTTGACTCAGTAGTAATGGAGGCTATGGTGAAAAAATACAAGCAAAAGTTCAAACAAGCACGTGAACAGATGGATAGTTGGGATCAACTCCAAGCCCAATTACTGTCTCAATTCAGCAATGCGTCTTCAGTAATTGAGAGACTGCAGGTATTTATGATTATTTGCAACTTTGAATGACAATTCATTAGGATTTTTAGCTTTCAATATCTTAATAATTTCGGGTTGTTGTTTTGCTTAGATGATCCGAGATAGAAAGAACTATGGTATCCTTAAGTGTGTTGATCGTATTGAAGAGACAGTTTCACAAAAACAGATGGAATCCCTTGAGATGATTTTGCCAGCTCTTAACAAGACCATGTAAGTTTTACAACCAAATTCTTGTTTATTATCCTCAAATTAGTAAAATTATGTGTCGTCTAGTATTGTATCCTTTCAGAGTTAAAACTCGTTTGACTTCATATATTCATGTAAATGCTGATAAAGATAGTATTATTGATAGGGAAGAGTTTCATGGAATCGTAATGTGCTTTGACAAGATGGTTAAAGATGGCAGACAACTTGTAGGAGGATCTCATCAACCTTCGCTTGAGCAGTTGCGGTTGAGAGTCGGTGTTAATCCAAGTCTTAGTGATTGTTTAGATGGCCTCATACTTCTTCATGAAATGCATCACGACGAGTATGCTTCTTCATTTACCATTTCACCTTTTCATTCGAGTTTTTGCGTTTTTTTGTTGATGCCAAATTTGTTTGAATGCTGAATAATTTTGAGTTAATAATAGTGTTTTCTTTTAACTTTTGCAGGTACCGGTTGAAAAAGTCCATTGTGGAAGCACTGCCCAGGGTTGTAACTGAAAATAGGTATGCACGTATCTTATTCATTTGTTTGAATTTTGTCATTGTGATTGAACTTGTGATACATTTGTTGGTAGTCATATAGAAAACAAGTAGATATATAGCATAAAAGTATGAAATGTGGGAATGTTACTCATGCATTAGATCTGAGGTGATGACTATGACTTACTTTGCCTATGGTGGCCTATAGGACTGGTGATTTGAGTGCACTGCAACAGCTTTTGGTTGACCAACCTAATATCCCAAAGGAAGAAGGTAATTTTGTTGGGTTTAGTCAAGTATGAGCAAGACTCTTGTATGTCGTCGGTCGTCCCTGATTCATTCATTCTCAAATTATGCAGTGGAACTCATCTATGATATCATATTAGCTGAAGAAATCCATGGAAATGGCTAACAAGGACCTGTTGATCCAACCAAAGCATTGCAATGAACTAATCTCGGGAAAAGAAAAAAGAATCATGAATCGTGCATAGACGCCGAAATGTACGTGGCTTCAACTAAAGGAACATTTTTCCCATACTAACACTCTTGTCTTTTCACATCAAAAATTTTATATATGACTTTAAACTAGGGTTAAAAGGCCTTTGGGGTGAAAAAGAAGTGATACTGTTATTCTCGTTATAATGTGCAGCCAGTAAAATCAAAAGGCAACAAAGTTCCTAATGGGATTAAATTACAATTATGCCCAAACACTGACTAATGTTATCAACATAGACCAACACCTTGCCTTTAAGTGTATATTGTTTGTGAATATACAGTTTTACAATTATTTTGAGTTGGTGATAGTGATTTTTACTGAGTTGTATGGCCACGTGAATAAAAAATGAAATATCATCAATCATTGTTACAATACAAACAACATTATATGTATATTTGTCTTAATCTCGAGATCCAACATTCTAACCATATGGATATAGGGCTCTCTAATCAATATACACGAGACGAGGATACTTGAATGAAACGGGGACTCAGCGCGGAAAAAAAACTCATTATTGTCTCAAATAGTCTAACCGGTAACCACCCAAAACCAAGATTCGATATAACAATCACCACCAAACAAAGATTTATCTTTAAATGCATCCATAAAATCCTAAGTTGTTAAAACGCAAAATGATCGACACAATTGGAATTTTTATGTATACCAAAATGAAATAAGACCATTGATAAATTTTGGCTTAAAGTGAAGTTTTAAAACAAGAGATTCTCAAGCTCGATATAAGAAAATCACTATAAAATAAAAAAAAAGAAAAGAAATTTGATGCAAGATAATTTAAGCTGAAAAACTAAAACATTAAAATTGCGTCAAACAAGGAACCAAGTTCAAACTATATAAACCTTAAGGTCAAACACAGAAGATCAAACTAAATAAATGTACATAAAACTTGAAATCGAATAGAAAGAAGATAAACTAAAGAAACATGAACAAATTTTCTTTTTAGAAAATATGTGGATTAATCTTTAAAATTTGTCCGAGCAAATCTCTTCTCTGGCAAATAGGGGACATGTCTTCAAAATGGGAGATGAATGATATACACAAACGTGTACACCATTGTATACTGGATAAGCAATTAAAGAAGGAAAAACAAACAGGTATATGAAAATAGTAGAAAATAGGTAAACAAGAGAGTCTGGATCTTTCTACCTTGTCTTCTCTGTTACGTTTTTTTCTATTGGTCTACCAACTATTGATTAGCAATTAATTAATTTAATTAGTATTGGGTGCATATCGCTTGGTCACTGCCGCCATACGGATGACTGAGACTATATATTGGTGGTGCAGTTAGGGCTAGTGACGGTGGTGTCGTAGGGGCTCTTGCTGGATTATCATGGCCAATGGAGGGGTGGCTCCATGTATAATTTTGGGCCATGCACCGTCCCAATGGCGGAGTCATGGGGCTTGTACTTTGGCCTGCACTTCGCTCGGAGAAAGGGAGCTCGCGTGTTACAAATCGAGATTGACTCTAAACTTGTGGTTAATTTAGTATAGTAGGAGGTTCTATCCAAACACCAATTATTCAGCCCGGTCTTCTCATATGAAGGCTTATTGCGTGGAGATTGGTCCATCCAATTTCGAAAAATTTACATGCAAGCGAACGTGGCAACGGATCACCTCACGTCTCTTGCATTTAACGTTCCCATCGGCTTTCCCTCTCTTCCGTTGCCACCTCCTACTCTAGTTTCCATTATAAAAAACGATGTTCGGGGAGTAGCAACCCAACGACTTATCATTTTTTAGCTTCTTTTCTTCAGTTTAATAATACAGACGGGTGAGAAGGCTCTCATCCGTCTCACCTACCAAAAAAAACGTTAGTATGAGTATTTGAACGAAAGATGTCACTTACTACTTATAAAATAATGTGTAATCTAATTCTAGTCTTTTTAATCGCAAGCTTGAGGTTATCAAAATTGTTTGGACTCTCAAATAAAATGGTAAAAATTTTGGTACAAGTTAGTTAGTTTAAAATTTTCTATAATTTATAGACGTTTGTATTAATTTATATTAGTAATAAAATTATTTAAATTCAAATTTTAAGCCATAGATTAAGTCAAATTTAGTATGCAATAATTAAGATTATTCTAATATGCTTTAAAATTTAGGTAGAGCATGATGATTTTAAAACTTTAATGAATCATGTAGGTATCTAATAAGTCAAAAATAAAATTATTCTAATACAAATTTAAATAAGTAAAAATAATGAATATATAATGAATATCTTTTGCATTTGTTATTTTATAGGATTATTTGTGTATTATATACCTTATATGTATTTCAACTTATAAAGATGTTTATTTAATGTGAATACCTCTCGCAAAAATTATAATATGATCATGATAATAACATTACATAAAAACATATTTTTGGCATGTTATATACAATTATTAATCATATTTAATATGAGTAAGCAAGTGAGAGTATTAATACATAATTTGCAAATACTTGGCACATAAAAAATGCTTAAAATATGAAAATATGAAAATAACATTACAAATATGAAGCATGTTAATTATTAAATCCGGATATTAATTACAAGAGTAAAAATATTAAATATATACATACAAATACTAGGTATGCATAAAAATACATATATTTAGTCATCAAATGTATAAACATATATTTTTTATATAGTAAGTTTTTCTTACGTACTCATACAAACTGAATTAATTAATTGATAATAAATGGACCAATAGAAAAAGTGTAATAGAGAAGGTAACGTAGAAAAATAATAGAGAATTCGAACTCATAAAGTGATAGTTTCATCTCCTCCCTCAATCTCCTTGAATTTTTCCTTTTGGACTTATAGATTACCAAATGTAGAAAGATGATGCATATTGAAGTGAAACACGTGAAGAGCTCTTAAAATGGTATAATTAACAGTTAAAGAAGATAAGTGATAAAGATTCATGAATATTGTGGTATTGTTTCGTAACTCTTTTAACGTATTAAGGATATAAGCTTATTGAAATTTGGATAATTTCACTAAATTATCTAATCGTGTATTATATTATCAGTTCATGAAAAATGTAAATTTTTTTTAACATTCATTAAAAAAAATTGAAGGTATTTTGATTTTTTTTTTCAAATGCTCACATAATAATATAATTAAATATAAAATGAAATAATATCATTCCCAACAAATGTAGGTGTAATTTTGCATAACGTAGTTTTAACTAATTTTGTTGTACAAGTTTATAAATAAATTTGTCAAATTTGAATTCGTTTAGATGCAATGTGATAAATTGACCAAACAACCCTTAGTTGATGTGTATTTTTGCAAGGAGTAATTTTTATTTATTTATTTTGAGATTTTTTTTCTTCTCATAAGCGAAGGCAAAGATAAATCTATGAAAGTGCTTTTATTCATTATATTTTAACCGTAAAAATGCTAAATTAAATCTGGAAAATGTCACGTCTTCCGGCACCGCTGTTCTATCCCGTTATGGCGTTCATGATTCACATCCCTCAAATTCAATCAAATTATTGATTTTTATTATTAATTTTTTTGGATATTCATCACAATTTGGTTCTGCAGAAAGAAGGAAGGAAGATATTCCTCCTTTAGATTATTCATTTTTTGTTCTTTGCAGCCTTCTCTCTCCTCTGTCTCTGTTCTGAAATCTTGATCAACCTCAATTTCCAGCCGTCTGGCAACAATTCTCAGCTACCAAGGTTTTGATTTTCACTTCTCCTACACTTATCTTAACGATATGCGAATTTCGTTTGGTATTTATCGTTGTTGTGAAATTGGGATTGTATTTGGCTTTTGTGTTGGTCGGAAATTAGGTTTCAATCGCTTCCGTTATTTGATTTTACGGCTTTATGTTTTTGTGTATCTGGTTGTTTGGTTCAAATGTAATGGGTCCGTTATTAGATAAACTGGTTTTGATTGCTTCCTTTTGGCTTGCCTGATTTGGGTATGGAACCTCACCTCTAAATCTCCAATGGCAGGATAGAATCCTTATTCCTCTGATTGCCCTAAATTCATGACAAACCATTTCCTACACCTATAAATGTAAACTCATCATTGTAGTAATTCTGTACAGCTGCAAGAATACCCTTGTGCTGAAGTATCCGAGGTATCATATCTTGTGATCGGCTTTTATGAGCTTAATTTTTGTACTAATTGAGCTCAATGAAGCTTTTGAATACAAGCCATCTCTATGAAACCTGAGATTTGTTGGTTCATCTTAGAATGTATTCCTGCTATTAATCAAGTAATGTTCTTCAGTTGACCATTTTACCTATGATAACGAGAAGAGATGTAGATTGTATTTTTATGGTAAGTGGTGCTTAGTTAAGAGAAGATGCTGACTTGAGACTGTAAGATGCTAAAAATCTAGTACTTTTGCTTGAAATTCAACTTTAGGAAATGTAGTGCACTAGCGCTTGCTCTAAAGTTGATGCCTTGCTTGAAAGATGTGTATCAATATAATGTACTTCGATCCAGGTCTTTTGAAAGAGTAATATAAATTCCTTAAGTTGAACTGCAAGCTTCATTCCTATGCTGCTTAAGGATAACAAGTAGACCTTAAGTTGATGCATTAGATTGGAGATCTCTGTTTGATATAGTCTTTTCTTTATATGCTAAATTGATTGTGCCTATAATTATCATTTTTTTGTGATATTGGTGTGATCATGCTCTTTGGAAAGCAAACAGTTCTGTGAGTTGTTATCTTGGTGATCTTATTTCTGTGAGTTGTCCAATTGTGCTTCATTGATCAGAAATATTATCTTGTCATGTGCTGTTCTGGCATTATTTATTCATATTTTGAACATCTAGTGAGTTAACTCATTGCCTATGATATGCCTTGCTTTGATCTTATCAATAATATGAAATGCAACAGATTGTTTTGTACTGTGATGGCCAAACATGATGACAAAGACGAGCCTGCATGGATTAAAAGAGTGAAGTCTGGGGGTTCTGTTCCACTTCTTGGTCCAGAAAATTGTTCAAATGGTTGGGCGTCTCCACCAGGTGACAAATTTTTGGTCAGGGGTCCAGAATACTTTTCCACGAAGATCAAAATTCCTGCTGGTGATTATCTGTTGAAACCATTAGGATTTGATTGGATTAGAGGCTCTACAAAGATAGGGGAAGTGTTAAAAGATAGAAATAACAGGGTCAGGAAGGCTCTTGATCAAGAGTTTCCAGGGAAGGAAAAGCCTTTTGTGTGGGCTTTCAATCTACAAGTTCCAAGCAAAGAAAACTATAGCGCTATTGCATATTTCACATCTACTGGCCCCATCCCTGAAAACACTTTGATGCACCAGTTCATAAACGGAGATGAAAGTTTTAGGACTTCAAGGCTCAAATTAATAGCAAATATTGTACAGGGCCCATGGATTGTGAAAAAAGCAGTTGGAGAACAGGCGATTTGTGTAATTGGCCGAGCCCTTTCTTGTAAATATACTGTAGAGGAAAATTATCTAGAGGTTGATATTGACATTGGATCTTCTGTTGTTGCTAGTGCTATTGTTCATCTTGCTTTCGGTTACATCACATCCCTCACTGTTGATCTAGCTTTCCTTATTGAGAGCCAAACAGAAAATGAACTTCCAGAGCAAATCTTAGGAGCTTTTAGATTTTCTGAGCTTAATCCGGGTTCAGCTGGGTTGTTTGAAACGTCTACCGAAGTAAATGCTGTTAATAATCCATCTTCTCTCCCCACAAGACTATGGAAGACTCTTGGACAAGGTTTCTCGCAGCTTCTTCAACAAACTAATCAGGATCTTGATCGGAGTAATCAGGATGGTGGTTCAACCACTAAATCACAAGCCAATAGCGTTAGTGATGATGACGATGATTTCAAGGACGCTAAGTAGAGGTGTGTGCATGAATCTTTGCTTCATTATATTGTGTATAATTATGCAAACTAGAGACTAAATATGATTATGTGTGCCTAAAATAGTTTATTTACTTGCTGATATCATGTTCCTTGTTACACTCAACAGAAACGATTATGCATTATTCCGGTTAAGATGTTAGTGCCATCAGAGATGAATATTTTCCTTTATCCTGATCTTGTTTTTCATGAAAGTTGTCTTATGTTTATGGGTTGAATGGTAGTTTATTAATTACAAATGAAGGTATTAAGTGCAAAAACCTTAGAAAAAATCAACTGTTTTTTGCTGTCTACTCTATAATTCGAAACCTTAAAAAAGGTGCATATATCACAAAAATCATGTTTTCCAGGTGCAGGTTTTTAACATCTATTGATAAAATGAAGTTGATTTTGAATGTGAATGATATGGAGCCATGACTGATCTCTTTCCTAGCATGATCTAAATCAGACACATCAGTCAAATAATTGTTAGCAAATATTTCCATTCTGTATTTCAAATCAATATAGAATATAGGATAACATAGATTCTTCACTGCATTATATGAAATGTGTTGTTCTGAAATACTGTATTGATTATGAATCTTATCTTATTGTCGTCCTCTTCTAAATTGAGTTTCTTTTTTCTAAAACAAAATGTTAATTTTTGCAAAACATTGCATCATTAAAATGAATAATATGCTTCTTCACTGCATGGAATATTATCTGTATACTAGATATGATTCCTTCTCATCTAATGTTATCATTTTATCTTTGGAAAATGTCACTGTGATTTTATCAAATAAAATATGCATGTAAGTTGTGAAAAACCTTGCAGATGAGCTACGTGAAAATGGGGAAACAACCTTCATAGATGTGAAAGAACAAAAAAAAGTTGCAACATTAGCATTTTCAGCAATCAAATATGTGTAACATGAGAAGCATTGTGCCTACACGCCAAGCCGACTGATCTATGTTGTGGGATTCTTGAAGTAGTTATTTGCTTTTTCTGATGTCAGTAGGATAGAAAACTTATAAGTTATACGTGCGCACTATTCTTGATTTGTTCATACTTGCATTCAACCATTAAGACAGTTCTGCTCCGATTTGCTAAGAATACAGGTTATGTTGATTTGGTCATAAGGTTAGATTGTTACAGACAGGGTTATCTGTTAGAATCCTGCTGTTTAAGTTCATTATCTAGCAGCATTTGATTGAATATTTGAGAAGCAAGTTTCTAGAAGCAGTCTCCTGTTTACCTATTGCTTCATATTTGATCAATGCATGTAGGGATCTTGCTGAATTAAGGATTTCAATTAGTATTTGTTCAAGTACATTTGTTTTCTTGAGCCATTGATCAATATGAAGCATATTTTGTATCTTGAAGCATCTCCTATTTGCAGGACGATTATGTAAGGGTTCTATTGAACAATAACAACACGTGAACCAAGGGTAGCAAACCCTTAATTCTAAGGACGTCGGTCCGGTCTTTTGAATGGGAACCCGCACGTCAACACTTGGTTTTTTAGCCCGTGTAATTGTGTTATTTTTTAGCCCGTGTAATTGTGTTATTTAATGTGTTGTGCTAGGACTAAGGTAGTCCTGATTGAGGATTAGTCGCCCCTATAAAACCATAAGTTACAGGAACACCGGAGGTTTAGTGATACTACGGCCAAGTAACAATTAAAACTTTCTCATTTAAATTTCTAAATTCCGGCATGGTGGACTTGTGATAGGAGAAAAAATAGTATTCGTAATATAGTTGATTATGGTAGTGAGTACCATATAAAGTCCATAAAATAAATTAAGTCGGTTTGGATAATTTTGTGGAATATATAACTTAAAGTTGTAGTTCGGCCGAAAGTAAGGATTACAAAACAAAAGGTAAAATTGTTCAATAATTGACCATTTCGAGGTGTATATATAAAAAGACTTTTAAAATTTAAATTATTATATTCTTTACTTTTTTAAGTATCGATATTAAACTTAAAAATTAGAATGGTCTAGTTTTATACCTTAGATTGTCTCTATCCTCTCAAACTCCCTTAAAACTTCTTATCTTATTTTAGGCAAGAGGTAAGAGCATGTGTTGGTATTCATTTCTTTGTAAGAAAACTCTATTGACTTATTACAATCGATTTTCTTCCACTTTTGACTTCTATTTTTTCAAATAGATTAAGAAACTTTTAGTTTTAAAGATATGATTTGCTATAATCGATGTTAAATAACATATATATGTTTGAACTTTGACTTTAGAGCATTTTTATCCCAAAACTTCAATTTTAGTTTCTTATCTTTATTTTTTCTATTCTCTTTAACCACGGCATTTAAACACGGCATTTAAAGAAACTTTTTTTTTTTTTTTGAAAAGGTACGTGGATCACCCAGTTTGAACGGCTTTGCCGCTCTACGTCCGGATCGGATAAGAAATCGTGCCCCATTATTTGAGATACCGAACTCAAATCTCAAAACTAACCACTTAAAGAGTCTAACACCACATTCCACTAGACCAACTGAGTATGGGTCATTTAAAGAAACTTTATTCATCATCTTAAATTTATATAGTAGTTTTTTCTCTTACGTTTAATTATATATATTATACATCGTATATTCTTTTTTAGATGTATTAATTAATTTTACTATGTGTTTCCATTTATTATTGTTATAATCAATTTTATCAACTATTATTATTATTATTATTATTATTATTATTATTATTATTATTATTATATTATTATTATTATAATCAACAATGTTGATTAAAAGATAAGTTTAATTGAAAATTAAATTAAAATAGGGACATGTTATATACACGGTTTTTAATTTACTTGATATAGAATAAACTCGTATGGCATGACGCCCAACCCAATTACCATTGGATAACGCCGGATTGTCGGCGGAGCAACGTCAAGGCCCATAGACTAAGGTGAGTATCGAAGTGGCTTGGGGAGGGTGGGAGCATCTACAAGGGTTGGAGAGGGGTGTAGCAGCGTTGCGAGCATCATCGGATCTCGGTTGCTTGGATAAGGTAGATGAGCAGCAGCGACAAGCGGAAATTGATAGCGAGCCTGGGAGATTAGAGGACGGCGGCGGCGATATACTCCGGGGGAGGGTGGAAGCGATGGCGAGATAGTCCTGGATGGAGGGCGGCGAAATGCAGCAGCGACAAGCTTCGTTCGTCACATTTGGAAGTGCGATAATTGAACACTCAATGCCATTAACGCTCAATTGACGATGTCATTAACGACGAAATGCAACAACGACAATGCCATTAACGTCCAATTTTGAGCGCTAAAAAAAATGAACTGCCGGCGCAATTTTTTTTCTTCCTTTTTTCCAAACTTTTTCTTACAATGCTTGCGCTTGTTAAGCGCCGTCATATTACGACTTTTTTCGTTGGTAGTAAAACGAGAACAGTACATTTAACTCTTTTTTTTGTTAAAGTAGTCTAACAGTCTTCAAATAGACAAGAAAATAATTCAACATAAATTACTCCTAAGATAAAGTATACACATTTTCTTTATTTATGCGTGTCAGTTTTTTTGCCAAATATTTTCTTTTTACACATTGATGTTTCTCTCGGTTAAAAGTTGTAGGATTAATAACTATTTTTCTTTGATCTTATTGTTAGGCACAAAATTAAAATTAACTCCTAGAATTTTTTAGTCACGAGCTTGAGATAAATTTCTAGATATATATAAATTACTATTGTTATTGATATTAACTGGTTTATGTACCTGTGTCTTGCACGTAATTTATAAAATTTATATTGATTTTTTATAATCATAAATAATGTCTTACTATCAATACAAAATAAATATAATTTTAAATAATGGGGTAATGTAAAATAAGGAATAAACATACCTAAAAATGAAAATTTTAAAATGAAACTATAATAAAATTATATTAAGAAAAAAATCATTAAAATTGCATCTTCAACAATCTATATATACAAAGTTGAGAATAAAATATCAAACATCACAACTAAAGAATCTGAAATATTAAAATAATAGTATAGTAATATAATACACTATAATTAAAAAAACATAGATTTTATAAATTATCTAAAATTTAGCTTAATAGTTTATTTTTGGTCGTATTGCAAAAAAAGATTTGACTGAAGATAAAATAAGCAAGTCAAAATTAGAAAAATATTCCATAATCAAAATATCCAAATATGCGGTTTAATGATAGAATGACCCGTGAAAAATCCAACGTGACGCAATATGGTGTTGCCTATGGCACTCCGTTAATAAGGTATACAAATAATAATGAACGGAGTGAGTCATCTAGAAATGTTGAAATAAATAAATATTATTTATGTAACGTATACGCGATAATTTTACCTTAAGTAAACAAGTAAGGTAAATATGGATAATTTAAACAATTTATAAATAAGCATAAGCTTATTTATGGTTTATGCTTAATCTTGGATATAGAAATATAATTAAAATATAAGAAAAGGATTTTTATAAGGACAATTTAGGTAAGTAAGATATATTAGGACAAGTTAATCATCTATACATAACTATATAGATAAAGTAGTAAATAAATAGGAAAACTTAGGTAAATATAAATTTTTTTAGAGGTTTGTTCATAGTTAATTAAGAGTTATGAGTCTATAATAAAAACTTTGCCTAAATAGCCTTATAGGATTGATGAGTAGACATTTTATAGCTTGCTGAGAAGGAGAATTAAACAATTGACATGTTTGATACATGAGTTACACGAAGATGAGTTGGCAAAATGAGTTCTTCTTCCTGCAGGACTATAAAAAGGGGTAGTTATGATCAATTCATAGAAACACACATACAAAGAAGCAAAGAACCATAAAACAAATAGTTAAACGTACGGATCTAAGTGACATACTAGATTAGCAAGCGTCTCCTTTACGACAAGGCAAGTGGGTTATAGTTATTTTAAATAACTATCATGCATATTCGATCGATAATATATATATATATCAATCGAGATAGCTATAGTTAAATACGCATATAAAATCTCATATCGTATTAATGTGTATTTTGTTGATTTTAGAGGTTACTTGGATAATGGACGGACCGTTAAAAATGTGAAATGTGGGTACGGACATTATGGGTAAATAATAATAACGGCTCGATAACATTATTACAAATGTCCGTTGGGGCTTAGTGGACCCCGTGAATTAGGTCGTCTAATTCCAATCTCGCTACCGGTAGGCGAATTTAGGGAGTCAGGGACTTACCAAGAGGTTCTCCAAGACTTGCCCTTCGGTCGATTAACGGTTAAAATCAAACCTGGTATCCATGGTAAAATTGCTAGCGTAACGCTAACACAATTAAGAGTGTTATTAAATCGATTAAGTGTTGAAAAGCTAGTACGGTAACGTTATGAATATTATATGTTATTCTAAATTAATATGTATATTTTTTAAAATTAGGTTAATCCAGCTTGTCAGTCTACAAGATAGACTGACCCATTTTATTTATTTTATTTGTTGGTTATCAACCTATTGACATGTTAAGGTGAGTAGCAGATGACGTTGTGGAAGTGTACCATGGGTTACACTTGATCACCTTTCACTCTAGCTCGAAAGTTTGAGTAACGTTAAATTTAAGTCAATGTTTTTATTTGTAAATTATAGTTGTGATCTCAATCAAGACATATGTTATAAAAATGTGTTTTTGTATAACTCGTTGAAGTCTAGTTTTTAGCCTGAGGCGGATTTCAATAGTAGTAGAGAAACCACTAGTTTTGCAGGTCCTTTTTCGCCACCAAATTAAAGTTGCGTTATTCCATTTGGTGCGCTCAAGCTTTGGTCTTTTCCGGTTGGTAACCACTAGTTTTTATTTTTCCATTTGGTGCCCTTCAGGTACGATCTTTTTCCGTTTGGTGCCCTTCAAGTTTGGTCTTTTCCGGTTGGTGCCTTCCAAGTTTGTTTTTTTCCGTTTAATGCCCTTCACGTTTGATTTTTTCCATTTGTTACCCTATTTTCATCCAATCTAGAATAACAAAATAATGAAAAACTTGTATTCTATGTTTTATTTACATAATTATGCATTCAAATGTTATTCACTTTTTTATAATTTTTTAAATAACCACTTATTTAGTTTTTAAAAAACATTTTTTTATCAAAAATTAAATAAAGCGATATTCCATTTGGTGCCCTCAAGCTTTGGTCTTTTCCGATTGGTAACCACTAGTTTTGCTTATTGTAAGAGCCTTAGTCTTTTTGGACCTAGCTTACCTTAGCCGCCCCCGCGGGCATGTATGCCGCCCCAGCGGGTTTCCGTTCCCGCGGCTCAGGGAACCGCCCCTGTGGGTTCCTGCGGCTGCAACCGGTTTTCTTGACCGGTTAACTCGTGCTTTACCCTTTGCCTTACTTCTTTCTTTTCCTTGCTGAGCAAGGGTTCCCTTCTTCACTTCCCAATCCAGCCCTTTCACGTCCTTCTTGCTTCTCCTTCTCCTTCTTGATCTTGTGCTTGGTTTTCCCTTGAGTTTGTAAGAGAGTTGTTGTGGTGGATGTTGATGTTGATGCTAGTGGTTGGTATGCTGAGCTTGAAAGCCAGCTGCTGTGAGTGTTGATCTTCCCTACAGCCTAGGACCACAGGTGTGGTGAGTGATCTTCTCTTTCTCTTCTTCCTTTCTTTGATTCCATCTTCTTTAGCTTAGGATTAGATGATTGAGTGTAGTTTGATGTTGGTTTGTGTATGTGTATGCATGTATGGGACTTTGGATGAGAGAAGACGTGGTTTGATCACGTGAAGAGCCGAAGAGGAATCGCGGGGTTTCGTTCTACATCGTTGCCGCCCTCACGCCCGGAAGACGCCGCCCCTGCGGACACTGTGCCATCGCGCCCGCGCCGTGCCCGCGCCTTGCCTGCGTTGCCTACGTCCCTTGTCACCGCGCCTGCGGCTGCTCCCTGCCGTGCCTGCGGGTTGTCTATTCTGCCTCTGCGTCCCTTGATCACGCAGGTGCGTCTTGTCCCGGGACTACCTATAGTTGGGTAGCTCCTTTCCTTTCTTAGTATGAGGGACTTAGTACCATGTTAGGTATCGGATGTTGATGAGTATGATATAGATATGCCGATTACGGCTTTGAGGTTTACGAGTTGGACATGATCCTTATGGATCCCTTGGGTCTAGGTGTGACCCCTTTGTGTGATAGGAGTTTGATATATATATGTATGCCTTGTATAGGCCGTGTTGTCCTCCAGTTTGGAGTGGACCAGTCTGAGAGTTGATCGTGGTTGAGTTTACTCCTGAGGTTGAGGTAAGTCCATAGGACTTACTTAGCTACTATCCTTATATTGGATGTATGCTTGAGTGGTGTTTGTTATATGCTTTGTAGCATGAGATATGGTTCATTACCGACCTATGTTATTTTGACCGCCCATTGTAGTGGCTGTGACAACTTACCTTTCATCCCGTAGTGGAGTTTGGGAAGTTCTTTGTAAGCTAGTTAGACCTGGTATACGGGAAGGGCACCTACCACTCCATATGGTATACGGGAAAGTGTGTTGATACCACTTCAGCTAGCTATTGCACGCAGAGGTGAGGGTTATATACATTCCTCGTGTCACATATATTCATATACATCTATTTATACGATTGAGTGATTGGACTTATTAAAGATAATAAACCGGGTAAATGTGTGAAAACATGTTGATATGTTATAATTTCTGAAGTGTGTTTGTGCTCTAACATCTTCTTCTATATGTGTATGGTTCGCTAACGGTTTTATACCGTGTTGTAGATAAAACTTTGCAGGTTAGGAGAGCTGCAGAGTGATCCAGGGGTGATCTGCTGAGGGTTCCGTACACTGGGTGATATCGTGGGATATGGGTTATTTATGTTGTACGGATTTCTGTTTTAACTTTGTACTCAACAGTACTCTGTATCACCTTTTTAATATGTATATATATGTATATATATATATATATATATATATATATATATATATATATCAGTTTTATGTTTTGTTTTAATCTATTGGTGCCTTGTTGTAAGATTCAGTGAAATTGTTGTCAGGCTAGGGTCAGGATCCATTGTGAGATCCTAGCCCAGTAGTACCTCGGGTCCTACGGATTTGGGGTGTTACAAAGTTGGTATCAGAGCCCAGGTTGACAACAATGACACTTGTAATCTGCGATAAAGGTCGAATAGATAAATAAACAGAATCCAAAAGGGGTCTGACTTTTCAAAAGGTTTTGGTTTTAAAATGAGTACAAATGTTTTGGGATATCGTGTACGTGAGCCATCACCCCTCTGAAGATTTCGACAGTATAGATATATATAGATATTATGTTGTGATTGATTTGATATATATCTATACATATGGCATATATATAGCCTTCTAAGTTAGGTTTACGTGTTCTGCAGATGGTTCAGACTAGAGCCTTACCTGCAGCTAGACGAGGTAGAGGTAGACCCCCTCTAGGTAGAGGACGGGGTAGGACTCCTGGTGACGGTTCACATGCAGTGGGAGAGATACATGAGGAGGTTGTTGAGAGCGTCGTTCCTGAGACTGGGAACGGGGCAGCTGAGAGATAGGGGCACAGAGAGTCCAAGTCTGGTGATTCTGATCGTGTCTCCATGGGGGGATCTGAGTTCCGTGCTTACATTAGACGAGTAGAGGAGGGTGTCAGAGCCGGTAGACGTTCCCTAGATTTACAGGCACAGGAGGGACCATCTGAGAGGTCCCACGGGGTTACACAAGTGCCGGCTCTACAGACACAGGCTGATGAGATTCCTCAGGTTCGGGAGGAGCATAGAGGGCCTAGACCAGACACTTGGTTGAAGGTTTTTCATCAGATGGGTGTACCCCCTTTCACTGGGAAGGTGGGGTTAGAGGTTGAGCTTTGGATCGGACATGTGGACTCAGCTCTGGAGTCCATTAGATGTCGAGTGGATAGACAGATTGAGTTAGTTCAGACTTTATTCCGGGACTTGGCCCAGCACTGGTGAAGATCAGTACGGGGTCAGGTTACCAGTTATGAGCATATGAGGACTATGATCAGAGAGCGTTTCTGCCCTGCCTCACCGAGGAGGGAGAAACTGCGGGATTTTGTGGAGGCTGGGTTTGAGGATGTACCAGTCTCCGAGGCTATCAGGAGGTTTCAGGAGGAGCTGACATTACTGGGACCAGCTGCACCTTCTGCAGATCAGCACGTCTATCTCTTTTCCCGACGACTGAGGGATAATACCCGGACCTATATGGTGGGTTTCCACTGTGAGTCTCTGATGGATTATCAGGACAAAGCTTTCGACTATGAGAGGGAGCGAGCTGGACAGAGGAGAGCTTCTCAGACCGGAGGGTCTGAGAAGAGGCAGCGTACAGGGCAGACCAGTGGTACTGGTGGTGCTGCCAGTGGTTGGCGTGGTCATAGACGCTAGAGTAAGCCCTCATCTGCACCGGTTGCAGATAAGGGACGTTAGTGTTTTAACTGTGGTGATCCAGGACACATGAGGCCCGAGTGCACGAGGCCACTAGTGACTTGCTACACCTGTGGTAGGCAAGGTCACAGAGCTGTTTACTGCCGCCAGGGCGGAGCTTCATCTCAGCAGGGTTCTTCCCCTGCTAGTGTAGTGGGAGGTGGGCAGAGGCCACCTCAGCAGCAGCAGACACAGGGACAACCGAGAGTCCCAGATCGCCCTACGACTCAGGGATCTGCTCTTGGACTGAGTAGAGGCAGAGGTCGTGGTGGGGGCACCATTGATACCAGAGGCCCACAGGGTCGTGTTTTTGAGTTGAGGAGTGCAGAGGAGCCAACTACGACTGCTACAGGTACCATTCTGATTCATGGTTTACCTGTTACAATTTTATTTGATATTGGTGCTACACATTCTTTTATTTCTGATGCCTGTATAGAGCGTCCGAGTCTAGATACAGTTGAGGGGATTCCCTTTATTATAGGGTTACCTGATGGTGGTAGGGTCAGAGGTACCCGTGAGATTCATGGTTGTCCCATTTCTGTAGGGACTCGTGTGTTACTAGTTGACTTCTTTATCATGCCATTAGAGCATGAAGAAGTTATTCTAGGTATGGATTGGATGGATAGACACTCTACAGTCTTAGATGTAGGTAGGAGGATTGTTACCCTCTCTACCGAATTAGGTCAGATAGAGGTTTTCAGAGGTTGAGACCTTGGAAAGACAGGCACAGTTATCAGTGCGATAAGGGCAGCTAGACTGATTGCACAGGGTTGTGAGGCCTTCTGGTGTTATGCCATGAAGGAGGGGGAGAGTCCATCATTAGAGGATATCCCAGTGGTTTGTGATTTTACTGATGTTTTTGCTGAGCCGTCCAGTTTTCCGCCTCAGAGGAGTGTGGACTTCAGTATTGAGTTAGAGCCTGGTACGAGACCTATCTCGAAGGCCACATACCGGATGGCGCCTGTCGAGATGCTGGAGTTGAAGAAGCAACTTGAGGAGTTGGCTGAGAAGGGCTTCATTCGCCCTAGCGTGTCCCCATGGGGAGCACCTGTCCTCTTCGTACGGAAGAAGGACGGATCACTAAGGTTATGCATTGATTACAAAGAGCTGAACAAGGTGACCATCAAGAACAAGTATCCACTGCCTCGTATTGATGACTTGTTAGATCAGCTTCAGGGAGCGACAATGTTCTCCAGGATTGACCTGCGCTCAGGATATCACCAGCTGAGGGTGAGAGAGCAGGATGTGCGCAAGACAACATTTCGGAGCAGATATGGCCACTACGAGTTTGTAGTGATGCCATTTGGGCTTACGAATGCCCCAACCGTCTTTATGGAGTTGATGAATAGTATCTTCATCGACTTCCTGGAACAATTTGTGGTGGTTTTTATAGATGACATTCTGGTACACTCTTGCAGTGGAGAGGAGCATGTAGGACATCTGAGGACTGTATTGCAGGTTTTACGGGATAGAGAACTTTATGCTAAGTTCTCTAAGTGTGAGTTCTGGATGCTAGAGGTAGCAATCCTGGGTCATGTGGTTTCAGCTGAAGGGATCAAGGTGGATCCAGCGAAGATAGAGGTTGTATCAGCTTGGACTATACCGACGAACGTCAAGGAAGTACGTAGCTTCCTTGGCCTAGTCGGTTATTATAGACGCTTTGTGGAGGGATTCTATGTGATTGCCCATCCACTGACGAGTTTGCTGAGGAAGACTACCAGATTTGTGTGGTCTGATCAGTGTATGCAGAGTTTTGAGAAGCTGAAGAGACGTCTGACTTCTGCTCCTATTTTGGCACAGCCAGAGGGTACTGAGGATTTTGTGGTTTACAGTGATGCATCCAAGCTAGGCTTGGGATATGTTTTGATGCAACGAGGCAGAGTTATTGCTTATGCGTCTCGACAGCTGAAGACGTATGAGGAGAACTACCCGACTCATGATCTGGAGTTGGCAGCGGTAGTTCATGCACTGAAGATCTGGAGACATTACCTGTATGGTGCTACATGTCAGATCTTCACAGACCATAAGAGTCTGAAGTACATTTTCACGCAGCGGGAATTGAATAACCGCCAGCGTAGGTGGCTCGAGCTGATCAAGGATTTTGATCTGGAGATTCTGTACCATCCAGGGAAGGCGAACGTTGTCGCCGACGCCCTGAGCAGGAAGACGCCTCGAGAACAGCTGATTGCGAGATTGACAGTACAATCTCAGTTACAGAGAGACCTGATCTGGTTAGAGTTGAACATCCAGTTTCCCGATGAGGATGCCCAGCTGCGTATTTTAGAGGTTCTTCCTGATCTGTTGGGTGAGATCCAACAGAAGTAGGAGACCTGCCCGACACTACTGAGGATACGAGATAGGATGTCTCGGGATGAGGCACCACAGTTCCTGCTAGGAGCAGATGGAGTGTTGAGACGCCGTGGTCGCGTTTGTGTACCTGCTGATACAGAGGATTTTACAGGAGGCTCACTGTACACCTTACTCTGTACATCCAGTTACGAGTAAGATGTATCAGGATTTGAGACGTTTATATTGGTGGGGAGGGCTGAAGCCCGATGTGGCCAGATTTGTGGCACAGTGTGCGACCTGCCAGCAAGTCAAGATAGAGCATTGTAGACCTTGAGGTGAGGTCCATCCACTTCTTGTTTCACATAGGAAGTGGGAGGACGTCACCATGGACTTTGTGACTGGACTGAGGTGAGCCGGAGTTTTGATGCCATCTGGGTCATAGTGGACAGATTGACGAAGACGGCACATTTCATTCCCATCAGAGAGACGTGGCCGGTGAGCAGATTAGCTGAGGAGTACACTAGGCAGATAGTGAGACTCCATGGTGTACCGAAGACGATCGTCTCAGACAGAGATGGAGACGATTTACCTCAAGATTTTGGCAGCAGATACAGACTGCTTTGGGGACGAGTTTGCACTTCACGACTACGTTCCATCCTCAGACAGATGTCAGTCAGAGAGGACCATTCAGACGCTGGAGGATATGCTGCGAGCTTGTGTGTTGGATTGGGGGCAAGTGTGGACGGATCATCTCCCACTTGTTGAGTTCTCATACAACAACAGCTGGCATGCATCTATTGGGATGGCTCCATATGAGGCACTGAATGGACAGAGATGTCGTACCCCATTATGTTGGGATGAGCAGAGCAGTGTTAGTGGTTTAGCACCTGATCAGATTCAGGATGATATGGCTCGGGTAACACTGATTCGAGAGCAAATGCTAACTGCCCAGAGCCGTCAGAAGTCGTATGCTGATAGGAGGCGTAGACCTCTAGAGTTCAGAGTTGTAGCCCATGTGTGGCTGAGAGTGTCCCCGACATGAGGTGTTAGGCGTTTTGGCATTAAGGGGAAGCTAAGTCCCCGATATGTCGGACCGTTCGAGATTCTAGATCGGGTTGGGAGCGCAGCTTACAGATTAGCCTTGCTTCCGAGATTAGAGGGTGTTCACCCTGTATTTCATGTGTCTCAGCTGAGAGAGTACATACCAGATCCGAGACACATCGTGAGTTATGATGATTTAGTGGTTGAGCCGGACCACTCCTTTGTTGAGCACCCTATTGCAGTCCTAGAACGAGGTATGAGACGCCTGCGTTCGAAGGACATTCCTATGTTGAGGATACAGTGGTCGAGACGAGGACTTGATGAGGCTACATGGGAGGCTGAGGATAGTATCCAGAGGAACTATCTAGAGTTCTATGCTGAGTTAGATGAACTAGTAGGATCACCGAGTAGATCTTAGTACTACCTTGGTGAGTATTATATGCTTATATGCTTATGTGCTATGATGTGTTTATTTTCATACTAGCTTTGATATGATATATGATCTTATTAGATCTTGTTGTGCTAGTACGACTGATATTTATAGCTAGAGATGGCTCTTTCCTCCATGCTATTGTGATACGTTTAGGATTCAGCTAGAGATGTTCTTCCTCCATGCTATTTTGATGGACATAGTGTAGCTGGAGATGTTTTTCCTCCATGCCTTCTGTTATGGGTATGATACGGCTAGAGATGTGATTCCTCTATGCCTTGTGATGTGTTATGGTTTGGCTAGAGATGGTTTTCCTCTATGCCTTGGATAGTGTTTTGTTGCTGGAGTTGATGATTTCCTCCATGCTTATGTTTGAGGTTATAGAGAGAGTTGTACCTCAACTTGTGAGTCCGAGTGGTTTGAGGATTTTACAAGTTTCGGGACGAAACTTGTTTTTAGGGGGGTGAGGTGTAAGAGCCTTAGTCTTTTTGGACCTAGCTTACCTTAGCCGCCCCCGCGGACATGTATGCCGCCCCAGCGGGTTTCTGCTCCCGCGGCTCAGGGAACCGCCCCTGCGGGTTCCTGCGGCTGCAACCGGTTTGTTGACCGGTTAACTCGTGCTTTACCCTTTGCCTTACTTCTTTCTTTTCCTTGCTGAGCAAGTGTTCCCTTCTTCACTTCCCAATCCAGCCCTTTCACGTCCTTCTTGCTTCTCCTTCTCCTTCTTGATCTTGTGCTTGGTTTTCCCTTGAGTTTGTAAGAGAGTTGTTGTGGTGGATTTTGATGTTGATGCTAGTGGTTGGTATGCTGAGCTTGGAAGCCAGCTGCTGTGAGTGTTGATCTTCCTTGCCGCCTAGGACCACAGGTGTGGTGAGTGATCTTCTCTTTCTCTTCTTCCTTTCTTTGATTCCATCTTCGTTAACTTAGGATTAGATGATTGAGTGTAGTTTGATGTTGGTTTGTGTATGTGTATGCTTGTATGGGACTTTGGATGAGAGAAGACGTGGTTTGATCATGTGAAGAGCCGAAGAGGAATCACGGAGTTTCGTTCTGCATCGTTGCCGCCCCCGCACCCGGAAGACGCCGCCCCTGCGGACACTGTGCCATCACGCCCGCGCCGTGCCTTGCTTGCGTCCCTTGTCACCGCGCCTGCGGCTGCTCCCTGCCGCGCCTGCGGGTTGTCTATTCCGCCTCTGCGTCCCTTGATCACGCAGGTGCGTCTTGTCCCGGGACTACCTATAGTTGGGTAGCTCTTTTCCTTTCTTAGTATGAGGGACTTAGTACCATGCTAGGTCGGATGTTGATGAGTATGATATAGATATGCCGGTTACGGCTTTGAGGTTTACGAGTTGGACATGATCCTTATGGATCCCTTGGGTCTAGGTGTGACCCCTTTGTGTGATAGGAGTTTGATATATATATGTATGCCTTGTATAGGCCGTGTTGTCCTCCAGTTTGGAGTGGACCAGTCCGAGAGTTGATCGTGGTTGAGTTTACTCCTGAGGTTGAGGTAAGTCCATATGACTTACTTAGCTACTATCCTTATATTGGATGTATGCTTGAATGGTGTTTGTTATATGCTTTGTAGCATGAGATATGGTTCATTACCGACCTATGTTATACTGACCGCCCATTGTAGTGGTTGTGACAACTTACCTTTCATCCCGTAGTGGAGTCTGGGAAGTTCTCTGTAAGCTAGTTAGACCTGGTATACGGGAAGGGCATGACGAGGCGTTTTACCGGTCGTTATCCCGTCAAAGAAACTCAAATTTACCACTAGTATAGTGTGTAAGCACGAGGTCGATCCACAGGGAATTCTAATCAATTCAAATGTTATTTCTGATCGCTAGAAGAAGAGAATGGAGTTTGTATACGAGAAAAATCCGCCTTTTTCAAAGCGGAGCAAGCAAACAGATGAAATTGGGATTTAGAATGCAATGAAGAGAAAAAAGTTTCACCTACAATCTGTCACTTTAATTGCTGAAGTTTGATCCTTGTCTCTGCCTCTAGTCCTTGTCTATTCCCATGAATTGTTCTTGTCCAGATCTGATGTAAATTACTATTCCTACGAGTCCTAGTAATCCTTAACTCTAAGCAACCTTAACACGGTTAAGTTTTAACCTAGAATTAGCCTTGAGAAAAATGGATTAACCAAGATACCTGTAATATCAAGCTACGAGTCGATATTTAACAAATAGTTGACTTCCTACCCATCCAATTAGTCCTACGAGTCCTAAAGAGATATACTTGCCACTTGGGTTAAGGTTCGTTACGAGGAATCTGCAAAACCCTAGTAATCGAACGACTCTACTCAAACTAGTTGATCAGGCTAGAACGACTAAAAGCATCCAAAGAATCAATCGCAAGGAAATCAACACAATTCAGATAGGAAAAAGAACTAAATTGAAAGACTTACGAATTCAACAATCAAAGATCCAAACTGTAGGCTAAACCAGAGAGTTTAGTTGTTCATGCTTCAACGTGTGACAAGGCTTATTTCCTAAGGTCGTTATTATAAGCTTATCAAGTTAAATCCGAACTTAATACTAACCAATGTATAGTGATTAAGTAAGGGTCGAACCCAAGGGAGTTGAACAAGTTTCTATTCAATTTTAGTTATTGATTTGGTAACAAAGGGGGGGGGGGAATTTGGATTGTTTAAAACAAGACAAAGACAATTATAATGTTGGTGAAAACAAGATTGATTTAAGAACTACACTAGGTAGGATCTTAGCATACATATAAATTGGTTGGTTCTTTTTAGAAGTATTCAATATTTGTTCTCATCTTGATCGTATTTATGCATTAAGCCAACCGGCATTAACACAACTTAACTAGTTTATTAATCCGTAAACCTACAAGATTAAACCACTAATTAGCATTCTACCAAAGATAAAGAGATACATAAAAGATAAACAACCCGTTAATCTTATTATGTAGTTAAATTCCTTTCCCTTAAATAATCACAACTAGCTTTTACCTAAGGGTTTGCTACTAGATTAGGGACCCGAACCCGGAATCAATTAATCCTAGCCTTTTGCATGCAATTATACAACTTAGGTGATCAAACTAAGTAGAAAATAAACATGCAAACTAAGTTAAATACAAGGAATATAACACAAAATATATTGAATAAAACTTCTATTTAAAAAGAACTTACAACCCCTTTATAATGCAGCTTCAATCCACCCAATGTAGCCAAGGGAGTTTAGATGGGACATTTTGATCCCCCCTTTTCCTCTAACCCCTGGTTCTGGTTCAGGAAAGGGTCAACGCAAGAATCTGACTTCAAAGCAATCTCTGGAGTTTTCCCTTATCCGAACGGGTCTTGCAAGAAAATGTGGAATCATTTTAGTTAGATCGTACCCAAGCCCGCCTCGATTTTCTTATGTGAAAGAGGTGCTTCCTTACTAGAAACTCATTACAAAGAACACTATGAATATAGAGGTTTTTGTGTGGAAAATGATATGAAAATAACCTAAGCCAAGGGCTCTATTTATACTACAAAATGCATTAAAAAGGAGTAAAGAGGCTGTGCTAACAGCCACCATTAAGGGTGAATTAAAGTGGTTGCAAACAGCCACAATAATGTCCTTAAAGTCGTCGAAAACAGCCGAGTAAAAGCCTCTGACGCTAACCCGCACCCGCGGCCAAGGGCGCCGCGGGGGCGGTTTAGGCAAAAACGTTCCAACTTCTTCTTGGCCGCGGGGCGGCTCGTCATACCCGCGGGGGCGGGTCCTTGAATGCTCTTGAAACGTCTGACTCTTTAACTTCGTAACGCTTCTGGTGATAATCCGCAGGGGCGGCCCAGAGTCACCGCGGGGGCGGTGACACTAGATCTTCGGCTTCACAAGGCCGATGGCATGGCCGCAGGCAAGGGCGCTGGGGCGCCGTCTTCGCTTCGTCAGGCTGGGTCACCGCAGGGGCGGACAGGGTTGGCCGCGGGGGCGGTGACATGTCTCTTCATGGCCGCGGGCGAAGACGCTGGCTGCGGCTCTCGGTGGTGGTCTTCATGGTTGTCACCGCAGGGGCGGACTGGAGAGTCCGCGGGGGCGGTGACAGGCTTGTCTTGGCCGCGGGCGTTGACGCAGGCAGCGGCACTCATCTGTGTTGTCACCGCGGGGGCGGTGACTGGTTGTCTTCGGTCGCTGGTGAAGCCGCTGGCTGCGGCGCTGGAAATGAGTGTCACCGCGGGGCGGTGACACTGATCCGCGGGGGCGGTGTGCACCAGAATCTGATCTTCGACGATTTTCTTCAACTCCTAAGTGTTGCTAATACCTTCTTTTGCTTCAATTTTGAATCTTTTATCTGGATCACAGTATTAGCAATATAAACTGACTCAAATACATAAAAACGACTCTAAAAGCTACCTAAAATGATAGTGATTCCATCACCTATCAACGTGCTCTCAATTTTCTCTAAAAGTGCAGAAAAACGATCCCCCCTTAAAATAACCTAAGACGTCCTTAAATAGTTCCGAAGAGTCAGCCCAAAAAGAAACAGTAAAATGGAGACAAAACGTCTCAGCCGCTGGGCGGCGTACCTTGCCGCGGGGCGGCTGTTCCTGTGTCATAGCCGCTGGGCGGCGTACCTTGCCGCGGGGCGGCCATCTCTTTTCAGCTTCTTCCCTTCGCCTTCAGCTCGTCCACTACTTCGCCCCACCTCGGATCTATGCGTACTTGAAATCAACCACAAAAATCGCGTAGATTCCGACATTTTCGACACCACCAGTAAACATGCAATCTTAACTAAATCATGCAATATTCACAACCAAAATGAGCTAAAACTGTCCTATTAATCATACATAAACATGCTCTATCAAATTCCCCACACTTAAACCTTTGCTTGTCCTCAAGCGAAAATGGCAGAGTAAGATCAATCACCCCACAAACTTTAACATCCATGCATAACTTCACCAAAAACAACATTACAAATTTGGAATCATGAGATCAAGGGAGTTAACATCCTAGCAAACATTTTAGCGATTCCAAGTTAAAGCCAATCTTATCCAACCTCACCGGTGTAAAGTGTTTCCACTCACTCTCGTGTGTTTAGGCTTCAAAGTACAAACTCTCAACTCAAATCCTTAATGCAATTATGCTACACAGACATTGCAATCAATATCACCAATCCATTCACCGAGATGTCAAAAGCATGCAAAAATCATCAAGAGGACTTGGCTCAATGGTCCTCAAAGAAGACTCATTCGGCCGGGGTGTAATGGGGCTGGGTAGAAAATAAAGGGCAAAGAGTTATCAAGGCCACGTGGTGCTAAATAATCCGGGAACTAAGACTCCTAAATTATCAACATCACCAACCACAACAATTCTTCCGATCGAAATTACCAAACTCAACCAACAATTCAACAACTTTTTCAACCTCAATATCCAAGTAATCTCGCAAATAAAGCAAGAAACAAATGGCTAAATGCACTAAGTATATATATATATAAAATTTTTTTTTTTTTTTTTTTTTTTAAGGTGTGCATTTTATTTAATAGCGGAAGCCAATAATTCCTTTTTCAAGATATAATAGCGAGAATAAACACCCACCAACAAATGTCTATGATGAATCACAATCCCCAAACTCGATCCCAAAAGTGTCTCCTCCTCAAGTCATCATCTACCACCAATACTAGGTCTCAATTCCCGGATAAGGGGGTAAGGCTAATATCGGCTAAGGACTTCAATTTTATGGAGCTACAAAGAAATGGCTTATAGGCTCAAATTGGATTCAAGCAAGGACATATGCATAAGATAGGTAAAAGAGTGGATAAAAGTGGCTAAAAAGAGTGCCTCTATCACTTGATTAAATTATGCAAATGAACTATAGTATCTCAAATTGGCTTCATGAAATGGATAAAAATTTCAATATTAAGAGCTAATCACACAAGGAGAGTACATCACACAACAAAAAAGGGGGAAATATAAAATTGAAGATCAATTCCCTGTAAGGCCAAAATAATCTCACTAGGACAATATTCTGTTGGATTTCAATTAAACCTACAACTCAGAATCATGTTTGCTCAATTTACTCCCAAGTTCATACTCCTTTAAAAGCCCAAAATATGCGACAAAGCTAAGCATTTCAGTCAAGTTATGGGGTTACAATCAAGCTCAATAAAAATATGGAGAAGAGTGACAAGTTAAAGCAAGATTGGTTTCGAAAGAACAAGAGATGCAATTTTTTTCTTTTTATTTATTTATTTACAGACAGTGACACTGATTCCCTCCCCCACACTTAGTCCTGACATTGTCCTCAATGACAGCAAAGCAAACAAAAATCAAAAATAAATACAGCTCCTGCGTCGGCTGGTACGGCGGGAACTGTGGATAGGCGAATCGATAAAACTCCTCCTGGCGCTTCATCATCAGCTCCTGCGTCCTCCGGACGTCGCCGACTTCCAAAGACAGCGCCTGTATCTGCTGGTACAGCTCAATAGTACTCGGAGAGTCACAACCAGCTGTACCAGATGGCCCAGAGCCACCATCTCCCCACTCTGGCCAACCCCCAATAACAACTCCATCTGGGTCGGCAACATCAGCATCGTAATCTTCCTCCTCCATAGGGGCAGTAGCTCCATCTCGAACGACATAAAAATCTGCAGCAGTAGGACCAACAGGAAGGTCCGTAGGCAAATGCAGATGAATCGCCCCACGCGGCCCCGACTTCCAGATCCACATAGGCTCAGCGCCCTCAAGATGCCCCGCCTTCTTCAGCTGGGCCTCATCATAGACATAAGACAACTGAATCGCATCCGGGACTCGGTGCAGCTCGATACAGTCCCGGGCGATAAGAGAAATCAGCCCGCCAAAACTAATAGTCGCCGTGGATCGGGAGATCATTATGTCCTGACACTGGTATAGGAACATCTCCACCCAATTAGGAACCACTGGACTCTCCGGCGTCAAACACCACAAATAACCCAGGTCCTTCAGTGGGACCTTGTTCACTTCCGCCTGAGCAAAAAAACTTCCTCCCAACACTTTATGGCATAATCGCAACGAAGGGTGAGTAAAGCTGTGGTTGTACTGCCCTTTATGCGCATCAAAGGGCACCCTAGTCGCGTCTATCCAGAACTGCACGGGGCCCTCAATAAGACCCTTCGAAACATCAATCCAGCCAATGGTAGGGGCAGCAGTAACCCCAAAAATATGAGCTAACTGTTCCTTTGACATCTCATACTCCCGCCCCCGTAATCGAAATTGAATATCTGTCGGCCTGTGAACTATGGTGGCCAGAAATTCCTTAACCAGACTCAGGTACGTCGGAGCACTTTTTCCCATAAAATCTCCAATTCCCCCATTCACAAGCAATTTTCTAACGCTATCTGCCATTCCTAGCGACTGTAAAGTAGGCTCATGAAAGAAAATAGTCCGCACAAATTTTCTACTACTCAGCGCAGCCCACTTCTTTTTCTGGATGCCATTCATTCCATGGGGTCTAGACATCGTCGCTCAACAAATCTAGAAATCACACAATGAAATTCAGGAGCGGAAAACTTACAAGCACAACAGAGGAGATGCCGCGGGGCGGCAAAGTTTTGCAGCGGGGAGGCAAGGTTTTGCAGCGGGGCGGCAAGGTGCTACGAAGACGAAATTTGACGAAATTTTCCCTGTCGCCCAAAAATTCCGACGGAAACGACTCCGCTAGGTGTTTCCGGGCAAGAGAAACAGGTGGCGACGGTGGTGGGAGTAGGGGAGAAAGTTTGAGAGAGTTGGAGGTGAAAGGGTGTGGCCGAGATTTGTGAGGGGGCGGCAATTCTTTTGTGAAGAGGAAAGAGGGAGGTTAGGGTAAAATGTGGGCCCTACTCGGGGCCCTATTTATTTTCGAAATCCGCGGCTGCAGCGGGGCGGTAACGAATTGCCGCGGGGCGGCAATTCCCTTGTTTTCCAGCTCTTCTCCTCGATATCCTCTTTCCTGCAATATTAGTCCCCCACAAACGAGCAAACCAAAAACTAATCTAAAAAAAAATAAAAAATAAAAATAAATAAATAAAATAAAAAAAAAATAAATCAAAAGACAAAAGAAAAACAGAAAACGTACCTTGGGTTGCCTCCCAAGCAGCGCCTTTGTTTACTGTCGTCGGCTCGACATTACGGCTCCTTAAAGCTTAGTCATGGTTTGGCTCTTGGAGAATCAATTCCTCTCCGTTCTCCCCAGCAAAATTCTCCAGATACGGCTTTACCCGGTGGCCGTTCACCTTGAATGTGTCTCCATTTTTCTCATTGAGTAGTTGTATTGCTCCATGGGGAAAAACATGAGTAATAACGTAAGGACCAACCCATCTAGAACGAAGTTTGCCTGGAAATAGTTGTAGGCGCGACTGAAATAGAAGGACCTTATCCCCAACTTTAAGGTCCTTTCTCAGAATACGCTTGTCGTGCCATGCCTTCGTTTTCTCCTTATAGGTGACGGCACTATCATAAGCATCCAATCGGAGCTCTTCTAGCTCCTGCATCTGCAGCTTCCTGAATTCACCAGCCTCGTCTAGCCGCATATTACATTGCTTCACCGCCCAATATGCTTTATGCTCTAGCTCAACAGGAAGATGGCAAGCTTTCCCGTAAACCAACCGAAACGGAAACATCCCAATGGGAGTCTTGTAAGCCGTACGATAGGCCCAAAGGGCATCATCGAGTCTAACGCTCCAATCCTTCCTGTTCGGGGCAACAGTCTTTTCCAAGATAGTCTTAATCTCGCGATTAGACACCTCGGCCTGCCCGTTGGTTTGGGGGTGGTAAGCAGTGGACACTCTTTGCGTCACATAATACTTCTTTAGCAATGCACTGATAGTCTTATTGCAGAAATGTGTCCCTTGATCACTGATCACTGCTTTCGGTACTCCGAATCTAGCAAATATCTCCTTCAAGAAAACTGCAACTACTTTTGAATCATCAGTCCTGGTGGCCTTCGCCTCCACCCACTTGGAGACGTAATCCACCGCAAGCAAAATATATAAGTTCCCATAGGAGTTAGGAAAAGGTCCCATGAAATCGATGCCCCAAACATCAAAAATTTCACAGAATATCATGCGAGTTTGGGGCATTTCATTCCTCTTGGAAAGATTTCCCACTCTCTGACAACGATCACAGGATATACAGAAGGCATAAGAATCACGAAATATATGCGGCCAAAAGAATCCTGCGTCGAGTACCTTCCTAGCGGTCTTGTGTGGTCCAAAGTGACCACCACAAGCATGCGAATGACAGAAATTAAGGACAGATTGTACCTCTTCGTCGGGAAGACATCGACGAATCACCTGATCAGCGCAATGCTTCCACAGATATGGGTCATCCCACACGTAGAGACGGGCGTCATGGCGTATCTTGTCCTTTTGAGCCTTCGAGAAGTTGGGTGGAAACTCACCCGACACCAAATAGTTTACCAAATTAGCGAACCAAGGACGGGGAAGGGGGCTCATTCGGAACACATCTCTATTGGTAGCAGAGGGGTCTGCCGCTGGGCGGCAAAGAGCTACCGCGGGGCGGCTTTTCTACAGATCCGCCGCGGGGCGGCAAAGATTTTCCGCTGGGCGGCTAGACATTGCGACGATCTCCATTAACTCTTCGTCAGGAAAATTCCCCAAACTCGGGGATTGCTCTTCCGATTCATCCTTCCCTTTCAGAATACGACTCAAATGATCCGCAACCAAGTTTTCAACACCTTTCTTATCCCTGATTTCGACGTCGAACTCGCTCAAAAGCAAGACCCATCGAATCAACCTTGGCTTGGCTTCTTTCTTCGTCAACAGATAACGAAGTGCTGTATGGTCAGTGTAAACAATTACCTTTGTACCAAGCAAGTAAGATCTGAATTTCTCCAAGGCAAAGACCACAACAAGGAGCTCTTTCTCGGTAGTAGAGTAATTCCTCTGAGCTTCGTTTAAGGTCATAGATGCATAGTAAATCACATGCGGGCTCCTTCCTTCCTTTTGCCCAAGCACGGCCCCCACAGCATAGTCACTAGCATCGCACATCAATTCGAAGGGCTGGGACCAATCTGGCGCTTGTATAATAGGTGCACTTGTCAAATAACTCTTTAACTCATCAAACGCCATCCTGCACTTCTCATCGAAGGTGAATGTGACCTCCTTTTTCAGCAATTCGCACAAAGGTGAGGTGATCTTTGAGAAGTCCTTAATGAACCTGCGGTAAAATCCTGCATGGCCTAAAAAGGAACGCACTTCACGCACATTAGTAGGATAAGGCAATGATTGAATGATATCAACCTTTGCCTTATCAACCTCAATCCCTTTGCGGGAGACAATATGGCCCAGTACAATGCCTTGTTCAACCATGAAGTGACACTTTTATGAGTTGAGCACTAGATTAGTGTCCACACATCTTTTAAGCACGAGTGCCAAATGGGTTAAACAATCATCGAAGCTATCACCATGTACCGTAAAATCATCCATAAATACTTCAATGAAGTGCTCGATGTACTCAGAAAAAATACTCACCATACACCGTTGGAAAGTCCCAGGTGCGTTACACAAGCCGAAGGGCATCCTGCGGTATGCAAATGTACCAAACGGACAAGTGAATGTCGTTTTCTCTTGATCCTCGGGTGCAATGGCGATCTGAAAATATCCTGAATAGCCATCTAGAAAACAGTAATATGGACGACCAGCAAGTCACTCTAACATTTGATCAATAAAGGGCAAGGGAAAATGATCTTTTCGGGTTACCGCATTCAGCTTGCGATAATCGATGCA
Organism: Fagopyrum tataricum; assembly: GCA_002319775.1. Lineage (NCBI taxonomy): Eukaryota > Viridiplantae > Streptophyta > Magnoliopsida > Caryophyllales > Polygonaceae > Fagopyrum > Fagopyrum tataricum. The sequence continues at coordinate 8,861,813 of CM008280.1, forward strand.
AACTCTCCATCCCGATTAAAATCTAGTAGGAACCAATTCACCTTCTTGGTTCTCGACCACCGTCATACCCCCTTTCTTTGGTACAACTTGGGTGGGACTCACCCATTGACTATCAGAGATGGGATAGATCATACCTACTTGAAGGAGCTTCAGCACCTCCTTCTTTACTACCTCCATCATGGGTGGATTTAGCCTCCGTTGGGGCTGCCTGGAAGGTTTGGCCCCCTCTTCCAGCAGAATTCTGTGCATACATGTAACCGGGCTGATCCCTTTTATGTCCGCTATTGTCCATCCCAAAGCAGTCTTGTGCTCCATGAGCACGGTCACCAATCTGTCCTCTTGCTCTCCCGACAGCTTGTTAGAGATAATGACTGGCAAAGTGTCACCTTCTCCTAGAAATGCATACTTTAGGTGTTCGGGCAGCGGCTTAAGCTCAACAATAGGTGCCTGCACTAAAGAAGGTAAGAGCTTCTCGCTCGGAACAGTTAGTGCCATAAGTTTTTCTCCCTGTGGGTTTACAGGAAGGTGGGCCAACTTTTCGATGGTCTCCTGCAGGTTAGTAGACATAGCATAATCCAAAGATAATTCTTCAATAGGAGCTTCTAAAGCTACCTGCAGATCATCTACACAACTCATATCAAAAGTATCTTGTGCATAAGCATCAATGACATCAACAAGGAATAGGCAATGATCATCAGAGGGGAATTTCATTGCATCAAAGATGTTATATTCAACCTTTTTCCCATCAAATTCCATAGTTAAAGAACCAACATCCACATCAATCTTTGTCTTAGAAGTCTTTAAAAAGGGTCTTCCTAAAAGAATAGGGGCCTCGTGCTTTTCATGCTCTACATCAATAACATAGAAATCAGCAGGGAAAACCAGTTTATCCACCATGACCAGAACATCTTCAACTATTCCCCTAGGGTATCTATTGGAGCGATCAGCAAGTTGGATCACTACTCTTGTCTCAATTAGAGGACCTAATCCTAGTGATTCATAGACAGAGTAAGGCAAAACATTAATAGATGCACCTAAGTCTAACAAAGCTTTATTAAACTTAGATTCACCTATCACACAAGGAATTATAAACATGCCAGGATCACCACATTTCTCAGGTAAACGTTTTTGGAACATAGCAGAAACATGTTCACTCACCTTAACCTTTTCTTTCCCTTTTAACTTTTGATTCCTCTTTATAGTGCAGAGTTCTTTCAAAAATTTAGCATAACGAGGGATGTTCTGTATAAGTTTAAGTAAGGGAATGTTCACCTCGCACTTGCTGAAAGTCTCGAAGATCTCCTTGTCCGTTTCCGGCCTTCTTGTGTCTCTGAGCGCCTCAGGAAAAGGCGGAACCGGCTTGTAAGAATTTAGAGGCGGAAAATTTGGTCGGGTATAAGAATTTGATTCGTCAGAGGAGATGCCGCGGGGCGGCTGGGAATCGCCGCGGGGCGTCTGGGAATTGCAGCGGGGCGGTAACGAATTGCCGCGGGGCGGCAAATCCTGGCCATCTTTTTCTCCTTCTGGGAGCTCCTGGTCGCGGGGCGGCAATTCCTCAGCTCCGGGGATCTGTTCGTCTTCTCCTTGGATTCCATGCTTTAGGGGAGCGGTAATCAGTTCCTTACCACTCCTCAGTGTCACAATACTGACGTTCTCCTTTGGGTTCACCACCGTTTGAGACGGCAGCTTACTTGAAGCCTGCGCCTGAAGCTCACTCATAGATTTAGTGAGGTGGTTGATCTGCTCTGCCTGTGACTTTACCACCTCAGTGAGCGCTTTAACAGAATCCTCCAACGATCCACTTGCCTGTTGGGGATCCCTTTGCCTAGGATTGAACTGTTGCTGTTGAGGCCTCCATTGGGGACCTCCATGCGGATTGAAAGGAGGTTGTTGATTTCCATAGCCATAGCCCTGTTGGTAACCAACATTGTAATTGTTATACCTGGGCCTCTGCTGACCGTAGTCTCCTATCGCGTTAAGCTCGAAAGTAGGGTCTTGCAGCAGCGGACATATCATTCGGGTGGGAAGGATCATGGCAGAGTCCGCAAGCCTTGACTTCTTGAGGTGTCCCCTTTAGCATCATTCTTCTCATCATCTCCTTCATCTCCATCAATTCGGCTTCAACGTTGGAGTTTGAAGGTGGAGGAGACGGATCTACAGCAAGCACTCCACGGACGCCTGACCTCTTACTATATTGCCGGGACCCTTCACTAATTCATAGAATAACTCCATAGCATTAATTGGAGTTTTGTTCAGGATATTTCCTCCACTAGCGGCATTTACCATCCGACGCTCGTCATCTAGCAACCCTCCATATAAATAGAGCACTAAATCCTGCTGGGAATAACCATGATAGGGGCAACTCGAGCACAACTTCTTAAATCGCTCAACATATTCATAAAGTGTCTCAATTGCTGTTTGCTCGATGTTGCTGATGGCCTTCTTTAGCGAGTTTAGCTTAGTCGCCGGAAAATACTTTTCGAGGAAAAGCCTCTTCATTGACGTCCAAGTGGTGATGCTACCTGCCGGTAAGTAATAAAACCAATCGTTGGCCCCATCCTTCAATGTGAAAGGGAAAGCCCGCAGATTGATCTGATCCTCCGTAACATCACCCGGCCGTATGCTCTCGATGATTGCGTGGAATTCAGCCAGATGTTTATTTGGATCCTCTCCGCTCAACCCATGGAACTTGGGTAGAAATTGGATCCACGCAGCCTTGAATTCGAACTTGTTTCCATTAGCAAGCGCAGGGAACGTCACCGCCAAAGGTTGTGTTTGCAGATTCGGGGCGGTGAGTTCCTTTAAGGTCCGGTTTGCGTCACCCATCTCTGAGGTTCCTTCTTCTTCTTGATTGAAAGGCAAGTTGCGAAAGTTATCGCGTATCTCCTTCCGTAGATTGGAAAGAGTCTTCTCAATCTCTGAATCAAAAGGAAGTAAAAGTGGGTTAGTAGAACGGGTGCGGACCATGTAAAGGATCCACACCAAGGTTAGCGATCAAAAACAACACCAGAAATTTGTAAGAAAAGAAAAGTAATTCCCCGGCAACGGCGCCAAATTTGACGAGGCGTTTTACCGGTCGTTATCCCGTCAAAGAAACTCAAATTTACCACTAGTATAGTGTGTAAGCACGAGGTCGATCCACAGGGAATTCTAATCAATAAAAATGTTATTTCTGATCGCTAGAAGAAGAGAATGGAGTTTGTATACGAGAAAAATCCGCCTTTTTCAAAGCGGAGCAAGCAAACAGATGAAATTGGGATTTAGAATGCAATGAAGAGAAAACAGTTTCACCTACAATCTGTCACTTTAATTGCTGAAGTTCGATCCTTGTCTCTGCCTCTAGTCCTTGTCTATTCCCATGAATTGTTCTTGTCCAGATCTGATGTAAATTACTATTCCTACGAGTCCTAGTAATCCTTAACTCTAAGCAACCTTAACACGGTTAAGTTTTAACCTAGAATTAGCCTTGAGAAAAATGGATTAACCAAGATACCTGTAATATCAAGCTACGAGTCGATATTTAACAAATAGTTGACTTCCTACCCATCCAATTAGTCCTACGAGTCCTAAAGAGATATACTTGCCACTTGGGTTAAGGTTCGCTACGAGGAATCTGCAAAACCCTAGCAATCGAACGACTCTACTCAAACTAGTTGATCAGGCTAAAACGAATAAAAGCATCCAAAGAATCAATCGCAAGGAAATCAACACAATTCAGATAGGAAAAAGAACTAAATTGAAAGACTTACGAATTCAACAATCAAAGATCCAAACTGTAGGCTAAACCAGAGAGTTTAGTTGTTCATGCTTCAACGTGCTCTCAATTTTCTCTAAAAGTGCAGAAAAACGATCCCCCCTTAAAATAACCTAAGACGTCCTTAAATAGTTCCGAAGAGTCAGCCCAAAAAGAAACAATAAAATGGAGACAAAACGTCTCAGCCGCGGGGCGGCTGTTCCTGTGTCATAGCCGCTGGGCGGCGTACCTTGTCGCGGGGCGGCCATCTCTTTTCAGCTTCTTCCCTTCGCCTTCAGCTCGTCCACTACTTCGCCCCACCTCGGATCTACGCGTACCTGAAATCAACCACAAAAATCGCGTAGATTCCGACATTTTCGACACCACCAGTAAACATGAAATCTTAACTAAATCATGCAATATTCACAACCAAAATGAGCTAAAACTTTCCTATTAATCATACATAAACATGCTCTATCAGGGCACCTACCACTCCATATGGTATACGGGAAAGTGCGTTGATACCACTCCAGCTAGCTATTGCACGCAGAGGCGAGGGTTATATACATTCCTCGTGTCACATATATTCATATACATCTATTTATACGATTGAGTGATTGGACTTATTAAAGATAATAAACCGGGTAAATGTGTGAAAGCATGTTGATATGTTATAATTTCTGATGTGTGTTTGTGTTCTAGCATCTTCTTATATATGTGTATGGTTAGCTAACTGTTTTATACCGTGTTGTAGATCCTTTGCAGGTTAGGAGAGCTGCAGAGTGATCTTGGGGTGATCTGCTGAGGGTTCCGTACACTGGGCGATATCGTGGGATATGGGTTATTTATGTTGTACGGATTTCTGTTTTAACTTTGTACTCAGCAGTACTCTGTATCACCTTTTTGATATGTATATATATATATATATATATATATATATATATATATATATATATATATATCAGTTTTATGTTTTGTTTTAATCTATTGGTGTCTTGTTGTAAGATTCAGTGAACTTGTTGTCAGGTTAGGGTCAGGATCCATTGTGAGATCCTAGCCCAGTAGCACCTCGAGTCCTACGGATTTGGGGTGTTTCACTTTTTTCATTTGGTGCCCTTCAGGTATGATCTTTTTGCGTTTGGTGTCCTTCAAGTTTGGTCTTTTCCGGTTGGTGTCCTCCAAGTTTTTTTTTTTTTCCGTTTAATGCCCTTCATGTTTGATTTTTCCCATTTGGTGCCTTATTTTCATCCAATCTAGAATAACAAAATAATGAAAAACTTGTATTTTATGTTTTTTTATATATAATTATGCATTCAAATTTTATTCACTTTTTTATAATTTTTTAAATAACCACTTATTTAGTTTTTTAAAAAACATTTTTTATTAAAAATTAAATAAAATATAAAAGTTATATTTTCTAAAAAAATTACAAGATAATTTGTGATTTATTCAAAAAAAATATTACTATAAAAGTGGATTTTTAAAAATAAAAATACAAGGTAATATAGAGTTTTATTAAAAAAAATATATTACATATCTTATTATTATTAACATACATATTCAAAATTAGTTATTACATAATACCTGTAACGCCCCCAAAAACGGATAGACGTCACAACGCCAGGAGCCCCGGACAAGGACTCCCTCAGGCTAATATAAACGATATAATGATAACCATAAATGACAACACATCAAGGAAAGATCAAAAGAAACCAAAAGACCTCCCTTGACGTCCATCACAAAGGGTTCCAAAAACCCGCAATAACAAACGACCATGAATGGTTAAACTCGGGGTCAACAATAATCAAAGTGTAGAAGCGTGAACCAACCCACAAACAATAAGGATCAAGTCTAGAACGAACCACCCCAAGTTCAACCCTCAAGACTCACACTAGGGTTTCTGACTTTCATGCTCTTGAACTGTTCCTGTACCTGATTATGTCAAAAACATAACCAGCCCCACCGTGGTGGGGTTAGTCTTCCACATAGACTAAGCCGATAAAGTAGGGTAATGTATGAACTAGACATGAGTATAAACACATATAATATCACATGATCACTTTGAAAATACTAAAAGCGTTAAATAACCTCATGCTTCAAAATCGTCAACACTTAGGAGCATCAAAATCATCATGGCTCAAATACTCAAGAGATATAAATATACAACATGCATCTAAAACGTCATAAGTCACACAAGATCATTTCAAACATGTCATGAAATCTCAAATCAACTCGAAAGATTTCAAACCGATAATAACTCAAAAGAATACTCATAAACAAAATCGAATACTCATAATTTAAATCAATAACTCATACTTCAAATCAATTAACTCATGACTCAAATCCGATGATTTATAATGTTTCAAACTCGATATAATCTCAAGGGAACTCATAATACTCAAAGGAATCAACATCAACGTACTCCGAATAAAAGTTATTATCTCATATAACAAGTATGTGTATAACTTGTAATCAAAAGTCAATGGACCGAAATAGGGTAACAAGGTAATAACTTGTCCCTTTCTCAGATCATCACGAAATCATCCAAGTAATCAAATCAAAACATGCTCGAGCATTTTTACTTTAGAAATCTTATTCAAATCACGAATGCTTGTATTTTATTTATAAATATATATGTCCAAGCTATATTGAACACGAAGGTAGCTCCTAGAAACCCGACCATGGGATGAACACGGTAATCACAGATCAGGTGAGTCCACGTCAATCACGACAATGGTCGGCCACTACAATGGCCCGCTCAGATCATGAACTAGAGCATGATCTGCCTCAACCGAGGAGTGTAGAAAAACATAAAAACCATAATAAACGTCGACAATGATGCCGCCGTGGTCATAGACCACTGAATACGTAAGGCGTAGCCCTCTATGGAAATAGGAAAATAATAGGGGTGGGCATGAGACGGGATGGGACGGGATTGAGGTCATCCTAGTCCCGTCCCGGCTATTTTAAATGGGACGGAATCGGGACGGGCCTTAGGGATTTTTGATTGAATCCCACCGGGTCCTATCCCGGCTGGGACCGGGACGGGACGGGACGGGACGGGCCCTATCCCGTTTTTACATGAGTTTATTTAATGTTTTTAAATATTACGTTGTATCCACAAAATATTCGTATATATCGTACTTAAAACGCAAAAAACATTAAAGTTTTCAGAATTTTCATAATAACATATTAGATTTAAATTAAAGTTCCAAATATATACAATAAAACATATCTAAATGAATTTGGTACACTTGTCAGTTTTGATGGTTTGACCAACCTGATTTATTTTTTAAAATATATAAACGTAACTATATAATAACTATATAAGTATTTCACTAATGTTTATGGATTATACTCTTATTTATTATTTTAATTAAAAAAAATTATTATTTACGGGACGGGACGGGCCTAGCGGGATGGAGAAGTTAAGGCCCATATCCCGTCCCGGATAGTTTTTGACGGGACGGGTTCGGGACGGGATTTATAATTTTGAATGAAAATCCACTGGGATCGGGATGGGACCGGGACAAGACCGGGATTGGCGGGATTCGTGCCCACCCCTAGAAAATAATATCGCCGGCAATGATGCCATCGTGGTCATAGACCACTGAATACGTAAGGCGTAGCCCGATATAGTAATATACTAAACCATCTCTCATGTGTATATATAAATGGAAAATGCCGTTCAAATCAAATACCAAGTAAGTCAATCCTCCATAAAAATCTCGCAAGTATAAACCCTCTAAAATGTCATAAACCGAAATAAAACACAATCACCGCATGAGACAAGTCAACTCAAGTCATAACTTTCAAAGCTTTCAAATCCATAACCACATAAATAATAGCATATCTCGTAATTAAATCAAATATCTCAACGTCAAATCTATAATTATAAACACATATCAACTCATTTCTTTTAAAACATTTCAAAGCATAACTCGTAATAATAATCAAGCATGTCATATCATGCATGCAATAATATAACAACTTAACTTAAATCATGCTCATATAAAAAGCTCACAACTACTTGCCTCGATAAACGCTCACTCAACGGCTCTAAACCAAAACAACGTCAACTAGAACTCGTCAACAACCTAAACAAGCAAGAGATCACACAATCACAAACACATACTATATTAAAATCACAACACCGTCTAATAGGCGTAAGAGTGACTTACCTAATTCCAACTCAACGTTCTCCTAGGGTTTGTCCTTAACCCGTTATCCAACCGAGTACGTACCTAGATATTCAAACTATGCATATTACGTTCTAATATTCCAACTCATACTTTAATATGCATATGTCCATTTCCAAGAGTTTCAAGATCACTTACGTAGCGTCAAAAGACGAAAGCCGGTCAATGGTTGTCGAATTTCGACTTGCTAGACCCTTCCCGAACGTAAAACCGAACCTAAACCATACCACTTAACAAGTTTAGCTTAAAAAAGACTAAACTTGGGTCATAAATTGTAATAATAATAAATATAGGTTATTTTTGGTAATTAAACCAAGGGTTATAAATTGTAAATATAATTTCTGTGGTAATTTTGCAACAACAGAAATTATGGGATTTTTTTTTCCTGTAAATATAAGTTTTGGGCCAAATTCTGCAAATAACAATGAGAGGGCATGAACTGCAAAAACACGAAACAAGGGCCAAAAATATAAATATGAAGTTTGGGAGGTATTTCGAAATTATACCTAAAAATAGGGAGGCCCGATTGTAATTATTGAGATGGCTCGATAGAGGCACAACGCCGGCTGGGGCCGGTGCCAGCAGGTGAAGGTGGCAGGGATCCTCTGGCGTGGCTAGGTTGGTGGACAGCTTCCCCGGCGGTGGAAGCTGGCTTCCCGGTGGTGATAGTCTCCGGCGACTAGATCCAAATAGAGGAGGAAGGAGATGGAGAGAGGAGCAAAGTCGTGCTTCCGGCGAGCTCGAGGAGGCAAAGGCAAGAGGCTTCCCTCGGTGCATGGCGGCCCTGGTGGTGGTTTTCCCGGCGACAGTGGCCCGGTGGAGACGGAGGCATTCCCTCCTGGTTCCGGTGAGACTCGATCCAACAGAGAAGAGAGTTTCGGGAGAGATGGTGTTTCGTGTCTGGGAGAGATGAGTGCAGAGAGGGAGGAAAGAGGAGAGGTAACGTCGGTAGGGATGGAAATGGGTCGGGTGATGGGTGGATGTACCACTTCCGTCACCCGACTCGTAACCTAAAATCTTCACCCGACCCATAGTTTTCGTCACCCTTATCCGTACCCGCCGGGTGAACGGGTGTATCAGGTTTTTTTTGGGTGAAATTTAACCCGTTTTCTTATCAAGTATTCAACCACAAATTTGAACAAAATAAAATTGTGTAAGCTAAAATTAACCATGAAATTTAATCCGATTTAAGGCTCAACTAACATGATTGGAAAAAAATATAAATCCAAAACATTTTACATGCTTTCACAACATATAATGAACCAAAAGTGATAAAATAAAAAAGATTATGAACACACTCTAGAGTTATCACACTTTATTTGACTCGTCTTTAGTAATAATATTTTTGTATGTAAAAAAAATATTCCCTTATATGTCTTTAAAATATCAAAATTGTTATAATAAAATGGGCGATGAATGTGGATGGTGAGATGCTCACCCGTATCCGACCCGCCTCATCACCCGCTACACCCGTCACCCGAGTTTCACCCGTATGTTAGCGGGTTTTCACCCGTTTTTTCGGGGCGGATTTCGGACACACATCGGATGCGGGTGTGATAGCCATCCCTAGGTGTCGGTGGTCTGCAGAGGGGCTGCTTCCGGCACAGCGAGACAACGAGGGAGAAGGGAAGGTGGTCGCCGGGGAGAGGAACCAGGGAAGAGGAGTGAAAGTGGAGGGAGCTCGGGTGGCAAAGGGGTGTGCAGAGGCTGAGCGGGGAAGGAGTAGACGCCGGTGGCGATAGTAACGAGGGGGAGCGATGAAGGTGTGAGGGACGGGAGGGAGGTATCGAGAAGGGAGGTAGAGAAGTGGCGACTGGTGAGTGAGGGAGATGTGCCGAGAGAGAGATGCAGGGGAGTGAGAGGGAACTCAAGGTCGAAGGGTCGGGCTGCAAGGCTAGGACCAGGTGCCAGAGGGGGGAGTGGAGGAGCAAGATGGTTGATGCAGAGAAAGCGTGAAGGTGAGGACAAGAAGAGAAGCGGGAGAAGAAAAGAAGAAGGAGAAGGAAGATGTGCGCTGATGAGGTGGGGCCCAGAAGAAAAGGAGGTAGTGTCGGCTGGTATGCCAACGTGGAGGTGGGGCCAGGAGAGAGTAAAAAAGAAAGAAAAAGGAAAGAAAAGAAAGAAGAATAGGAGGGACAATTAAATGAAATAATAAAACAAAATAAAACATAATAATGTATCGGTAAAATAATCCGTAACGAACGTTGCGGATCGGAATATTTTCCGATCTTTTTCGTAAAATAATTTACGAAATTATATAAATATATGTATGGATATATATATTTATTTAAAATTATAAATAGAGTATCAACTCGGAAAATATTATTATTACGATATAAAATAATAATAAAATCCAGAAAAAAAATTAAATTATATAATATTAAAATACTACAGATTAAACATGGATTTTTTAAAAAATCCAGTTTTAATATAAGTATTCAAAATGAATCATGAATTACCTTATAACTTTTTATAGAATATTAAAATATAAATTTTTATATTGCATTTTGTAATGATCCCTTCGTAACTTCACACGACCCTTTTTAATTTTTAAATACCCACTTTTAGAATAAGCTTTTTAAAATAAAATTCACAAATCGACTTGTAAGTTCTTTTATAAATTCACAAAAATTTATATTTTTATATTCTATAAAAAATTATAAGGTAATTAATGAATTTATCCACATTTAATCTATAGTATTTTAATATTATATAATTCAGTTATTATGTCAGATAAACTATTCCAAGATTTTATAATTTATAAAGGATTTTACATTAATTGTATACTTAATAGTTAATATTATGCCAACGTAGACAATGGTATTATGTAATAACTAATTTTGAATATCTATGTTGAATAAGACATGTAATATATATTTTTAATAATACTCTATAAAACCTTGTATATTTTATTTTTCAAAATCCACTTTTATAAGAATGTTTTTTGAATAAATTCACAAATTATCTTGTAATTTTTTTAAAAATATAACTTTTAAATTTTGTTTGATTTTTAATAAAAAAAATGTTTTTTTCTTACAAAATAAATAAAGTGATAATTTAAAAAAATTATAAAAATTAAGTGAATAAAATTTGAATGCATAATTATATAAAAAAAAAATAAAAAAAAAGTTTTATATTATTTTGTTATTCTATATTGGATGAAAATAGGGCACCAAATGAAAAAAAAAATCAAACGTGAAAGGCATTAAAAGGAAAAAACAAACTTGGAGGGCACCAACCAGAAAAGACCAAACTTGAAGGACACAAAAAGGAAAAAGATCATACCTAGAGGGCACCCAATGAAAAAAGCAAAACAAGTTGTCACCAACCGGAAAAGACCAAATCATGAGGGCACCAAATGGAATAATAATCCTTAAATAAAATATAAAAGTTATATTTTTTAAAAAATTATAAGATAATTTGTGAATTTATTCAAAAACTATTATTATAAAGTGGATTTATAAAAATAAAATATAATGTTATATAGAGTTTTATTAAAAAAATATATATATTACATGTCTTATTATTATTCAACATAACATATTCAAAATTAGTTATTACATAACACAATTGTCTACGTTAGCACAATATTAACCATTAAGTATACAATTACTGTAAACTCCTTTACAAAATTTAAAATCTTGGAATGGTTTATATGACATAATAATTGAATTATATAATATTAAAATACTAAAGATTAAACATGGATTTAAAAAAAATCCACTTTTATAATAAGTATTTCAAAATGAATTCATGAATTACCTTATAACTCTTTATAGAATATTAAAATATAAATTTTTATATTGCATTTTGTATGATCCCTTCGTACCTTCACACGACCCTTTTTATTTTTAAATACCCACTTTTAGAATAAGCTTTTTAAAATAAATTTACAAATCGACTTGTAAGTTCTTTTATAAATTCACAAAATTTTATATTTTTATATTCTATAAAAAGTTATAAGGTAATTCATGAATTCATTTTGAAATACTTAATATAATGTTGGATTTTTTTTAAAATTCACGTTTAATTTGTAGTATTTTAATATTACATAATTCACTTATTATGTCAGATAAACTATTCCAAGATTTAAAATTTTATAAATAATTTTACGGTAATTGTATACTTAATAGTTAATATTGTGTCAACGTAAACAATGGTATTATGTAATACCTAATTTTGAATATGTATGTTGAATAATAATAAGACATGTAATACATTTTTTAATAATACTCTATATTACCTTGTATTTCTATTTTTAATAATCCACTTTTATAATATTTTTTTAATAAATTCACAAATATCTTGTAATTTTTTTGAAATTATAACTTTTATATTTTTTTTGATTTTTAAAAAAAAATATGTTTTTTTTTCTTACAAAATAAATAAGTGATTATATAAAAAAAGTATAAAAATTAAGTGAATAAAATTTGAATGCATAATTATATAAAAAAACATAAAATACAAGTTTTATATTATTTGGTTATTCTAGATTGGATGAAAATAGGGCACCAAATGAAAAAATATCAAACGTGAAGGGCATTAAAAGGAAAAAACAAACTTGGAGGGCACAAACCGAAAAAGACCAAGCTTGAAGGGCACAAAACTTAAAAGGATCATACCTAGAAGGCACCAAATGGAAAAAGCAAAACTAGTGGATGGAATAATCCTTAAATAAAATAAGAAAGTTATATTTTCTAAAAAATTACAAGATAATTTGTGAATTTATTCAAAAAACATTATTATAAAAGTGAATTTTTAAAAATACAAATACAAGGTAATATAGAGTAGTATTAAAAAATATATTACATGTCTTATTATTATTCAACATACATATTCAAAATTAGTTATTACATAATATCATTGTCGACGTTGACACAATATTAACTATTAAGTATAAAATTACTGTAAAATCCTTTATAAATTATAAAATCTTGAAATAGTTTATCCGACATAATAACTAAATTATATAATATTAAAATACTATAGATTAAATGTGGATTTTAAAAAATCCAGTATTATAATAAGTATTTCAAAATAAATTCATGAATTGCCTTATAATTTTTGTGAATTTATAAAAAAACTTAGAAGTCGATTTATAAATTTATTTTAAAAAACTTATTTTAAAAGTGGATATTTAAAATAAAAAAACGGCCATATGAAGGTATGAAGGGATCATACAAAATGCAATCTAAAAATTTATATTTTTATATACTATAAAAAGTTATAAGGTAATTCATGAATTCATTTTGAAATTCTTATTATAAAAGTGGATTTTTTTTAAAATTCATGTTTAATCTGTAGTATTTTAATATTATATAATTCAATTATTATGTCAAATAATATATTCTAAGATTTTAAATTTTATAAATAATTTTTCAGTAATAGTATACTTAATAGTTAATATTGTGTCAACTTAGACAATGTTATTATGTAATAACTAATTTTGAATATGTATGTTGAATAATAATAAGACATGTAGTATATTTTAAAATAATACTCTAATAACCTTGTATTTTATTTTTAAAAATATAATTTTATAATAATTTGTTTTTAATAAATTCACAAATTATCTCGTAATTTTTAAGAAAATATAATTTTTTATGTTTTGTTTGATTTTTAATAAAAAATATATGTTTTTTCTTATAAAATAAATAAGTGATTTTTAAAAAAAATTGTAAAAATTAAGTGAATAAAATTTGAATGTGTAATTATATAAAAAACATTAAATACAAGTTTATATTATTTTGTTACTCTAGATTGGATGAAAATAGGACACCAAATAAAAAAAATCAAATGTGAAGTGCATTAAAAGGAAAAATCATACTTGGAGGACACTAACTGAAAAAGACCAAACTTGAAGGGCAGCAAAAGGAAAAAAGATCATACCTGGAGTGTTACCATTGGAGTCACCTACGGTCGACATCCCAACGATGAATAACAAACTCACACCAACAGAAACAAATAATAAAGAGGCCGGTCCCACTACAAGCAAGTGGAATTGCTTAAAACCAGCTTAAAAAACTTAACTATAAATAAACAACACAAGTCTTCATTCGATGTCTTCCTTCCTCCAACGCTCCTCTTAACTTAGCAAAATCCAATCCTTGTTAGAACATCTTCCTTCCTTCGGGGCTCCTTCTCAACCTAACAAAATCCAATCCTTGTTGGAACCTGAAATAATTGAAAAAACAAAATTGAACTTTCAGATACTACACCCCAAAACAGAAGTGAAGATGCAATTTGAACATAGTAACACTAAAGCTATCAGTTTACCAATTATCATCTACTCTCTTGAAATAAAAACATGAAAAGATAGGAGAAATAAGACGAGAACACAAGAAATGGAGGGGGCATCTACTTGGGATGAAAAAACTGCATAAGATTCAATTCAGCGAAAAAAATACCTCTGGACAAATCCACGCATTTTCAGCTCCACGAATTTCACCACCATCAATAAGGCTAGCTCTAATTCCATACAAGTCGGCAACCTGCAGCATAAGTGCATTAACTATGTTTTGTCATCACAAAACACAAAAGAAAAAACAAAAACCACTACTGAAGGAAAATTGGAAGAGAGTTCATACATTCAAGGATAAACGTAACGTTTTAGGCTTTCATTGTGCAATTACCTAGAGTCTATACCAAAAATAGAAAACTCAAAGGGTATGATACATCCAAAGCAACACGCATAAGTTTAGGTGCAGTGTGCAAAATGACAATAAAATTGTAGCAAGTATACACATACATAGACTACTACGCTGGCAGAAGTTTAGTATAAAAAAATCTACCGATATATATAAGCTTAGGAGTGACTGAAAACCATGTAGAACAAAATTTATTCACCTTAAGAATTGCTACAAATTCAACTAGAATTTATTTACAGAAGCACAAAGCCAAAGATTGACCTCTAAACTCCACTTACACAATTATCTGTGTTGAAAGTGAAATTGGCCGATAGATAGGAAACTGGAATACGAACAAATGCTGCAACAGCACCCGCATCTTTACTTTTCACCATAGCTTCAGATGCAGAGGATGCAGGAACATCAGAAACTGCCTGGCCAATCTTTCAGGTAACCATTCCGCTACCCGCAAAAATTGGAGCATCCAGGGACCCAGCTACCTGCAATTAGGGAAAGTTCAACTCATCAAGATTTAGGCTTCCCAAACAGAATGCAACATAAAATAATGTAGCTTAGAACAGCAGAACATACACATGTTTCTTACAATCGATACCAAATGTTAAGAGCATGTCCATAAGCATAATTGAGTGTATAAGAAGTTAACCAGCTCAAAGTCCAAAGAAAGGCTCATACTTACCATTTTTTTAGTTCTAAAGGACCAAATGACTACCAATGTTAGGGTAAAAAAAATAAAATTGAAGAATTAAAATTTTTGAAGTTTATTCATAGAAGAGATTAGTAGAGAGAGCTAAAGATGAATAAAGCCAGATCTGCATCATATCCTTTTTTTTATTTATTTTCATCTTTTTGTTCCGAAATTGTTTTTATTTATCACGAAAAATCCCCAAACTTTTGATCTGCCTTTCTTTCAGTTTTTTGTGCCCAAGGCTATTTACTGAAAGTTCCATGGAAAATCTACTAGAACATCTTTTCCGAGAATACCTACTATTTTTATTTTTTGGAAGATCTGCTAGAACATTATCACACACGTGCTAATATGAAAGTCTGGAAAATGGGGGAAATACTATCATTTTCCAGAACTTCAGAATTGAACCGGAAGGGTAGTTGATAACACAATAAGAAAGAAAACAAGACAGGACTGAACAACTATCACATTGACAGAAAAGCGTCATTTTATTAGGCACCTGTGACTAAATTGTCCCTTCAACAACTTCAAGGAGTCAGCAAATTTAGAAAGAGTAACATCCTTGTGAGTTGTGACATCCATAGAGAGGTCTGACATAATTCAAAAAATATATGACTCAAAATAATACCATCTATCAGCATTAAATCCGAAATAATAGGGATTTTGAAAAAATATATGACTCAAGCTCAAAGGATTTCATTTGGTATTATTCATTTAATTTTACGAAAAAGAAGTGTATTTTATTCTTCCCTATAATATTTAACTCAAGGTATATAAGTATTTTTATTCCTTTTGCAGGTTAGGGTGGGTCACAATTAAGGTTGTTATATGAGACGAGTTACTCGACTCGAGTTAGTTCATTTTTTAAATGAGCCTAATATGAACACATGTTTAAGCTCATTTGGTTAGAATATCATGTAGGGTTGTTATATGAGTTTAGCTACTCGAGCTCGGGTCGGAAAAAGCTCGTTCACTTTCTAAACGAGCCGAATATTGAACACATTTTTACGCTTGGTTAGAATTTAGGCTCGAGTCGATTATAAACGGGCCGAGCATGAGCATGCCAAAGCTCGGCTCATCCAGCTCGAATTATAACCCTAGTCACATTTCTAAAAATTGCAATGAATTCCCAAAAATTGATCTACAAGGATGAACCTTTTTTAAAAATACTTTTAACTGACTTGGTTAAAAATTTGACAACTTCTATAAATTTCCACCTAAGAGGAACTGAATACCTTACCGGGACAAAGAGATTCACAAGTTTTAGAGTAGCATGCCACTTTTGCTCAACAATATCAACAAATACATCACATGACAACCAGCCACCACCATCAGATGTTCTATCCGATCGCCACATCTTGCAATTCCCACTGATATTCACATGTACACGACCGTAGTGGTTTTGGAACTTTATGTGCCCATCAGCATTATCCATCTCCCTGTAGAGAATGCAATGGGAAAAAAAAAAATTATAATACTTTTTAAAGGAAATGCTAGATCATGCATACACAATACCATCATGAAGAAAGCCCGGAGTCTCACAGATCAAGTGGCAACATGAAGTACCTTCTGCAGTTGGATACTGCAAAATCTAAGAATTGATAGACATCAAATTGCAGTAAATGAACTATTTACTGAACTCCATTTCGTTTTAATTGGGGGACTTCTATCTTTGTAAAAAAAAATCTGACAAAGTCTGACAAATATTATAAATGGTAAACACCTCTATCAGACACAATCTAAACCTCAAAAAGTCAGAAACTGCAAAGCAAGTCAACAGTTAACAATTCATGCAATATAGAAGGAAATTTTAAATTGATGAATAGAGGGAAGCAACTCAGTTGTTTAATTTAAAAAACCAAAAACCTTTAGACAAGAGGAGACTAGTCATTCAAACCGATGGGGTAGATTTGTTGGTCTCCATAATAAAACTGATACATGAGACTGCAGACCATCAAGTTTTGGATTATCATAGACAAGGGCCTGTTTTGTTGCAGGGACTTATATCAGCCATACAATAGGGTCAAGGAAGAACATGCTTAACTAAGAATGTCACAAGGTATGACGCAACTCTTTTCACCTATCTCTTCAATTCAATCATAGCAGTTTAGGTTTGAATAAATGAATTATCCAGTTATATCACAGGCCAACATTGCACACTTGAATGCATTTAGAAAGTGTTTGCTATTTACATCGATATAGGTGATTTATCTCCTCTAAACAATGCACCATTTTCTCCTTTGACCTAAAAGCATAGACACATTTCGCCCGGTAAAACCAGAGCAAACAGAAAACAGTGTGTGTGTGTGTGTAGGAAAACAGCAAACCGTTTTGTTAGCATGTCCCATGATTTACAGCACAAGGACACGTCTAATTTTACAATCAACACTAAACACTTCTTTTTTTTGGTGGATCCCAGTCATAATCTACAAAAATCTCTTCAAACCTACAACTGGACACAACCTTAGTAGCAGAAAATAATTCTGAATTAATATTCTTGATGCTTGACAGAATCCCAGACATGAACTATTACTGAAATACAAAACGAACCCCTAAAGGTATACTAAAGCGAACTGAACTGAAATGAAATGAAATGAACTGAACTCAGCTTTAAAGATAAGAGGCTCAGCTTGTATAATAGAGTTTTTCCCCTTGTCCTGTATTCAGTTAGTTAGGGTGAAGGGTGACTAATGAACCATCTATGTCGCAAATCACTTTTGACAAAATGAAATGAACTGAACTGAAATGAAATGAAATGAAAATGAGGATCCAGTCCACAAGAACGTATAATTTAAAAGTAGATTGATAGGAAACTGGAATACAATCAAATGCTGCAACAGCACCCGCACCTTTACTTTTCATCACAGCTTCAGATGCAGAGGATGCAGGAACATCAGAAACTGCCTGACCAATCTTTCTGGTAATCATTCCGCTACCCACAAATATTGGAGCATCCAGGGGACCCTGGCAATTGAATACTGCAATAAGAAAAAGTTCAACTCATCAAGATTAAGGCTTCCCAAACAGAATGTAACAAGACATAATGTAGCTTAGAATAGCAGTACATACACACTCTTACAGTCTATACCAAATGTTAAGAGCATGTCCATAAGCATATATGAGCGTATAAGAAGTTAACCAGTTCTTTTAAATCTTCAGAGTCTTTAACATCTTCTTCATGTCGAACTTTACTCGCGGCAAAAGGTTCTTCCATTCATCTATTCATCAGAGAACAATGTATATGGTAAGAATCTGTGACATGGATAAGGTGCCACATAATGATCTTCATGTATCACTCCTAAGTCCTCCCCCAAGTTGTTGACCAACCTGGAAAGATCTTTTGCAAGTAAAAAAGGATGGAAACTCCATCTGAAGTCAATAAAATAAAATAAAAAAGTTATTGACCAACAATGTATAAAAAAAAGTTATTCACATAGTCAAGCATAAACAAGAATTCAAGAACTTACCTCTTCTCATGGTCCCCCCTTGAACCATGATCTTAATAATGCTCTTAAAAGATGCATAACATTCCCGTACAACACATGACATGTAACTATCACTTTCAATCCTATTCTTCATATCATTTTCACCATCCTTTCCATGGCTGCCTATGGCCATACTTAAAAGTCATCGGAGATTATGACATCTCCTCGAGCATCAGCCAATGAGCCTGAGAGCATTCCACCTCACATCAAACCTCCTACAGCATAGAAGAGAAGACAATGTGTATACAAGCTTGAACTGTAGTCTGTGTTCTTCTCTGTGAAAATATTGAAACTATTATCAAACATGAGAGAAAAAGAAATTATTTGGAAATTATTTGCCAAATCACTTTCATTCTTGAATTTTGCCAAATCATTGCTTAAATTGAAAGCACGTGAATTTTGATGAAGCAATGACACCGAGGTTCCACAAGATTCTGAAGATAAGACAATGTGCAAATCACTGCTTAAATTGAAAGCACATGAAAACCTTTCTCCAACAGCTGACCTTTACTACAACAGATGGATCACTTTCATTGTGACAATGGATCACTTTCATTGTGACAATGGATACTGACATCTTAGCTACCTAAATTCAACTCTGCTTTGTTTGGTAAAGTACCATCAAACATAATCAATGGTAGTGGGATTACAAATTTGTAACTGGAGCCTAAAGTGCTATGACAACACCAATATTGTTCTTTGCTGCAAAAATAAAAGAAAAAAACAATTAAAGTATACAAGTCATTCTGACTGAGGTAGAGAAGAGAAGAACACCTCACCAATAACTAGACCAAGTGAGTCGATTGGGCAATCATATAACCCAGTCCCCATCCACCTCTCCCGCCCCAATCCCACTTGTCACCCATTAACCTTTCACCAGTTGTGTGCTACCAATAAACCGCCACTCGTATGTGACTTGGGTGGGTCAGGTCACCAGACCAATGAACATTATTATCCAATTCCAAACAACATTATCGTAACACTATAGGGCAGAAATGGAAGAAACAAATCCAATAGAAGTCGACTCTTCTAGCAATCTCTAAACCATATGCTAATCAATTGGGCCTCTCAAAAGTAGGATGAAGAAACAGAAATAGCAACAAAAGCCAACAAACTCCCAATAATAGGAGGTAGTGAGTCTTGAAGTAACTGAGAAAGGCAAATCAGCCAATTAGTTTTTTGATCCCTTCCAAGTTCAAGAAACCTGAACTATAGCGATGAGAACCCATATGATCAAAAGGGACATGAGGCAACGTATCCGTCTTATTTCAAATATCAAGGTAAATATTAACTTCTCAAATCTCAAGCAACATGATGAGGCAACGGATCCGTCCGTTTTAGACAGACTTTTTCAATGATAGGCAAATCATTTGACTTCTCAAGGGACATTAGGCAACAATTTCCAACACAACATTCAAATCTGAATTTATTAGACAACCCATAAGATCCAAAGGGACATGAGGCACATATCCGTCTTTTTTAATAAATCGTTTTTGTAAGAGCCGTAGTCTTTCGGGCCGAGATTGACCTTTCCGCACCCGCGGGCATGACCGCCGCCCTTGCGGCTCATGGGACCGCCCCTGCGGTTTCCGGCGGCTGCAGCCGGTTTTGTTGACTCTTTTGACTGTGCTTTACCTTTCACCTTACCTCTTCGTTTTACCTTGCTGAGCAATGGTTCCATCTTCATTCCTTTCTTCAGCTTCCCACGTCCTTCTTGCTTCTCCTTTGCTTCACCTTGATCTTGCCTTGGTTTCCTTTGGTTTGGAAGAGAGTTTGTTGTGGCTAGAGTGTGTGTGGATGCTAGTGATGTATGTTGCTGAGCTTGGAAGCCAGCTTTGGTGTGTGTTGATCCTCCCTGCAGCCTAGGATCTTCAGTAGTGGTGAGTGCTTGTTCTTCTCCTTCTCTTCTTCTTTGATTCAATCTTTCTAGCTTAAGATTAGATGTATGCTAAGGATATTGATGGTTGGTATGTGTATGTGCATGTGGTGTGTGGTTTTGGAATGGTAAGGACGTGATTTGATCACGTGAAGAGCCCAAGAAGAATCACGAGATCTTGTTCTGCACTGTCGCCGCCCCCGCGGCCAAAAGTCACCGCCCCTGCGGACCTTGTGCCGCAGCGCCCGCGCCGTGCCAGCGTCATGCCTGCGTTGCCAGCGACCCTTGTCACCGCCCCCGCGGTTGAGTGCCACCGCGCCCGCGGTTTCCTGCGTTCCGCCCCTGCGTCCTCCGTTCACGCAGGTGCGTCTTGTCCCGGGACTACCTATAGTTAGGTAGTTCCTTTCCTTTCTAGTATGAGGAACTTAGTACCATGCTAGGATTCGGATGTTGACGAGTATGATATAGATATGCCGGTTACGGCTTTAAGGTTACAAGTTGGATATGATCCCTTATGGATCCCTTGGGTCTAGGTGTGACCCCTTTGTGTGATAGGATTGTGATATATATATATATGTGTGTCTTGTATAGGCTGAGTTGTCCTCCAGTTTGGAGTGGACGTTTCTGAGAGTTGTTCGTAGCGAGTTACTTCTGAGATCGAGGTAAGTCCATAGAACTTACTTAGCTACTATCCTTATAGTAGATGTATGCTTGAGTGGTGTGTGTGTTTTATGCTTTATAGCATGTGTTATTATGGTCACCGACCTATGTTATACTGACCGCCCATTGTAGTGGCCGTGATAACCTTTCTCTTTCATCCCGTAGTGGAGTCTGGGAGGTTCTCTGTAGTCAGGCCAGATCTGGTATACGGGAAGGACCCTCACCACTCCCACAGGGTACACGGGAGGTGTGCTGATACTACTCCAGCTGGCTAGAGTACTCAGAGGCGGGGATTATATTCCTCGTGTCACCTATCTTCATATATATCTATTTATACGATTAAGTGATTCGACTTGTTAAAGATAATAAACCGGGTAAATGTTTGATATCATGCTGAAGTGTTTATTATATCTGATATGTGATTGTGCTCTAGCATCTTCTTATATATGTGTATAGTTAGCTAATGGTTTTATACCGTGTTGTAGATCCTTTGCAGGTTAGGAGAGCTGCAGAGTGATCTAGAGGAGTGATCTGCTGAGGGTTCCGTACACTGGGGTCATACTCGTGGGTTACGGGATATTTTGATCATGTATATACGTTATGTTTTGTTTGTACTCAGCAGCGTTGTATAAACCTTTTGATACTTTTATAACAGTTTGATGTTTTGTATTTAATCTATCGGTGCCTTGTTGTAAGATTCTATGAACTTGTTGTCAGGCTAGGGTCAGGATCCATTGTGAGATCCTAGCCTAGTAGCACTCCGAGTCCTACGGATTTGGGGTGTTACAAAGTTGGTATCAGAGCCCAGGTTGACAACAATGGCACTAATAATCTGCAATAAAGTTCGAATAGATAAATAAACAGAACCCGAAAGGGGTCTGACTTTTCAAAAGGATTTGGTTTTGAAATGAGTACAAAATGATTTGGGATATCGTGTACGTGAACCATCGCCCCTCTGAAGATTTCGACAGTATAGGTATATATATATATATATATAGATAGATACTATTTGATGTGACGTGTGATATATATATATATCTATACATACGGCATATATATAGCCTCCTGAGTAGGTTACGTCCTCTGCAGATGTTTCAGACTAGAGCACCTGCAAATGGACGGGTTAGAGGTAGAGGTAGACCCCCTCTAGGTAGAGGACGGGGTAGGATTCCTGCTGCTGATGTACAGGTAACAGTAGCGCTTCAGGAGAATGTGGATGAGAGTGCCGCCTCGGGGATTGGGAATGGTATAGCTGAGAGACATACACACAGCGAGTCCAGTCAGATGACTCGGGTTATGTCATTATGATGGGACCGGATTTCCGTGCGTATATTAGACAAGTGGAGGAGGCTGCTAGAGCAGGTGAACGTATTCCTGATCTGCCAGTACAGGGGGAATCATTTGAAGGATTGCATAGAATTACTCAGGTGCCAGTTGTACCGGCACGTGCTGCTGAGATTACCCGAGTTTTAGGGGAGCATAGAAGGTCTGGGAAGAGACAGCGGATAGGACAGATCAGTGATACTGGTGGGGTTGTTGGCTCAGGGCAAGGCCAGAATCACTAGAGTCAACCCCCACCTGTACCAGTTACAGATCAAGGACGGCGATGTTTTAATTGTTGTAAGTATGGACATACGCAACGAACGTGCACGAGGCAAACAGTGACTTGTTATATCTGTGGCAGACGAGGTCACAGACATATTTTCTATAGACATGGTGGAGCTTTGTCTCAACCGGGTTCTTTTCCTGTTAGGGTAGCTGGGGGTGGACAGAGGTCATCTCAGCAACATCAGCGACAACAACCTGGGCCAACCAGAGGTGTTGAAGGAATGGTAGGTTCTGAACGATACCAGAGACGCTCAAGTTACCCCGCAACTGCATTGGTTGCTGCTACGGGTCCACGGTGTTTTAACTGTAATGATCCTGGACATTTACGACCAACATGCACGTATCCGTTAGTGACTTGCTTCACTTGTGTGGTGGGCAAGGTCACCTGGAGATTTTCTGTAGATGGGGTGGAGTTCTATCACAGCAAAGTTCTTTTCCTGCCCTTGCAGTGGGAGGTGGACAGAGATTACCTCAGCAGATACAGGGACCGTGGAGAATCCCAGATTGCCTTACTACTCCGGGAGCTGCTCCGGGCCGAGTAGAGGCTTAGGTCGGGATGGTGATGTTTGTGGACACCAGAGGACCACAAGGTCTAGTTTTGCACTGAGGAGTGCAGAGGAGCCAGCCACACCGACTACAGGCCCCCAAAATTTCCGACCACTCTTTTATTTCGATGCCTGTATAGAGTACCTGAGCCTAGATGTGGTTGAGGAATACCCTTTAGTATAGGGTTACCGAAGGTAGTGGGGTCAGAGGTACCCGTGAGATCCGTGACTGTCCCGTTTCTGTAGGACCCGTGTGTTACTGGTTGATCTTTGTATCATGCCAGTAGTGTATGAGAATATCCTTTTAGTTATGGTTTGGAGGGTTAGGCATCAGACTGTATGATATGTAGGTAGGAGGACTGTCACAGTCTCCACCGAGTTAGGTCAGGTATAGTGACCAGTGCGGTACATGCAGCGAAATTGATTATACAGGTGATGAGGCCTTCTGGTGTTATGTGGGGAGAGTCCAGCGTTAGAGGATATCCCAGTTGTTTGTGAGTTTACTGATGTTTTTGCTGAGCCGTCCAGTTTGCCGCCTCAGAGGAGTGTGGATTTCAGTATCGAGTTAGAGCCTGGTACGAGACCCATCTCGAAGGCCCATACTGGATGGCGCCTGTCGAGATGCTGGAGCTGAAGAAGCAACTCGAGGAGTTGGCTGAGAAGGGCTTCATTCGCCCTAGTGTGTCCCCATGGGGA
Organism: Fagopyrum tataricum; assembly: GCA_002319775.1. Taxonomy (NCBI): domain Eukaryota; kingdom Viridiplantae; phylum Streptophyta; class Magnoliopsida; order Caryophyllales; family Polygonaceae; genus Fagopyrum; species Fagopyrum tataricum. The sequence continues at coordinate 8,885,947 of CM008280.1, forward strand.
GCACCTGTCCTCCTCGTACAGAAGAAGGACGGATCACTGAGGTTATGCATAGATTACAAAGAGCTGAACAAGGTGACCATCAAGAACAAGTATCCACTACCGTGCATTAATGATTTGTTAGATCAGCTACAGGGAGCGACTGTGTTCTCCAAGATTGACCTGCGTTCCGGGTATCACCAGTTGAGGGTGAGGGAGCAGGATGTGCACAAGACAACATTCTGGACCAGATATGGCCACTACGAGGTTGTAGTGATGCCATTTAGGCTTACGAATGCCCCAGCCGTCTTGATGGAGTTGATGAACAGTATCTTCATCGACTTCCTGGATCAGTTGTGGTGGTTTTATTGATGACATTCTAGTATACTCTCGCAGTGGAGAGGAGCATGCAGGACATCTGAGGACTGTATTGCAAGTTTTGCGGGATAGAAAACTTTATGCTAAGTTCTCTAAGTGTGAGTTCTGGATGCCAGAGGTAGCATTCCTGGGTTCCATTGTTTCCACCAAGGAATCCAGATGGATCCGGTGAAGATAGAGGTTGTAGCAGCACGAACGATACCGACGAACGTCAAGGAAGTACGTAATTTCCTTGGCCTAGCCGGCTATCACAGACGCTTTGTGGAGGGCTTTTTTATGATTACCCATCCACTGATGAGGTTGTTGAGGAAGACTACCAGATTTGTGTGGTCTGATCAGGATATGCAGAGTTTGGAGTAGCTGAAGAGATGTCTAATTTCCGTTCCTGGGTGGGCACGGCCAGAGAGTACAGTTGATTTTGTGGTTACAGAGATGCATCCAAGCTAGAATTTGGAAGTACATTGATACAGCAAGGTTGACAGTTCAATAGCAGTGACAAAGAGACTTGATTTGGTTAGAGTGGATATCTAGTTTCCTGATGAAGATCCGAGAAGGGATATTTCAGAATGAGGCCCCGCCGTTCCTACTAGGAGCAGATGGAGCTTTGAAACGCCGCAATCGCGTCTGGGTACCGCTGATGCGGAGTTGAGCCAGAAGATTTTGCAGGAGGCATTGTACGCCATAGTCAGTGCACCCTGGTACGAGTAGATGTACCCGGATTTGAGACGTTGTAGTGATGGTTAGGGCTAAAGCCCGATGTAGCCGGAATTATGGCACCGTGTGCGACCTACCAACAGGTCAGGATAGAGCACCACAGACCGGGAGGTGAGCTCCACCCACTTCCTTTTCCACAGAGGAAGTGGGAGGACATCACCATAGATGTTGTGATTGGGTTGAGACCGAATCGAAGATTGATATTATCGGGGTATCGTAGACAGATAGACGAAGACGGCACATTTCCTTTCTATTCGGGAAACGTGGCTGATGAGCAGATTAGCTGAGGAGTACACTAGACAGACAGTGAGACTCCATGGGGTACCGAGGACGATCGTCTCAAGCAGAGATGGACGATTTACCTCGAGATTCTGGCAGCAGATTCAGACTGCCCTAGGGACGAGTTTGCACTTCACGACTGCGTTTCATCCTCAGATAGATGGTCAGTTAGAGAGGACCATTCAGACGCTGGAGGATATGTTGCGAGCTTGTGTGTTGGATTGGGGACAGGTGTGGAGACGGATCATCTTCCACTAGTTGAATTCTCACACAATAATGGTTGGTATGCATCTTTTCGGATGGCCCTAGGAGGCATTGTATGGATAGAGATATCGGACTCTGTTAGGCTGAGATGAGCAGAGCAGTGACAGTGATTTGACACCTGATCAGGTTCAGGATGATGGGATTCGAGTAGCCCTGGTTAGAGAATGATTGTTGACTGTGCAGAGCCGTCAGAGGTCGTATACAAATAGGAGGCGTAGACCTCTAGAGTTTAGAATTGGAGCCTAGTATGGCTGAGAGTGTCTCCGACACGAGGTGTTAGATGCTTTGACATATATTAAGAGGAAGTTGAGAGCGTATCTGGCCTTAGAGTTCAGAGTTGGACCGTTTGAGTTGCTGGATCGGATTAAGAGCGCAACTTATAGATAGCCCTGTCTCCGAGATTCGAGGATTTACCCTAGGTTTCATGTGTCTCAGCTGAGGGACTACATACCAGCTCCGAGACACACTGTGAGTTATGATGATTTGGTGGTTGAGCCAGACCACATCTGTATCAAGCATTCTATTACAGTCCTAGGCAGAGGCATGAAATGTCTGCGTGTATAGAACCTTCCTGTGTTGAGAATACAGTGGTTGAGACGAGAACCTGATGAGGCTACGGGAGAGACTGGGGATAGTATCCAGAGGAACTATCCAGAGTTATAGGCGATGATAGATATACCTATAGGATCCAGGAGTAGGTCTTAGGACTAGCCTGAGGAGCGATATGATTACGTGCATATGTGCTTATGTGCTTATATGCTATGCTATGTTTATTTCGTGCTAGTTATGATGTGTTTATGATCTTACTAGATCTTCTTATGCTAGTATGACTGTTAGGTATAGCCGGAGATGGTTCTTACCTCCATGCTATTGTGATATGACTGTTAGGGATAGCTGGAGATGGTTCCTACCTCCATGCTATTTTGATGGACATAGTTTGGATGGAGATGTCTTCTCCATGCCCCGATGATGGTTTGGCTAAAGATGTCCCTCTACGCCCCGGATAGTAGTGTGATCTTTTGAGGTATAGTGTCATATGAGTTGATACCTTATGTACGAGATGTGATACCTCCGATAGAGAGAGTGTATTCCGATGCTGAGTCCGAGAGGTTTCCGGGTTTGTGCAAGTTTCGGGACGAAACTTGTTTTTAGGGGGGAGGGATGTAAGAGCCGTAGTCTTTCGGACCGAGATCGAATCATAGCCGAGATTGGCCTTTCCGCACCCGCGGGCATGACCGCCGCCCCTGCGGCTCATGGGCTGAGTTGTCCTCCAGTTTGGAGTGGACGTTTCTGAGAGTTGTTCGTAGCGAGTTACTTCTGAGATCGAGGTAAGTCCATAGGACTTACTTAGCTACTATCCTTATATTGGATGTATGCTTGAGTGGTGTGTGTGTTTTATGCTTTATAGCATGTGTTATTATGGTCACCGACCTATGTTATACTGACCGCCCATTGTAGTGGCCGTGATAACCTTTCTCTTTCATCCCGTAGTGGAGTTTGGGAGGTTCTCTGTAGTCAGGCCAGATCTGGTATACGGGAAGGACCCTCACCACTCCCACAGGGTACACGGGAGGTGTGCTGATACTACTCCAGCTGGCTAGAGTACTCAGAGGCGGGGATTATATTCCTCGTGTCACCTATCTTCATATATATCTATTTATACGATTAAGTGATTCGACTTGTTAAAGATAATAAACCGGGTAAATGTTTGATATCATGCTGAAGTGTTTATTATATCTTATATGTGATTGTGCTATAGCATCTTCTTATATATGTGTATAGTTAGCTAACGGTTTTATACCGTTTTGTAGATCCTTTGTAGGTTAGGAGAGCTGCAGAGTGATCCAGAGGGGTGATCTGCTGAGGGTTCCATACACTGGGGTCATACTCGTGGGTTACGGGATATTTTGATCATGTATATACGTTATGTTTTGTTTGTACTCAGCAGCGTTGTATAAACCTCCTTTTGATACTTTTATAACAGTTTGATGTTTTGTATTTAATATATCGGTGCCTTGTTGTAAGATTCAGTGAACTTGTTGTCAGGCTAGGGTCAGGATCCATTGTGAGATCCTAGCCCAGTAGCACTCCGAGTCCTACGGATTTGGGGTGTTACAGTTTTCAAATATAAGTAAAGTATTAACTTCTCAAATCTCAAGCGACATAATGAGGCAACACAACCATCTGTTTTAGAAAGATTTTTTCAAATATCAGGCAAATCATTTGATTTCTCAAGGGACACGAGGCAACAATTTCCAACACAACATTCAAATCTGTATTTCTTAGAAAATCCATATGACCAAAAGGGACATGAGGCAACGTATCCGTCTTTTTTCATATATCAAGGTAAATTATTAACTTCTCAAATCTCAGGCAACATGATGAGGCAACACATCCGTCTGCTTTAGACAATTTTTTTCAAATTTAGGCAAATCATTTGACTTCTCAAGGGACATGAGGCAACAATTCCCAACACAACATTCAAATCTGAATTTCTTAGACAACCCATCGGATCCAAAGGGACGAGGCAACATATCCATCTTTTTAGATAGATCGTTTTCAAATATCAAGTAAATTATAGACTTCTCAAATCTCAAGCGACATGACGAGGCAGACGAAGAAGGAAAGGCGATTCCATCCCGATCTCTGTTCCCGATTTAGTTTGAGTCATGGTAGAAACCATAGACGAGAAAAGCAGCGAGCACGAGTCCCTTTCTTATTAGATAAGGTTGCTCGCACGCTAGCTCACCTCGTTCGTTTCTTCGATTCTATTTTTCAGAGAGACTTTTCTTTTTCTCCTTCTCAGGCTTTCGAACGAGGGACCCAGCCAGAGTCCACGCCTCCCCTGCGCTTTTTCATCCACAACACTTCTCAAACCGTATCCAGCCAGGGGAAGGTGCCTATAGAAAGCGTTTTACTAACTCCAACCAGGGGAAGTAGGCTAGCCTCGGGGGCTAAAATCAACGAGCGAGTGTTTTTGACCCACAGTGTTTTTGGCTAGGCTAGTAGAGAGGGTCTGAAGTAGCGTTGGCTGGTACTTGTCTTTCAGCCAAACCTGTGCCAGTCAAAAATAGGTGTACTATCGGAGCAAGGGACAAGGAAACTAAAGCGCGTGACGTTAGCGTAACGGCTTCCGCTTAAGTGCGCGAAATCCGTTGACTTTTCACGGGACATGAGGCAACAACTATGAACACATCATTCAAATGTGAATTTACAGCCCATATGACCCAAAGGGACATGTTGTCTTATATTGCAGTAGAACAACCTCAATTTTAGAGCATTGATAGTATAAAGAAACTGTAAAAACAACCCAAGATTAAAATACCGATCAAAACAAGTCACACAATGCAGCAGTACAATAGTGCAATAGTTTTAATCTTAAGATTTTACAATGCGTAGTGTATGTTCTTATCTCCAAATAGTGAAGAAGTAAAATCGAAAACCCTAACACATGTATCTGTGAAATCCTTTTGTACCAAGCCATATATTTTTTTTTAAACAATCTTACGGTTGTGCTTCTCAACTTCATTAGCGACATGAATTAGCGACAAGAATGATGGGGGCAATCTTGGAGAAGAGTGCAGAATCTCACTATTGTGATTCTCAATTTGATTAGCACACCAATGATGGGGCAATCACAGATATTTCTAAATCAAGAATGAATAAAGAGATAATTAGGTACATTAGAAACCCTAGGGTTGTGCTTTTCAACTTCATTAGCGACATCAATGATGGGGCAATCACATATTTCGAAATCAAGAATCAAGAAAGAGATAATTACGTACATTAGCAACCCCCTAGGGTTGTGCTTTTCAGCTTCGTAATGGGGGCAATCTTGGAGAAGAGGGCAACCGGATCTGGATTTCAGACAACGCATCAACGTCTCTGAGGCGGCTGATTAGACGATTCACCACTAGATCTGGATTTTAGGACGAGTAGCAACTAAGTTTCAGACAACGCATCAATCGAAATCGTCTAATCAGCCGTTTAGCCAAGATTTCAGACAGCGCATCAATCGAAATCGCCGAAGAGGAGAGGCGGCATTAGTGTAAGAGAGAGAGAACGTGGAGGTGAATAATAAACCTCATGCTTTGTTTATTTTTGATTTGGAATGTGCTTTAACTAAACGCTCCCTATCCAGAATCCACTACAGATTATAGCCGTTAGATCGTGAACATAGGGAGGTCTTATTTTTGATTTGGAATGTGCTTTAACTAAACGCTCCCTATCCAGAATCCACTACGGATTATAGCCGTTAGACCGTGAACATAGGGAGGTCTTATTTTTGATTTGGAATGTGCTTTAACTAATCGCTCCCTATCCAGAATCCACTACGGATTATAGCCGTTAGACCATGAACATAGGGAGGTCTTATTGTGGTTTTTCTAAATATATTTTTCAATTTATGTTTATAAACATCATCCAAAAAACTACCGATTTTATTATCACAGTAGTGGATCAGTGGTTTTTAAGTTAGATTTTTTAACTTTGTACTTTATTCCATGATATTATTAAAAAAAACAACCAAATCTCATAAATTTTACACCTTTTTATCAAACATATTATTATATACTAAATAATCTTAGTCATTTCTTAGTAAACAACCAAACAACATCCTCTCCCATTTCTTATATCAACATTATTTTTATCTAAAAATTAATATTATTATATACTAAGAAACCGTATGTGCTCTTATTATTATCAACCGTTAATAAGACAGACAAGAAAACGCGTATCCAAGATACGTCTAACCCAAATATTCGAACACTTCAAAATTTGCAAATAACGGTTAACCTGTGAAATTTAAATAATAAACATCTTATTTTATAAATATCACGATCAAATATAATGTTTGAATGTTATTTTAAAATCTTTAACTTGGATTAATGAAATCACTTAATTGTGTTTATTTATATCATATATCAATTTATTATAAAGCATATTTCTCATAATAACTATTTAATAAGTATGACAAAGATTATTCATTAACATTGATTTAAACTTGTTTATTAATAATTGGATATCAAAGTTTTATATCACTTGCTCATTTCATGAGACGGCAATATACAAATTCACGTATATAAATGTACGTATTTTCTCAACTAAAAATTAATTTAAAGTTGGTTTTTTCTCTTGGTATTTTCGAGGTTCAGATTTTTCCTCTTGATATCACTAAGTTTCAAAATTCCTCTTGATACCCTCGAGGTTTGGTTATTTTTCCATCCGTGCCCATTTTAAAAATTGTCATCATTCATCTAAACTCTGTTAACAGAAATTTAGAAAGAAAAAGGAAATTAAAATATTTACTCAGTTTTTAAAGTAAATTAAAATTAGAAAGAAAGAAAAAGAAAGAAACGTACCAGGTAATAGTCTCGTCACCGTCGGCTGCTCTTGTCACCTCAGGTAATAGTCTCGATTTCTATAGTTTTTTTGTTTCCTGATTTAGGGTTTGTAATCTTTATCCCCCAGTTTATCTATTTTGAATCCAACTTTGTTTATCTGAGCCCGCCTGAACTTCTCTGAGTTGTGCTTCAATTTGATTAGCTTGAATTTCCCTTTATGCAATTTTACGATTTGACATTATTTGTTGCATAAAAGAGTAGATTCTAGTTTAACATTCCTATGTAATTAGGTTTTGTTATAAAGCATTGTCAAATGAATGGTTTTTTTGCTAACTTTGTTTTGCCTATCTGAATGTCTTTTATTCTAACTTTCTTTGCATAACTGATATTTTTTGTTAATTTAGTTTCTGCCTAATTGTTATTTGTGAATTCGATTATAAAAATTATTGAGGCTAAAATCTCATTTTTACCCTTTTTTCCTTTTTTCATCTATTTCATATACAATAAAAAAAAAAGTATTTTCATAATTTTAACCTTCACTTATTTTCATATTATGATGTGTTACGACATCCGAATAAAGTACGCTCAAAGATGGTTGCGATAGTCGGATGAAGATGAAGCCGAAACAAGGGCCGAATTGCAAACCAATTATAGATGAAGAACGACAAACGAAGAGGAAGATGAAATAGAAACAAGAAGAGGGATAATCGACAGCCGTAAGGAAGAAGACGGGGAAGAACGGGAAAGCAAAGTTCGCATGTTCCAAAATCGCCAGTTAGGGTTTGGTTTGAGGGTGAATACGAAAAGTCATGAGCGAGAAGAATGAGGGATTTGAAACAACGCAAAATTTATGATGTTGCGCTCCTCACTCCGTCAATTTTAAAAATGTTATCCGGTTTTTTATTTATTTTAATTAGAAAAATAATAAGAGCTTACTTTGTTTCTAGACTACAAAAAAAATTTCACATCCTATTATTCTCTTATAAAAAATTATTGAGGCTATTATCTCATTTTTACCATTCTTTTTTTTTTCATCTCTTTCATCTACAAAAAAAAAACAAAAAAACAATTACCATATTTTCTTCTTCATAATTTTACATTTCCCTTATTTTCATACTCATCTTTAATTTTACGTCACCACAAGGACCCAAGATTATGATGCGCTACCACAAGGACCGAATATTATGATGCATTTCATCATTTTCCAAGTGATGTTAAAATTTTGACTTGTAAAATATCTGGATATGTTTAGGTACATGTTATACATAACAAATAATAACGATGCTCATGCCTGCTACTGACTATTGCTACACTAAATATTGACTGAATTTGACAACATGATAAAACATAAACATTCAAAGTTTCTAGGAGTTTTAAGATCAAACATTCATAGTATTTGATCCCTAAATACACAAATAAGCTCCTAAATATATACCCTTAAGCTGGAGTATTGGCATCCCTCTTCCAATAATCACTAGTCTTGAATGAAGTTGTGCATATCATGATCATATTGCTTACCTCCATTCTCATCAAAATGCATAATTAAGTAGCAACTTTCGCAAAAGTAAGAGGGATTATCGGCCGCCCAATGTCATCAATTGTCATACACGTTGCCTTGAAGACTTGACACACACAATATTTTTGTACCCTGAATTTGTGTTGAAAGCTCACCAACGGATATGCTACCCGGTTATTGTAATCCCCCGGGTGTACCAGCCTCATGTCTCTAATCACAATCTCGTGCTTGCAATCACCCTGTTCAATGCTCACACAAAATATTTATACTACATACTAAATGTTGCATAGTTTAGTTTAAAAGTCTGCATAAAGCATGACATCCAAGAGCACACAATAACCCTACATTTTCCGTAACATCTTATCTCTCTATGCGTAACATGATCTAGTAAGATTGGGTGTGGGGATGGTATAGTATTTGTTTGGGATATTTGAACAACCATTTTCATGATTTCAAAACTACAAAGTAGTAGGTTTCGACATGAAAAAGGAAAAACTAGGTCAACAACAAGCAATCAGCATAAAGAACATAGTAACATGCAACAGTCATACATTTTCTGTAACATCCTCAATCTATACAACATTCACAAAGCTTATATATAGTTTATTGAGTCGTAAATATGAAATTATCATTACACTAAGAAGTATGTGGCTTGTTATTAGGGTGTTTGGTTGGGTAATGTTATAAGCAACAATTTTTAGAAAGGTATATTTACAACACCAACCACCAATTATGCCCTCTTACTAGACCTGGGCATCCTCGGGCTGGACCCAAGCTCAAATTTTGCCCGTTTATGCGGGCCGGTTTCGGGCTGGGTCCGGACTCCGGGCCGGCAAGTGAGTTTGAATCCAACCGTCCCGGACCCGGGCAGCCCGCTGGGTCCCGGATTTTTTTCTCTCTGCACTGTTATGCCACTGGTTACTGCTGCTGAGTGCTGGCTGTTACTGTTAGTCCTGTTACTTGTTAATAATTGTTATAAAGAAAAATTCAAATGTGAATATCCGATAAATCCAATAATAAATAAGTACCAAGTCAGAAGTTCTAAGTTCAAAACATTAAACAAGTTCAAAGTCCAAACATTACAAACCAAACACAAAATTCAATGTCCAAAGACAAAATCCTAAGTCCAAACATAATAAACAAGTTCAAAGTCTACAAATTGATGGTTGCGCTTTCATCATCTCCATCTTCAATATCCTCCGCATCTTCACTACCAATTTTAAGAACTTTGGATGGACCTTGAATACAAGTAAACAACAACAAAAACTAGTTAGTAAATACAATTTATACATAACACATTAACACTTTTATGTAACAAAAATATTTGGATTTATTACCTTTCCGCAAGCCCTTCACACGTAGTCAATCTTCATAGCATGAGAGTTCTTCAATTGTTGAGGGTGCAAGAGAACTTCTAGTGGCCTTTATAATTTTCTTCCCCAAGCTAAATGCGGATTCAGAAGGCACACTAGATATTGGGACACTTAGAATATCACGAGCCAAAGCAGATAAAGATGGAAAACGCCGACAATTATGCTTTCAATAGTCTAAAATTGGCAACTCTTTGACACCACTAGCAACATCATCAAGATAAATCTGAAGCTCTGACCGGCTGGAAATTTTCTTTTTCTTACTCAAATGATTAAACAATTCAGCACGAGCACTAAATACACTCCTCCGAACAGAACTATCCGAATGCCTATTTGATACAACATCTGAATCACTCGAATCAGCTTCACAAGATACCACAACTCTATAGTCATCCATCAGTTCAAGTAAGGTTGCCTTAACCTTTTCAACCATATCATTAGCATAACTTTCTCCAGACAACTTCTCATAACAATAAGAGACTCCTTCCACATTAGACTGAGGGTCCAAAATAGCAGCACATGACAACAACAAATTATACTCAGACCAATACTTCTCAAACTTCTTTTGCATCTCAATCATCATTTTAGTTAGCATACTTGAAGGACCATCAATAATACTAGACAACACCATCTGAATAGTCCAAACCCCATGAAAATAAACATTGGAAGTAGGAGATTTAGAGGCTGAAAATTCATGGGTTATATCATAGACTTGGCCTAGAAAATTCTGAAGTTCAACAACTTTATCCACTCAACCAATGTCAAGGAATACATCTTCAAGTCTGAATCATTGCTAAGAAAACTTTCCACAACATCTTGAAAATACAAATAACGTTCCAACATTGTAAAAGTAGAATTCCATCTAGTTGGTGTATCCAAACGCAACCTCTTAACACAACTTAAACCAAAATTTATAGTTGCAATTTCATAAAATTTCTTTCTCTTTGGAATAGAATTCTTCAAAGATATGACTACTTTCCTTATCTTCACCACAACATCATCAATAAGTTTTAAACCAGCTTGAACTATTAAATTGATGATATGACAACAACAACAACGCATATGAAAAAATTCTCCACGTAATACCAAAGAGTGTTTCCTTAAAAGATGACTTCGTAGAGATACTATCATGGTATCATTGTAAGATGCATTGTCTAGTGTCATGGTGGAAACCTTATCAGCAATTTTCCATTCACCTAAACACAACAAAATCTCATGTGCAAGAGAAACACCATCAAAAGGAGGAGTTAAAGCTGCAAACTTAATTATCCTTTTTTTGCAAGTTCCATTCTCTATCAACCCAGTGTGCAGTTATACACATAAACTTATCAGGTGTGTTTTCACTCCTCCAATTATCAGTAGTAAAACTAATTCGGCCTGGTGTCTCATGTAATTCAGCACAAACAAATTTCTTTTCCTCCGAATAATGAGTCATTTCATCTCTCTTAATAGTATATCTACTCATCAGATTGAAATCAGGCAACACAACATTCATAAAGTACTTAAAAGTTGGTTCCTCAACAATACTAAATGAATGTCCACCAGACACAACAAAAGCACACAATGCATTACGGACTTCTTCTAAACTAGGAATAGGTTTTCTCAACACCATTTGATTCCATTCTCACCAGTATTACTATTAGATGCACTACTAGAAATGCAAAACGATTTAATATCACGAGAACGACGTGCAGGACATGAATCAACATGTCTCTTAAGATGAGATGTACCACTAGAAGAAGCACCGTTAAAAATTTTCTTACAGTGATTGCAGACAGCAGTAACGGTTCCATTGTCGAGCACGTGTCTTGTCATATTGTCCCAAACTAATGATGTCAACTTTTTTCCTCGATTGGTACATTGAACGCTTGGTTCTACTTCCACACAATCATCATTGTTTTGGTTGTCCATAATTCCAATCTACACACAATTTCAAAAAATAAATATATAATTATTTTTATATAACATGACATCCTAGTTAAAAGTTATACGTTTGCAGTATTTACTATAATCTCGTATGGAACTCTATTGTGTTATATTTTGTTAGTTTTGGATCTATTATGGTCACTATAAATCTGTTAGTACTTGTATACAAATCTTCTCTTAAATTAATCATACGCAGGCATCTATCTACTTTGTGAAGATGACTTATTCGTGTGATACAATAAACCTCTGCTTAATCATATAAAGAAGTAATGTTTGGCCCTTTAAATACAATCTGACCAATAGTACTATCAGTATTTTGCTAATTAAGTATGTACATCTAGAGCAATAGTGACGAACCTTGAAGAAGCATATCCGCATATTGCTAATTAAGTACTATCAGTATCAGTATTTTGCTAATTAAGATGAATTGCTAATTAAGTATGCATCTATCTAATTTAGAATATATTCAATACGACAATGTCACAGTAGTCACATTACCACTAAGTTCACGAACCTTGAAGAAATACAGTACAAATTGTACAATAAATAGGGTAAGAGTGTAAGAGACTAACCTTGAAGAAGAGTAGAAGACGGCCAAGCTTCGTCCAAGTGAAGATACGAGCAATGCGAGATGGCGACAACGATGGGCGTCACGGGCGACAGCGACGGCCAAGCTTCGTCCAAGTGAAGACGGCCAAGCTTCGTCCAGAGAAGGGAAGAGACGAGCTTCGTCTAGAGAAGTGAAGAGACGAGCTTCGTCCAAGACTCCAAGGGAAGAGAGGTGCGGCCGCCGAAAGAGGATTGCATTGTAGGGTTCTGAGGTTCTCACTTCTCAGTTCTTTTGTGAATCTGGATTTACAAAACGTCAAAACACATAGTTTTGATTTTTTTTAAACGGGCAGCTGGGTCTGCCGTACCCACCCAGCGGGCTCGGCAGGCCGGACCTAGAGGCCCGTTCGGGCCTACCCCTCATGCCATACCCGCCCGTTTTCGCGGGCGGGCGGGCGGGCCTGGGTTTGCCCAAGTCTAGGCACTGCATACAAATATGAAAATGTGTTATATTATAATTGAACCACTCCAAAACATGTTTTGAGTAGTTGTTGAGGACTTATTGTATAAACTAAGGATGCCCAGAGCCTTCCCTTTTTAGAAAGTGAGGATATGAACAACAATGGTAGAAGTTAGAATAAAATCGAAACACTCACCATGAAAGATATCATCGGGAGTTGTTGATCGAAACTGAGCAATTGTTAAGGGCGTCAAGCAAAATTAAAACTTTACCCTCTTCCACCCAAACCGAAGATGTAACACCCCGAATACGTAGGACTCGAGGCGCTACTGAGCTAGGATCTCACAATGGATCCTGACCCTAGCATGACAACAACTTCACTGAATCTTACAACAAGGCACCAATAGATTAAGACAAAACATAGAAACTGATATATATATATATATATATATATATATATATATATATATATATATATATATATATATATATAGAGTACTGCTGAGTACAAAGTCAAACTGAAATCCGTACAATAATGATAAACCCAAAATCCCACGAATACGCCCAGTGTACGGAACCCTCAGTAGATCACCCCTCTGGATCACTCTGCAGATCTCCTAACCTGCAAAGGATCTACAACACGGTATAAAACCGTCAGCTAACTATACACATATATAAGAAGATGCTAGAGCACAAACACACATCAATAATATTAACACATCATCATGATATCACACATTTACCCGGTTTATTATCTTTAATAAGTTAAATCACTCAATCGTATAAATAGATGTATATGAAGATATGTGACACGAGGAATATAATCCCCGCCTCTGAGTACTCTAGCCAGCTGGAGTAGTATCAGCACACCTCCCGTGTACCCTATGGGAGTGGTGAGGGTCCTTCCCGTATACCAGATCTGGCCTGACTACAGAGAACCTCCGAGTCTCCACTACGGGATGAAAGGGAAAGGTTATCACGGCCACTACAATGGGCGGTCAATATAACATAGGTCGGTGACCATAATAACACATGCTATAAAGCATATAACACACACACCACTCAAGCATACATTCAATATAAGGATAGTAGCTAAGTAAGTCCTATGGACTTACCTCGATCTCAGAAGTAACTCAAGTATGATCAACTCTCCGACTGGTCCACTCCACACTGGAGGACAACACGGCCTATACAAGGCATACATATATATATATATATCAAACTCCTATCACACAAAGGGGTCACACCTAGACCCAAGGGATCCATAAGGATCATATCCAACTCGTAACCTCAAGGCCGTAACCGGCATATCTATATCATACTCATCAAAAACCGATACCTAGCATGGTACTAGCTCCCTCATACTAGGAAAGGAAAGGAGCTACCCAACTATGGGTAGTCCCGGGACAAGACGCACCTGCGTGATCAAGGGACGCAGGGGCGGAATGGATAACCCGCAAGCGCGGCAGGAAGAAGCCGTAGGGGCGGTGACAAGGCTGCTGGCTAACGCAGGCGCTGGAGCGGCCGCAATGGCACGGTCTCCGCAGGGGCGGCGGTTTCCAGACGTGGGGGCGGCGACAGTGCAGAATGCAATCTCGCGGCTCCTCTTTAGCTTTTCACGTGATCAAATCACGTCTTCACTCCATCACAAACACACACATGCCACAATATACACATTCCATCAACATCCTATGTCCAAACATCTAATCCTAAGCTAAAGAAATGGAATCCAAGAAGAAAGAAGAGAAGAGGAAGAAGGAAGCTTACCACAATTGTGATCCTAGGCTGCAGGGAAGATCAACACACACCAAATCTGGCTTTCAAGCTCAGCAACACACATCACTAGCATATCAATAACCACCAAGCACAACTTCCAAGCAAAACTTCAAGAAAAACTCAAGCAAGATCAAGGGAAGGGATGAAGAAGCAAGAAGGACGTAAAGCTGGATTGGAAATGTGAAGAAGTAACCCTTGATCAGCCAAGGAAAGGAAAGAAGTAAGGAAATGTAAAGCACGGGCAAGAAGTCAACAAAACCGGCTGCAGCCGCCAGAAACCGCAGGGGCGGTTCCATGAGCCGCAGGGGCGGCAGTCAGGCCCGTGGGTGCGGAAAGGCCAATCTCGGCCAAGCCAATCTCGGCTAAGGACCAAGACTCGGTCCGAAAGAATAGGGCTCTCACCTCTCACCCCCCTAAAAACAAGTTTTCGTCCCGAAACTTGCAAAGTCCTGAAACCACTCGGACTCAAAAGCCGAGGTAAAACTCTCTATAACCTCAAGCATAAGCATGGAGTAACTCATCCACTCCAGCAGCAAACTATACTATCCAAGGCCTAGAGGAAAACCATCTCTAGCCAAACTATAAACGTATCACAAGGCATAGAGGAATCACATCTCTAGCCGTATCAGAACCATAACAGAAAAGCATGGAGGGAGAACATCTCCAGCACTACTATGTCCATCAAAATAGCATGGAGGAAAGAACCATCTCCAGCTAAACCTAGCATGAAATAAACACATCATAGCATATAAGCATATAAGTAGATAAGACTCACCAAGCTAGTACTAAGATCTACTCGGTGATCCTACTGGTGCACCTATCTCGGCATAGAACTCTGGATAGTTCCTCTGGATACTATCCTCAGTCTCCCATGTAGCCTCTTCGGGTCCTCGTCTCGACCACTGTATCCTCAACATGGGAATGTCCTTCGAACGCAGGCGTCTTATACCTCGCTCTAGGACTGCAATAGGATGCTCAACAAACGTGTGGTCCGGCTCAACCACCAAATCCTCATAACTCACAATGTGCCTCGGATCTGGTATGTACTCCCTCAGCTGAGACACATGAAATACAGGGTGAACACTCTCTAATCTCGGAGGCAAGGCTAATCTGTAAGTTGCGCTCCCAACCCGATCCAGAATCTCGAACGGTCCGACATATCGGGGACTCCACTTCCCCTTAATGCCAAAACGCCTAACACCTCGTGTCGGGGACACTCTCAACCACACATGGGCTCCAACCCTGAACTCTAGAGGTCTACGTCTCCTATCAACATAAAACTTCTGACGGCTCTGTGCAGTCAGCATACGCTCTCTAATCAATGTTATTCGAGCCATATCATCCTTAATCTGATCAGGTGCTAAACCACTGACACTGCTCTGCTCATCCCAGCATAACGGGGTACGACATCTTTGTCCATACATCGCCTCATATGGGGCCATCCCAATAAATGTGTAACACCCCAAATCCGTAGGACTCGGAGTGCTACTGGGCTAGGATCTCACAATGGATCCTGACCCTAGCCTGACAACAACTTCACTGAATCTTACAACAAGGCGCTGATAGATGAAAACAAAACATGAAACTGATGTATATATATACCGATCAAAAGTGATACAAGGTACTGCTGAATACAAAAGTCAAAACAAAACCCGTACAATATAAATATCCCAACCACGATATCGTCCCCGTGTACGGAACCCTCAGCAGATCACCCTTCCGGATCACTCTGCAGCTCTCCTAACCTACATCTACAACACGGTATAAAACCGTTAGCTAACTATACACATATATAAGAAGATGCTAGAGCACAAACACACGTCAATAATATTAACACATCATCATGATATCACACATTTACCCGGTTTATTATCTTTAATAGGTCCAACACTCAATCGTATAATAAATGTATATGAATATACGTGACACGAGGAATGTATATATAACCCTCGCCTCTGCGTGCAATAGCTAGTTGGAGTGGTATCAACGCACTTTCCCGTATACCGTATGGAGTGGTAAGCTCCCTTCCCGTATACCAGAACTAACTAGCTTACAGAGAACTTCCCAGACTCCACTACGGGATGAAAGGTAAGTTGTCACAGCCACTACAATGGGCGGTCAATATAACATAGGTCGGTGACCAAAATAACACATGCTATAAAGCACATAACACACACCACTCAAGCATACATCCAATATAAGGATAATAGCTAAGTAAGTCCTATGGATTTACCTCAATCTCAAGAGTAACTCAAGTACGATCAACTCTCCAACTGGTCCACTCCAAACTGGAGGACAACACGGCCTATACAAGGCACACATACATATATATCACAATCCTATCACACAAAGGGGTCACACCTAGACCCAAGGGATCCATAAGGATCAAGTCCAACTCGTAAACCTCAAATCCGTAACCGGCATAACTATATCATACTCATCAACATCCGAATCCTAGCATGGTACTAAGCTCCTCATACTAGAAAGGAAAGGAACTACCTAACTATAGGTAGTCCCGGGACAAGACGCACGTGCGTGAACGGAGGACGCAGGGGCGGAACGTAGGCAACCGCAGGCGCGGTGGAACTCAACCGCGGGGGCGGTGACAAAGGTCGCTGGCAACGCAAGCACGGCGCTGGCACGGCGCGGGCGCTGCGGCACGTCTTCCGCAGGGGCGGTGACTTCTGGCCGCGGGACGGCGACAGTGCAGAATGAAACCTCACGGCTTCTCTTTAGCTCTTCACGTGATCAAATCACGTCTACTCTCTTCCAGATTCATACACATGCCATAACATACCCATACAAACATCAATCCTACATTCAATTATCTAATCCTAAGCTAAGGAAGAAGAAGAACAAGAAAGAAAGAAGAGAAAGAAAGATCACTCACCGCCATTGTGGTCCTAGGCTGCAGGAGATATGAACACACATCAAGGATGGCTTCCCAGCTCAGCATACCATCCACATACACAACAACAAGTACCAAAGCTACACAACTTCCTTCCAAACTCAAGGAACCAAGAACAAGATCAAAGAGAGAAAAGGGAAAGCAAAAGATCGTGAGAGGCTAAAGAACAGAGTGAAATCCTTGCTCTAGTAGCTAAGGGAAAGCTTAAGGGAGAAGGCAAAGGAAAGGGGAAAGCACAAGTCAAAAGAGTCAACAAAACCGGCTGCAGCCGCCGGAACCCGCAGGGGCGGTCCCATGAGCCGCCGGGGCGGAAACCCACAGGGGCGGCCAAAGTGCCCGTGGGTGTGGAAAAGTCTACACTCGGTCAAAGCCAATCTCAGCCATGGTCCAAACTCGGTCCGGAAGAGTAGGTTTCTCACATCTCACCCCCCTAAAAACAAGTTTCGTCCCGAAACTTGCAAGATCCTGAAAACACTCGGACTCAAAAGCCGAGGTAACACTCTCTATAACCTCAAACGTAAGCATGGAGGAAATCATCAACTCCAGCAGTAACTATACTATCCAAGGCCTAGAGGATAACCATCTCTAGCCAAACTATAAACATAACACAAGGCATAGAGGAAGCACATCTCTAGCCGTATCATAACCATAACAAAAAGGCATGGAGGAAGTACATCTCCAGCACTACTATGTCCATCAAAATAGCATGGAGGAAAGAACCATCTCCAGCTAAATCCTAAACGTATCACAATAGCATGGAGGAAAGAACCATCTCCAACTATAAACAGGAAATCATACTAGCATAACAAGATCTAATAAGATCATAATCACCACAAAGCTAGCATGAAATAACATATCATAGCATATAAGCATGTAAGCATATAAGACTCACCAAGCTAGTACTATGATCTACTCGGTGATCCTACTGGTGCACCTATCTCGGCATAGAACTCTGGATAGTTCCTCTGGATACTATCCTCAGTCTCCCATGTAGCCTCATCGGGTCCTCGTCTCGACCACTGTATCCTCAACATAGGGATGTCCTTCGAACGCAGGCGTCTCATACCTCGCTCTAGGACTGCAATAGGATGCTCTACAAACGTGTGGTCCGGCTCAACCACCAAATCCTCATAACTCACAATGTGCCTCGGATCTGGTATGTACTCCCTCAGTTGAGACACATGAAATACAGGGTGAACACCCTCTAATCTCGGAGGCAAAGCTAATCTGTAAGCTGCGTTCCCAACCCGGTCCAGAATCTCGAACGGTCCGACATATCGGGGGCTCAACTTCCCCTTAATGCCAAAACGCCTAACACCTCGTGTCGGGGACACTCTCAGCCACACATGGGCTCCAACCCTGAACTCTAGAGGTCTACGCCTCCTGTCAGCATAAGACTTCTGACGGCTCTATGCAGTCAGCATACGCTCTTTGATCAATGCTACTCGAGCCATATCATCCTGACTCTGATCAGGTGCTAAACCACTGACACTGCTCTGCTCATCCCAGCATAACGGGGTACGACATCTATGTCCATACAGTGCCTCATATGGGGCCATCCCAATAGATGCATGCCAGCTGTTGTTGTAGGAGAACTCAACAAGTGGAAGATGATCCGTCCACACCTGTCCCCAATCCAACACACAAGCTCGCAGCATATCCTCCAGGGTCTGAATGGTCCTCTCTGACTGACCATCGGTCTGAGGATAGAACGCAGTCGTGAAGTGTAAACTCGTCCCTAGGGCAGTCTGAATCTGCTGCCAGAATCTCGAGGTAAATTGCCCATCTTTGTCTGAGACGATCGTCCTCGGTACACCATGGAGTCTCACTATCTGCCTAGTGTACTCCTTAGCTAATCTGCTCACCGGCCACGTCTTCCTGATAGGAATGAAACGTGTCGTCTTCGTCAATTTGTCTATTATGACCCAGATGGCATCAAAACTCCGGCTCAGCCTCAAGCCAGTCACAAAATCCATGGTGACGTCCTCCCACTTCCTCTGTGGAACAGGAAGGGGATGGAGCTCACCTCCAAGTCGGAAATGCTCGATCTTGACCTGCTGGCAGGTCGCACACTGAGCTACAAATCTGGCTACATCGGGCTTCATCCCTCCCCACCAATATATACGTCTCAAGTCCTGATACATCTTACTCGTACCTGGATGTACAGAGTAAGGTGTACAGTGAGCCTCCATCTGCTCCAAGCAGGAACTGTGGTGCCTCATCCCGAGACATCCTATCTCTGATCCTCTGTAAAGTCGGGCAGGTCTCCTGTTTCTGTCGGATCTCCTCCAACAGATCAGAAAGTACCTCAAGAGTACGCAGATGGGCATCCTCATCAAGAAACTGGATGTCCAACTCTAACCAGATCAATTCTCTCTGTAGCTGAGACTGTATCGTCAATCTCGCAATCGCCTACTCTCGAGGCGTCTTCCTGCTCAGGGTGTCGGCGACAACGTTCGCCTTCCTTGGATGGTACAGAATCTCCAGATCAAAATCCTTGATCAGCTCGAGCCACCTACGCTGGCGGTTATTCAATTCCCGCTACGTGAAAATGTACTTCAAACTCTTATGGTCTATGAAGATCTGACATGTAGCACCATACGGGTAATGTCTCCAGATCTTCAGTGCATGAACTACCGCTGCCAACTCCAGATCATGAGTCGGGTAGTTCTCCTCATACGTCTTCAGCTGTCAAGACGCATAAGCAATCACTCTGCCTCTCTGTATCAATACACATCCCAAGCCTAGCTTGGATGCATCACTATAAACCACAAAATCCTCAATACCCTCTGGTTGTGCCAAAATAGGAGCAGAAGTCAAACGCCTCTTCAACTCCTCAAAACGCTGCTTGCACTGATCAGACCACACAAATCTGGTAGTCTTCCTCCGCAAACTCGTCAGTGGACGGGCAATCACAGAAAATCCCTCCACAAAACGTCTGTAATAACCGGCTATGCCAAGGAAACTACGTACTTCCTTGACGTTCGTTGGTGTAGTCCATGCTGCTACTGCCTCAATCTTCGCTGGATCCACCTTGATCCCCTCAGCTGATACTATATGACCCAGGAATGCTACCTCTGGCATCAAGAACTCACACTTAGAGAACTTAGCATAAAGTTCTCTATCCCGCAACACCTGCAATACAGTCCTCAGATGTCCTGCATGCTCCTCTCCACTGCGAGAGTATACCAGAATATCATCAATAAAAACCACCACAAACTGATCCAGGAAGTCAATGAAGATACTGTTCATCAACTCCATAAAGACGGTTGGGGCATTCGTAAGCCCAAATGGCATCACTACAAACTCGTAGTGGCCATATCTGGTCCGGAATGCTATCTTGTGCACATCCTGCTCCCTCACCCTCAGCTGATGATACCCGGAACGCAGGTCAATCCTGGAGAACACAGTCGCTCCCTGTAGCTGATCTAACAAATCATCAATACGAGGCAGTGGATACTTGTTCTTGATGGTCACCTTGTTCAGCTCTTTGTAATCTATGCATAACCTCAGTGATCTGTCCTTCTTCCGTACGAAGAGGACAGGTGCTCCCCATGGGGACACGCTAGGGCGAATGAAGCCCTTCTCAGCTAACTCCTCGAGTTGCTTCTTCAGGTCCAGCATCTCGACAGGCGCCATCCGGTATGGGGTCTTCGAGATGGGTCTCGTACCAAACTCTAACTCGATACTGAAATACACACTCCTCTGAGGCGGCAAACTAGACGGCTCAGCAAAAACATCAGTAAACTCACAAACAACTGGGATATCCTCTAATGCTGGACTCTCCCCCTCCTTCATGGCATAACACCAGAAGGCCTCGCAACCTTGTGCAATCAGTCTAGCTGCCCGTATAGCGCTGATAACTGTGCCTACCTTTCCAAGGTCCCAACCTCGGAAAACCTCTATCTGGCCTAACTCGGTAGAGAGGGTAACAGTCCTCCTACCTACATCTAGGACTGCAGAATGTCTAGCCATCTAATCCATACCTAGAATGACTTCTTCATGCTCTAATGGCATGACAAAGAAGTCAACTAGTAACACACGGGTCCCTACAGAAATGGGACAACCGTGAATCTCACGGGTACCTCTGACCCTACAACCATCGGGTAACCCTATAATAGAGGGCATCCCCTCAACTGTATCTAACCCAAGACGCTCTACACATGCATCAGAAATAAAAGAGTGCTACGCACCAGTATCAAATAAAACTCTAACATGTAAACCATGAATCAAAATGGTACTTGTAGCAATAGGTGCAGCTGGTTCCTCTGCACTCCTCAGCTCAAAAACACGACCCTGTGGGCCTCTGGTATCAGTGGTGCCCCCACCACGTCCTCTGCCTCTACTCGGCCCAGGAGCAGATCCCTGGGTCGTAGGGCGATCTGGGACTCTCTGTTGTCCATGTATTTGTTGCTGCTGCTGAGGTGGCTAACAAGGCTTATTTCCTAAGGTCGTTATTATAAGCTTATCAAGTTAAATCCGAACTTAATACTAACCAATGTATAGTGATTAAGTAAGGGTCGAACCCAAAGGAGTTGAACAAGTTTCTATTCAATTTTAGTTATTGATTTGGTAACAAAGGGGGGGGGGAGGAATTTGGATTGTTTAAAACAAGACAAAGACAATTATAATGTTGGTGAAAACAAGATTGATTTAAGAACTACACTAGGTAGGATCTTAGCATACATATAAATTGGTTGGTTCTTTTTAGAAGTATTCAATATTTGTTCTCATCTTGATCGTATTTATGCATTAAGCCAACCGGCATTAACACAACTTAACTAGTTTATTAATCCGTAAACCTACAAGATTAAACCACTAATTAGCATTCTACCAAAGATAAAGAGATACATAAAAGATAAACAACCCGTTAATCTTATTATGTAGTTAAATTCCTTTCCCTTAAATAATCACAACCAGCTTTTACCTAAGGGTTTGCTACTAGATTAAGGACCCGAACCCGGAATCAATTAATCCTAGCCTTTTGCATGCAATTATACAACTTAGGTGATCAAACTAAGTAGAAAATAAACATGCAAACTAAGTTAAATACAAGGAATATAACACAAAATATATTGAATAAAACTTCTATTTAAAAAGAACTTACAACCACTTTATAATGCAGCTTCAATCCACCCAATGTAGCCAAGGGAGTTTAGAAACTCATTACAAAGAACACTATGAATATAGAGGTTTTTGTGTGGAAAATGATATGAAAATACCTATAGCCAAGGGCTCTATTTATACTACAAAATGCATTAAAAAGGAGTAAAGAGGCTGTGCTAACAGCCACCATTAAGGGTGAATTAAAGTGGTTGCAGACAGCCACAATAATGTCCTTAAAGTCGTCGAAAACAGCCGAGTAAAAGCCTCTGACGCTAACCCGCACCCGCGGCCAAGGGCGCCGCGGGGGCGGTTTAGGCAAAAACGTTCCAACTTCTTCTTGGCCGCGGGGGCGGCTCGTCATACCCGCGGGGGCGGGTCCTTGAATGCTCTTGAAACGTCTGACTCTTTAACTTCGTAACGCTTCTGGTGAGAATCCGCAGGGGCGGCCCAGAGTTACCGTGGGGGCGGTGACACTGGATCTTCGGCTTCACAAGGCCGCTGGCATGGCCGCAGGCAAGGGCGCTGGGGCGCCGTCTTCGCTTCGTCAGGCTGGGTCACCGCAGGGGTGGACAGGGTTGGCCGCGGGGGCGGTGACATGTCTCTTCATGGCCGCGGGTGAAGACGCGGCTGCGGCTCTTGGTGGTGGTCTTCATGGTTGACACCGCAGGGGCGGACTGGAGTGTTGACACCGCAGGGGCGGACTGGAGTGTCCGCGGGGGCGGTGACAGGCTTGTCTTGGCCGCGGGCGTTGACGCAGGCAGCGGCACTCATCTGTGTTGTCACCGCTAGGGCGGACAGAGGATGCCGCGGGGGCGGTGTGCACCAGAATCTGAACTTCGATGATTTTCTTCAACTCCTAAGTATTGCTAATACCTTCTTTTGCTTCAATTTGAATCTTTTATCTGGATCACAGTATTAGCAATATAAACTGACTCAAAAACATAAAAACGACTCTAAAAGCTACCTAAAATGATAGTGATTCCATCACCTATCAAACTCCCCCATACTTAGACTCTTTACTCGTCCCGAGTAAACAACACATCAAACAATTCAGCTTACAAGCCTCAGGAAGTATGGCGTAGTATAAAAGATGAGGAACAAAAGAGGAAAAAAAAAGCAAAGAAAATGAGAGAAAAGAAAAAGAAAAGAGAAGGAAATATGAGAAAATGTGAGAAAAACTACCATCCTTATTGCTCCAAGAGTGACCTACCCGGACATCCTCCTTATGACTCCCCTTCTTATGTCGCCAACGCCGGAAGGAGAACCTACACTCGGTATCGCTCATTTTGCCAAGGAGCCCTTTCGGGTTTTCACCTTGCCACTCTTCTTTTTTTCATGATGATCTCACCAAAGTCTCACCTCCCTCAAGTCCAATTTTGCACCAACCTAGAGTTGGTCGGACTACCTTCTTTTTACCTAAACCGCCCTTTCGGGTTTTCGGTTTATCCAAGGATTTCCTTGCCTTTTTCTCAATTCTTTTGGCTTTTTCTCTTTCTTTTTTTTTTTTTTTTTTTTGAAATGAATTACAAAGCTGAATTTAAATTAAATTCAAATGACTAGAAAAATTAAACAAACTCAAAAAAAACATACATGATAAATACCCTCCCCCATACTTGAAGAACGCTTTGCCCTCAAAGTGTGAAAATGAAAGCAAAGATAATAAATGGAGAAGGGCAAGAGATGTGGTTCACTAGTGGGATGGTCCGGCTGGACCATCCGGACCGTGCTCCGGAGGATACGGGAAGTGGCTGAAAAAGTGCTCCTGACGCTGGTACAAGCCGTCAAGGCGGGCCTGCTGTGCGTCCATCCTCGCCGCGTAAGAGGTCTCAAAGTTGGCTTGCCAAGCCAACTGCTAAGCCTCCATCCTCCTCTCAAAATCTGCCTGCCACGCCTGCTGCTGCTCGAGCATAGTCGTCTGGTAGCCGGTCTGCCACTGCTGATGCTGCGTGGTCAGAGCCGCCATCTGAGCGAGCAGGCTGGCGTGAGCGGGGTCATCCTCTGCCGCCGCGGTGGGCATCTCCTCATCGACGGACATGTGGTCCTCCTGTGGGACCCTACTGGAGCTCGCCGCGTGCCGCTCAATAATAGCGACCTGTGATCGCCTCGGGATGGTGGGGTCAGCGGCGATGTAGAGATCGGAGAGCTCATCTCCTAATGGTAGCGGCCGGGGGAGGTAGATGATGTGACTCCCATCTGAAAAAGATGACCAGAAGAGGTTTTCACCATCTCTCCTCAGGAGCTTGCCACCGCCGAAGAAGGGCCTCGTCATAAAATGGGATCGCCATCCCATCCTCTAGCTCGGACAAATCCATGACTTGCTCCGCAATAAGGGAGATGATCCCACCTCCTACAATGTCTCGCGGCTCATCCTTCCTAATCCGCCTCAAAGCGGAGAAGAAGAGACTCATCCAATCTGGCACGATGTCACATGTCGCAACACAGGAGTAAAGCAAGTAAAGGTCCTTGAGGGCGACCTTGTTCTCCTCTTTGTGTCCACAGAAGACACACATGAGGATCTTGGACAGGAGCCTCAAAGAGGGGTGAGTGAGTTTGTTGTTGTACTCACCCCCCGTTCGAAAGTTAGAGCCGGTAGCCGCTTGCCAAAAGTCCACTAAATCTTGTGTAGGAGGTCCCTCCCACCATTGATCCGAAGGGTTCTTAGACACCCCAAAGGCCTCCTGTAACTGAGAGAGGTTGACTGTGTACTTCCTCTTGTTGAATTTAAAAGTGAGGCCGACACAAGCGTGGTCCTCTAACTCCGTGGTAAATGTAGCCACGAACTGTCTGGTCAGTTCGGGGTACGTTTTGGCACTCCTTTCAAGTAAATCCCCGATCCCAGCATGGTCGAGGAAAGATTTCATGCTTTCCAACATGCCCAATTGTTCCAAAGTCGGAATGTGCAAAAACCGAGTGGCAAAGACTTGCCGGTTTTGCACAATCTCATATCGAGCTTTCTCCCTATCAGTCATCTTATATTTTCGTGTGGCATCCATTCTAATCACAATTCCAATTAAAAGAATTAGAATTTCACAAAGAAAAGGGAGTAGACGACCTTCTGTTTTTATCCGCAG
The DNA here is from genome assembly GCA_002319775.1 of Fagopyrum tataricum. Taxonomy (NCBI): domain Eukaryota; kingdom Viridiplantae; phylum Streptophyta; class Magnoliopsida; order Caryophyllales; family Polygonaceae; genus Fagopyrum; species Fagopyrum tataricum. The sequence goes on from CM008280.1 coordinate 8,911,582, forward strand.
GGGCGGTGGAGCTGAGCCGCGGGGCGGAGCGAGGGTGGCGCAGGAGCGGCGAGAACGAGGCGGCGCAGGGAAGGTGTGGCTGGGTGGCGCTGGGGCGTGAGAGTGAGGGAGAGTGAGGGTGTTGAGAGAGGGAAATGTGAGGAGGAGTGAGAAAAGTGAGTGGGTTAGGGATTTAAAATCCCGATCCTATTTTTTTTTCTTTTCTGGGTTTTACCGCAGGGGCGGTGACTTGTCACCGCGGGGGCGGTGACAAGGGAAGTGGAGACGCAGGCCCAGCGCTGGGTGCGGCGCTGGGAGCGCTCGTTCAAGGAAAAACCGCGGGAGCGGGGGTCTGTCACCGCGGGGGCGGTGACAGCGTGGTGCTTCCGCTGGCAAGGCCGCTGGAGGCGGGCTTGGAGCGCTGGTTCACCGCGGGGGCGGTGACTTTGGACCGCGGGTGCGGTTTCCTTGACAGAACGTTAAAACCTCCTTTTCTCTTATTTTCTCGGGTTGCCTCCCGAGCAGCGCCTTTGTTTTACGTCGTTGGCTCGACGTAAGGGCTTCAATTCTCTGCTTAGGCTTCCTCCAAGACCATCTCATCGATCGGATCATTTTTGATTCCTTCGTGGTATGGCTTGAGCCTTTGTCCATTGACTTTGAAGATTTTGTGTGTTTGTGGATCGTAGAGATCCACCGCACCATGTGGATGGACTTCGGCTATGACGTACGGACCTGTCCATCTTGAGCGAAGCTTTCCTGCAAAAAGTTTTAAACGTGATTGAAATAAAAGGACTTTACTACCCGCTTGGAAGTCCTTTCGGAGGATATTCCGGTCATGCCACGCCCTGGTTTTTTCCTTGTATGCTGTGGCATGGTCATATGCATCGAGCCTCAATTCTTCAAGCTCTTGCAATTGGAGTTTCCGGAATTCTCCAACTTCATTCATGTTCATGTTGCACTTTTTGACCGCCCACCAAGCCTTGTGTTCTAGCTCCACCGGTAGGTGACACGCCTTTCCAAACACAAGCCGGAATGGTGACATCCCAATTGGGGTCTTGTACGCCGTGCGGTATGCCCACAAGGCATCGTTGAGCCTTAAGCTCCAATCCTTCCTTCCGGGGGTAACCGTCTTTTCAAGGATCGTCTTGATCTCTCGATTTGACACTTCCGCTTGCCCATTGGTTTGTGGGTGGTACGCCGTGGAAACCCGTTGGTGAACATGATACTTCTTGAGGAGGGCGGTGATCGTCTTGTTGCAAAAGTGCGTTCCTCTATCGCTTATCAAAGCTTTAGGGATGCCGAATCTTGCAAAGATGGTATCCTTAAGAAAATCTGCCACAACTTTTAGAGTCATCAGTTTTGGTGGCCTTTGCTTCCACCCACTTGGAAACATAGTCCACCGCAAGTAATATATAAATATTCCCAAAGGAGTTAGGAAAGGGGCCCATAAAATCTATTCCCCAAACGTCAAAAATTTCACAAAAAATAAGCGACGATTGAGGCATTTCATTTCTCCTAGAGATATTACCTATCCTTTGACACCTATCACACACTTTACAAAACGCATAAGCATCTCGAAAAATGTGTGGCCAAAAGAAACCAGCTTCTAGTACCTTCCTAGCCGTTTTGTTAGCCCCAAAATGACCTCCACATGCTTCGGAATGACAAAATGATAGGACAGATTGTACCTCGTTGTCCGGAATGCAACGTCGAATTACTTGATCACTACAATGTTTCCACAAGTAGGGATCGTCCCAAACATAGTGCCTAGCCTCGGCTTTCACCTTTTCCCTCTGAGCTTTGGTGAAATCTGGTGGATACTCGCCTCTCACAAGAAAGTTCACGAGGTCAGCAAACCACGGCTTAAAGGAATGGAGCTTACACAACACGTCTGCAGGGTATTCCGCTGGGGCGGCCAGATCACGCCGCAGGGGCGGGTTGCCGCGGGGGCGGTCCTCTTCGGCCGCGGGTGCGGTTACACAACAGAGAGTTGTGTAGAAGGTATCGTCCGGGAAACTTCCTAGACTGGCCTTTCCTTCTGCTGGATCTTCCTCCTCTAATATCAACCGACTTAGGTGATCAGCCACAAGGTTCTCCGCTCCTTTCTTGTCCCGGATTTCTAAGTTAAACTCACTTAGAAGTAGGACCCAACGAATCAACCTTGGCTTGGTCTCCTTCTTAGTCATGAGATAGCGTAACGCTGCATGGTCAGTGTACACTATTACCTTGACACCTAGCAAGTACTGCCTGAATTTTTCCAGGGCAAAGACCACGGCCAACATTTCCTTTTCGGTGGTAGAGTAGTTCCTTTGAGCTCCGTTCAAGGTCATTGATGCGTAGTGGATTACATGTGAGGCTTTCCCGTCCTTTTGTCCCAAAACCGCCCCTACAGCGTAATCACTAGCGTCACACATTATCTCAAATGGCTTCTCCCAATTCGGTGATTGGATTATTGGAGCACGTGTGAGGCATTCTTTCAATGTGTCAAAGGCCTTCTTGCATTCCTCATCTACTATGAAAGTGGCATCCTTCTTCAAAAGTTCACACAACGGTGCGGAGATCTTTGAGAAATCCTTGATGAACCGCCGGTAAAACCCTGCATGACCTAAAAAGGATCGGATTTCACGCACATTAGTAGGATAAGGTAAAGTTTGGATAACATCAATTTTAGCTTTGTCTACTTCTATTCCTTTAGATGAGATTATGTGGCCTAGTACAATTCCTTGCTCCACCATAAAATGACATTTTTCAGAATTGAGAACTAAGTTGGTTTCTACACATCTTTTAAGAACAAGGTTTAAGTGTCCTAGACATGCATCAAAACTATTTCCATGAACGGTGAAATCATCCATAAAAATTTCAATAAAGTTTTCAATGTATTCAGAAAAAATACTTATCATGCACCGTTGGAAGGTGCCGGGAGCATTACATAGTCCAAATGGCATTCTACGGTACGCAAAAGTGCCAAAAGGACATGTAAAGGTTGTTTTCTCTTGATCCTCCGGGGCTATGGCTATTTGAAAATAACCTGAATACCCATCTAAGAAACAGTAGTAAGGGTGTCCCAGACGTTCAAGCATTTGATCGATAAATGGGAGAGGGAAGTGGTCCTTTCTAGTTACCGTGTTTCAACTTACGGTAGTCGATACAAACCCTCCATCCGGTTTGAGTCTTACTTGGCACCATTTCTCCATGTTGGTTCTCCACCATGGTGATTCTCTCCTTTTTCGGAACAACTTGTGTTGGACTAACCCCATTTGCTATCCGAGATTGGAAAAATCATGTCCGCTTGAAGGAGCTTCAAAACTTCCTTTTTCACAACATCCATCATGGGGCGGGTTGAGCCGCCTTTTGAGGTTGCCTTGAGGGTTTTGCATCTTCCTCAAGGAGGATCCGGTGCATGCAAGTGGAGGGACTAATCCCTTTTATGTCCGCTATAGTCCACCAAGAGCCGTCTTGTGCTCTTAAGCATTTGCACCAACTTCTCTTCTTGTTGAGGAGACAACTTGCTAGAAACAATTACGGGCAATGTGTCATTGTCTCCAAGGAATGCATATTTGAGATGTTGGGGAAGTTCCTTTAGTTCTATCTCCGGGCCTGCACAATGAAGGAACAAGCTTCTCGCTTGAGGTTAGTAGAGTGGGCCCAATGGCCAAAGGTGTGATGGGAGCCTTGTGTGGCTATCCACTTGGGGCTAGAACATCTTGCATAGTAGAGGTCAAAACATATTCCGATTTATGAGCATCAATGTCATTTTCAATTATACTTTTTAGTTCATCAAAATCGGAAATGTTAAACACATCTTGCACAATTGGTTCAATTATGTCAATAGCATAAAGAATGGTCATCAATGGGGTGTTTCATGGCATCATATATGTTAAATTCAATAATCTCACCATCAAATTCCATGCTCAATTTTCCACTTACATAATCTATTTTGTTCTAGCCGTTTTCAAGAAAGGTCTTCCTAACAAAATGGGTGCAGCATGCGTATCATGTTCCATGTCTAAAACAAAGAAATCTGCCGGAAAAATCAAGTTGTCAACCATTACAAAAACATCTTCAATTATTCCTTTAGGATACACATTAGACCTATCGGCTAATTGGACGACAATTCGAGTTTCATTCAGTGGTCCAAGACCAAGTGATTGATAGATAGAATAAGGAAGCACGTTTATCGATGCACCTAAGTCTAGCATGGCTTTATCGAAACGAGTTTCACCTATGACACAAGGGATACTTACCATGCCGGGATCACTACATTTCTTGGGCATCCGTCGTTGGAAATCGCAGAGACATGCTCACTTACTTGGACCTTTTGTTTCCCCCTTCAGTTTTGGTTTCTCTTGACCGTGCATAGCTCCTTCAAGAACCGAGCATACTTAGGAATGCTTTTCACAAGTTTTAGAAGAGGGATATTTACCTCGCATTTTGAGAAAGTATCAAAAAGATCCTTATCCTCAATCACCCTTCGCTCCCTGAGTGCTTCCGGAAAGGGGGCCGGTGGTTTCTCAGCATATAATGGTGGGAAATTTGGACGGATGTAAGAATCCTCCTCCAAAGAACTCTCTGACGTCTTAACCGCAGGGGCGGTGTCATCCAGCCGCAGGGGCGGGTTCTCCATCCGCGGGGGCGGGTTATCCAGCCGCAGGGGCGGATTAGCGTCAGAGGACGCTTCCTTTGGAACCAAAGCTGTCTTTGGCTGTACTTGCCTTCCGCTTCTTAATGTTAGAGCACTAACATTCTCCTTGGGGTTCACGACGGTCTGGGAAGGCAGGTTCCCCGAGGATCGAGCTTCGATCCTTGTGATGGCTTCCGCCATTTGTCCAACCTGTTTCTCAAGATTCTTGATGCTAGATTCTGTGGTTTGGACATGAGTAGCAAAGTGTTTAGTCAAAACATGTAACATATCATCAGTGGATTGGGACTTACCTTGGCGAGGCTGCTGTTGTTGTTGGTTTTGTTGGTCCCTCCACCGATAGTTTTGTTGATCACGCCAACCGGCATGTAATTTTGAGCATAATGTGTGAGCATATCCGTTGTCGTTGCTGCTGTTGTCCATACCCGATAGCATTCACTCGGCTGCTTCATCTTGAACTTGTGGCACAAGTCCGTGGGGATGGAAGGGATCGGCACATACTCCACAAGCCTTGAGTTGTTGTGGAGTTCCCATCAAGGTGAGCCTCTTCACCATTTCTTTTAGCTCGGCAATCTCCGTGGATATCTCAGGTTGGCCGGGGTGTATAGCATGTACCCCTTTTTTGGTAGAAGTCCTACCAAAGTTTCTTGTTCCCCTCCGCCAATTCCTGAATTTTGTCCAAAGCTAGCTCGGGGGTGGAGTTTAGAATGTTTCCTCCACAAGCGGCGTCCACGATCCTCCTCTCATTGTCTAGTAAGCCATTGTACAAGTACAAGACTAGATCTTGGGTAGAATACCCATGGAAAGGACAGCTGGATCTCAATCTCGCGAAGCGTTCGAAGTACTCATAAAGAGTTTCGTCCGCGCTCTTGCTCGATGTTGCTTATCGCCTTCTTCAAGCTATTGGCCTTCTTTGCGGGAAGTACTTCTCCAAAAAGGCCTTGTGGAGGTTTCCCATGAATCGATACTACCGGATGGAAGGTGATAGTACCAATCCTCCGCCGCATCCTTGAGGGTAAAGCCGAAAGCACGCATCTTGATTTGCTCTTCGGTCACGTTTGCCGGCTTCATGCTCATGCAAACGGTGTGGAATTTGCCAAGATGCTTTATTGGGTCTTCCCCACTTAGTCCATGGAAGGATGGGAGTAAGTGGATCAAGCCCGGCTTGAGCTCGAAGTTGACCCCTTCTCCAATTGCCGGTATGGTTACCGCAAGAGGGTGTTGAGTCAAATCTGGCTGCGTGAGTTGTCGGAGTGTTCGGTTCGCCATTTCTTCTTCGTTCCGACGTTGCCTTCTTTGCCGATTGTAGGTTCTCTCGATTTCTGGATCAAAAGAGGCAAATTCAAAGTTAGTAGCACGGGTTTGAACCATAAAAATGGTCCAAACCAAAAATCAATAATCAAAAGTACAATAAAAACTTAAATAAAACTCCCCGGCAACGGCGCCAAATTTGACAAGGCTTATTTCCTAAGGTCGTTATTATAAGCTTATCAAGTTAAATCCGAACTTAATACTAACCAATGTATAGTGATTAAGTAAGGGTCGAACCCAAGGGAGTTGAACAAGTTTCTATTCAATTTTAGTTATTGATTTGGTAACAAAGGGGGGGGGGAATTTGGATTGTTTAAAACAAGACAAAGACAATTATAATGTTGGTGAAAAAAGATTGATTTAAGAACTACACTAGGTAGGATCTTAGCATACATATAAATTGGTTGGTTCTTTTTAGAAGTATTCAATATTTGTTCTCATCTTGATCGTATTTATGCATTAAGCCAACCGGCATTAACACAACTTAACTAGTTTATTAATCCGTAAACCTACAAGATTAAACCACTAATTAGCATTCTACCAAAGATAAAGAGATACATAAAAGATAAACAACCCGTTAATCTTATTATGTAGTTAAATTCCTTTCCCTTAAATAATCACAACCAGCTTTTACCTAAGGGTTTGCTACTAGATTAAGGACCCGAACCCGGAATCAATTAATCCTAGCCTTTTGCATGCAATTATACAACTTAGGTGATCAAACTAAGTAGAAAATAAACATGCAAACTAAGTTAAATACAAGGAATATAACACAAAATATATTGAATAAAACTTCTATTTAAAAAGAACTTACAACCACTTTATAATGCAGCTTCAATCCACCCAATGTAGCCAAGGGAGTTTAGAAACTCATTACAAAGAACACTATGAATATAGAGGTTTTTGTGTGGAAAATGAGATGAAAATACCTATAGCCAAGGGCTCTATTTATACTACAAAATGCATTAAAAAGGAGTAAAGAGGCTGTGCTAACAGCCACCATTAAGGGTGAATTAAAGTGGTTGCAGACAGCCACAATAATGTCCTTAAAGTCGTCGAAAACAGCCGAGTAAAAGCCTCTGACGCTAACCCGCACCCGCGGCCAAGGGCGCCGCGGGGGCGGTTTAGGCAAAAACGTTCCAACTTCTTCTTGGCCGCGGGGCGGCTCGTCATACCCGCGGGGGCGGGTCCTTGAATGCTCTTGAAACGTCTGACTCTTTAACTTCGTAACGCTTCTGGTGAGAATCCGCAGGGGCGGCCCAGAGTTACTGCGGGGGCGGTGACACTGGATCTTCGGCTTCACAAGGCCGCTGGCATGGCCGCAGGCAAGGGCGCTGGGGCGCCGTCTTCGCTTCGTCAGGCTGGGTCACCGCAGGGGCGGACAGGGTTGGCCGCGGGGGCGGCGACATGTCTCTTCATGGCCGCGGGCGAAGACGCGGCTGCGGCTCTTGGTGGTGGTCTTCATGGTTGACACCGCAGGGGCGGACTGGAGTGTCCGCGGGGGCGGTGACAGGCTTGTCTTGGCCGCGGGCGTTGACGCAGGCAGCGGCACTCATCTGTGTTGTCACCGCTGGGGCGGACAGAGGATGCCGCGGGGGCGGTGTGCACCAGAATCTGAACTTCGATGATTTTCTTCAACTCCTAAGTATTGCTAATACCTTCTTTTGCTTCAATTTGAATCTTTTATCTGGATCACAGTATTAGCAATATAAACTGACTCAAAAACATAAAAACGACTCTAAAAGCTACCTAAAATGATAGTGATTCCATCACCTATCAGTGGCCTCCCACCTCCCGCTACACTGGCAGGAGAAGAACCCTGCTGAGATGCAGCTCCGTCCTGACGGCAGTAAACGGCTCTATGACCGTGTCTACCACAGGTAAAACACGTCACTAATGGCCTCGTGCACTCGGGCTTCAGATGCCCTGGATCTACACAGTTAAAACACTGCAGTCCCTTCTCTGCAACCGGTGCAGATGAAGGCTGACCCTGGCATCTCTGACCACGCCAACCACTAGCAGAACCACCAGCACCACTGGTCTGCCCTGTACTCTGCCTCTTCTTAGACCCTCCGGTCCTTTGACTCGCTCTCTCTCACTCATAGTCGGCGGCTCTATCCTGGTAGTCCATCAAGGACTCACAATGAAATCCCGCAATATAGGTCCGGGTAGTATCCCTCAGTCGTCGGAAAAAGATATAAACGTGCTGGTCTGCAGAAGGTGCAGCTGGTCCCAGTAATGCCAGCTCCTCCTGAAACCTCCTGATAGCCTCAGAGACTAGTACATCCTCAAACTCAGCCTCAACAAAATCTCGCAGTTTCTCCCTCCTCAGTGAGACAGGGCAGAAACGCTCTTTAATCATCATCCTCATCTGATCATAACTGGTAACCTGACCCCGTACTGATCTCCACCAGTGTTGTGCCAAGTCCCGGAATAAAGTCTAAACCAACTCGATCTGTCTGTCAGCTGGACATCGAATAGACTCCAGAGCTGAGTCTACATGCCCGATCCAAAGCTCAACCTCCAATTTCACCTTCCCAGTGAAAGGGGGTACACCCATCTGATGAAATGCCTTCAACCAGGTATCTGGTCTAGGCCCTCTATGCTCCTCCGGTGCTCTGGCAATCTCAGCAGCAGGTACTTGTACAGCTGGTACCTGAGTAATGGTGTGGGACCTCTCAGATGGTCCCTCATGTGCCTGTAAATCTGGGGCACGTCTACCGGCTCTGGCAGCCTCCTTTACACGTCTGATATATGCTCGGAACTCTGATCCCCCATGGAGACACGATCAGATCTGTTTATTTATCTATTCGAACTTTATTGCAGATTACTAGTGCCATTGTTGTCAACCTGGGCTCTGATACCAACTTTGTAACACCCCGAATCCGTAGGACTCGAGGCGCTACTGGGCTAGGATCTCATAATGGATCCTGACCCTAGCCTGACAACAACTTCACTGAATCTTACAACAAGGCACCAATAGATTAAGACAAAACATAGAAACTGATATATATATATATACATGTCAAAAGGATGATACAGAGTACTGCTGAGTACAAAGTCAAATTGAAATCCGTACAATAATGATAAACCCAAAATCCCACGAATACGCCCAGTGTACGGAACCCTCAGCAGATCACCCCTCTGGATCACTCTGCAGCTCTCCTAACCTGCAAAGGATCTACAACACGGTATAAAACCGTTAGCTAACTATACACATATAAGAAGATGCTAGAGCACAAACACACATCAATAATATTAACACATCATCATGATATCACACATTTACCCGGTTTATTATCTTTAATAAGTTAAATCACTCAATCGTATAAATAGATGTATATGAAGATATGTGACACGAGGAATATAATCCCCGCCTCTGAGTACTCTAGCCAGCTGGAGTAGTATCAACACACCTCCCGTGTACCCTATGGGAGTGGTGAGGGTCCTTCCCGTATCAGATCTGGCCTGACTACAGAGAACCTCCCAGACTCCACTAGGGATGAAAGGGAAAGGTTATCACGGCCACTACAATGGGCGGTCAATATAACATAGGTCGGTGACCATAATAACACATGCTATAAATCATATAACACACACACCACTCAAGCATACATCCAATATAAGGATAGTAGCTAAGTAAGTCCTATGGACTTACCTCGATCTCAAAAGTAACTCAAGTACGATCAACTCTCCTACTGGTCCACTCCACACTGAAGGACAACACGGCCTATACAAGGCATACATATATATATATATATATCAAACTCCTATCACACAAAGGGGTCACACCTAGACCCAAAGGGATCCATAAGGATCATATCCAACTCGTAACCTCAAGGCCGTAACCGGCATATCTATATCATACTCATCAAAAACCGATACCTAGCATGGTACTAGTTCCCTCATACTAGGAAAGGAAAGGAGCTACCTAACTATGGGTAGTCCCGGGACAAGACGCACCTGCGTGATCAAGGGACGCAGGGGCGGAATGGATAACCCGCAGGCGCGGCAGGAAGAAGCCGCAGGGGCGGTGACAAGGCTGCAGGCTAACGCTGGCGCGGCCGTGATGGCATGGTCTCCGCAGGGGCGGCGGTTTCCAGACGCGGGGGCGGCGACAGTGCAGAATGCAATCTCGCGGCTCCTCTTTAGCTCTTCACGTGATCAAATCACGTCTTCACTCCATCACAAACACACACATGCCACAATATACACATTCCATCAACATCCTATGTCCAAACATCTAATCCTAAGCTAAAGAAATGGAATCCAAGAAGAAAGAAGAGAAGAGGAAGAAGGAAGCTTACCACAACTGTGGTCCTAGGCTGCAGGGAAGATCAACACACACCAAAGTTGGCTTCCAAGCTCAGCAACACACATCACTAGCATATCAATAACCACCAAGCACAACTTCCAAGCAAAACTCCAAGAAAAACTCAAGCAAGATCAAGGGAAGGGATGAAGAAGCAAGAAGGACGTAAAGCTGGATTGGAAATGTGAAGAAGTAACCCTTGATCAGCCAAGGAAAGGAAAAAAGTAAGGAAAGGTAAAGCACAAGCAAGAAGTCAACAAAACAGGTTGCAGCCGCCGGAAACCGCAGGGACGGTTCCATGAGCCGCAGGGGCGGAAACCCGCAGGGACGGCAGTCAGGTCCGTGGGTGCGGAAATGTCAATCTCGGTCAAGCCAATCTCGGCTAAGGACCAAAACTCGGTCCGAAAGAATAGGGCTCTCACATAAGAAGTCTAAAATAATTGCAATGAGAGAAATGTTGTTACAAGTCCATCCTTTTATATGATTACGCTTTAGTCACATTTTCTTTTAAAAACTTTTTCTTATCTTTTTTTTCAATTTCTCATAATAAATCATTTCATATCAAACCTCAACTAACGAATATTTATTTCATCTTCTTCGTTCCATTTTTCATTTACTCTTTCCCTCAACTTCTTTCTCACGAGTACTCTAGATCCACCAAATATGCCCTCGATATATAATACTAAATAGCTACTTTGTTTGCGGTACACCATGAATAAAAATGGAAAGAGAATCGCATGACAACAACAGTATGAACATGAGGTAACCAATCAGAGGAGAACACTAAGTTCTTAATCCAGATGAAAACAAGCATCAACACCAGGTAACCAATGAGAAGAGATTCCTAAATTCTTAATCCACCTGGTCCCCATCCATCTCTTATCCATAGCATTCAAATTTTGAGCCACCCGAAATCCCAGCTTCAATAATGCTCAGACAAGTGGCAACCTAAGATTCCAATTCCACATAATCTCTCTTTCCTCTTCCTTGGGCAAGCGGAGCAACAATGGCAGCCTCACTGCAAGCTGCAGCCACCTTAATGCAACCGGCCAAATTTGGGACTAGGAAGTCTCAGATCCTCTCAAGCCCTAGGGGATTTGGGTTCGTATCTGCAAGAAATAACACCACCTATCTTACTTCCGTCGCCGGTTTTGCTCTTCCTACTTCTGCCCTCCTTCTGCCTGTAAGCAGTTCAATTCTTAAACATTAAGCTGATTTGAATTGTCGGTCTTTTCTTCATCTTAAGCTTGAATTTGGGTTATGTAGTGTAAAATAGGTTCGTTGCAGGCTCTTGATCACTGCTATCATCTGTTGTAATGGGGAATGAAAATTAAGTTAGATTGCTTGGAGTGGAAGGTGTTAGTATGATGCTGGTTGCCATGTTACTGCATTGCCAGAGAGGCATTTGTTTATGTGGAATAGGGAATGGGGAATCATGTTGATGATGTGTGCCTTGTATTTTTAGATTTCTCAAACTGAATTCTCATCTCGTCCCCAAGACTTCTTTCTGATTCGATGGATCAGCTGGCCTAGTGAAGTCAGTAGGTCACTGCTCAGTTGACATCAATGGTTGACCCCCAAAAACTTTGTTGCATGGAACTCGAATTCTACTTAAACCCTAAAAAACTTCATTGTCAGGGCAAACTAAATAATCAGCTTATAAGCTAATGAAGTGCGTGTGATTCCGCAAAGTGAGTGTGATTCCGCGAGGAGTGTGATATATATTCAAGGCATATCAAAATTCTATAGTATTAACCCCAAAATATTGTTGCGTCCTATCCCTTGGAATTGAACATGTAGGTATTATTGGGGTGACAAATTGCTTAACCTAGCTAAGCTGCTATATAGGCTGACTAAGCTCTACTAGATGACGAATATGTGGAGATTATAAGCTATAAGCTGAAATAATGAATTAACGAACAAGGTCTTAGTGGAGGTGGGAAAAAGCAGAGATGCATATTTTTTTCTTTTTCTGTTTGATTGTTGATGATACATAAGCTTCATATGAAGGACTAGTTAATGTGTGTGTGTTTTTTTTTTGAAATTAAGGGCCTGTTTGTTTCCCATATCTAGATATCAGATATGGGTATGGATATCACATATCTCATATCTGTGTTTGGTAACTGAGTATATGGGTATCAAATTGATATACCCATATATCCATACTTTACTTTTTTATTGATTTTGATATCCCTAGAAATTGAGCGGTATCACATTTCTCCCTCCAAACCCTTTGTCTCCCTCCCACGTTTCCCTCCCACGTTTCCCTCTATGACTTTACTCAACAATTGTCGATAGTCTCCATGGTACGACTTTTCTATCTTCCCTCCTCTTTGGATTGTTTTTTCAACAATAATATTGGATGTTTTCTCCTTGTTTCTCTTATATAATGTTAAGAACTCACTTGCAAGTTGTCAAACTGAAACAATTGATAAATATATTGTAGAACACCTTGTTCCCAATCTGTGTACTCCTCTAAATGCCGCTTCTATATGCCCAAACCTGTTAACGACAATCCTTAGGCTTGCCTTCAGATTTTAATTCTCAATTTGTGTACTTCTCTAAATGCAGATTTCATGTTGCTTGCTTAATGCATCAGAGCACCTTGCTCAGATTTTAATTCTCAATATGTTCTGAATAAGTAATTTTGATATACCTCATAATCTTGCCAAACACAGGTATGAGATATAGATATCAATCTCATACCCATATCTATGATATCAATATCGATACCGATATCTGATATACTGATATCAGGATATGAGAAACAAACAGGCCCTAATATTTATGTGTTATAGAGACATGTAAATCTTACTTTGCAGATTATGGTCTTCTGGAAACTTATTGTTCTACGAACAGTTACTAACACAATAACCTTTGTGCAGATCGAGAATGCTATTGCATCTGATTCACAAGAGCCACGGATAGATATCAATGAAAGTCTGGTTGAGAATGCCAATGCCTCATTGCAACAAGTGACTGAAAAAGCAACACTAACTTCAAATCTTGCTAAAGATTCAATATCTACAGTCACAAATGACATAGATAAATTACTTTCTGACATAAAAGGTTCAGTGGGTGATTCAGTGGCCAAGGGTGAAAGTGCTTTAAACAGTTCTATTGATAAGATTATGTCATCTATCAACGGGACATTCAAGGATGCAAATAAAGTAGGTGATAGTGTAGTAAAAAACGGGTTTTCTTCTCTTGATCAAACGAAGGATTTGGCTCGTGATAGATTGAGCAACTTCTCGGGTAATTTAAAGGAGGGGGCATATAAAGCTGGTGTCCTTGCAATTGACCTATTGAGGCACACTATAGTTGCAGTGGAAGATTATGCAGTAAAAGGTGCCAAATTCATCAATTATTCATATGGCTCGGTTAAACAGATATTTCCACCAGAAGTACAAATTGCACTTAGTGTGTCAGAAGAGAAGGCAAAAGAAATTTCAATGCCTGTAGGAGCAGCCATCCAACAGGTGTGCTTCCTTCTGTTCTTGCATATAACTAAAACTTTTTACATCTGTGGTGGTTTAATATTAGGCTAATTAAGTCCATACAGAAATTAAAAATTCAGAGAAGGCATAGCTGCTGCATGTCATAATTGATTTTTCTAACGACGTCTTGTGATTTCTGGTCTCTGATCTTAATACTTCTTTTGCTATGTATGCAATGAGCAGTTGTTGGAAGTTATTGAGAGATTGATATCAAGTTTAGGGCTGGATCCATCTGATCCAATCGTCCCCTTTGTACTTTTCCTTGGAACTTCATCTGCTTTATGGTATTGATGTCTTTTTTCTAGAGATTGTTTTCTTGATCTAGAAAGAACAATATTTCCCTCCATGAGTAAATTCACATTGCTTATCAGATTTTTGCAGGACAGTATACTGGGTTGCAACTTACAGTGGCTATGCTGGAGATTTGTCACCTGGAGTGACCATGGAGCTCTTGCAAGGAGAAGATAACGCAGTGCTAATTGATGTCAGGCCTGAGGCAAGATACTTGTAAAATTTCTTATCTTTTTCTTTTGTAAAATATGTGCTTCTCTACTTTCTGTTATGATCTTAAAATGTCACTCACAGCAATTTTCGTATCTTGCTTTTTAATTTGATCTGAAAAGTATATTTCCAAGTTTTCCAGGACTGGTAGTGTTTTTAGATGATTGACCAATGAACTAGTTATGTCTGTAATTCAAGTAAACATTTCATCTTTACCTTATATTCCAAATGTGGTCAATAACTAGCATTAATGTTTTGAAAGGTTCTGAGGGAGAGAGACGGAGTTCCTGATCTTCGAAGGGGAGTACGATTTCGATATGCTAGTGTGTCTCTGCCTGAGGTTTGGCTCATCTTGTTCTCTCTTGAAGTGATTTATGGTTTATGGAAAATATTATTTTTCTCAGATAACAAAGATTACATCTTGTAAGCAACACAACTAAATTGCTGTCTTACTTTTTTGCAAAAAAACTTGTACAGTTGGACAACTGTAACTCGTGCTTCTGTTTTATTGGATGTTCAGATCGATGAGTCTGTGCAGAAACTATTGAAAAGTGGAAGAGACTTTGACGACACCCTGATATCTGTACTCATTAAGAACTTGAAGATTGTTAAAGTATGTCCTTATCCTTGATTTCTATTTCAACTGTCTTGATATTTGCATATTGTATTAGTAATTTGTTCTTTGAAGGAAGATACCCTTACTACTAGGTGATGCTTAATGACAGTTTTAGTTAACCTTATGTTTGTTTTCCACATGCTTGCCCCTCCCACTTATAATTATGTGAGTATCAACCTGACAAAACATCGTTATTATACTTTCAGGAAAAAATTGAACAGTATATATTATGGCATCCTTTCAATCTCACGTAACAGTGTTCCCACCTTCTTAGATTCTCATCTAAGATTTAGTTTATTATTACAACAGGAAAGATGACCATGTTTGCTCTGTTTTAATTAGGGCCGGATCGGGAGGTATACCAATTTCATTTTCCCATTATCATGTATCAACCATTATATGATTGGCATAAAAAAGCACCTTTTATACCAAGCAATAATCTTGCTATACCAACTAATTGGTACTATGTTTCTGCCATTATCAGAATTAAGTCAAGAAATTGAGAGAACGATGGATTGAATTCAACTATTTGAGTCAATAAATTTGGCTCAACCTCTAATCCATGAGCCATATAATGAATTAGCATTACAAGATTTTGAGTATGATATAAGATTTCAAATATCAAATTCAACAGTTCAATTCAGTAAATTTGGGTTCAAACTAAGCAAATAAATTGATATAAGAAAATGATGGACCAAGAATGGCTAAATAATCAAAGAACTCAGTGAGGGGAAAAAAAATAGATCGAGAACGACAAGAAGCAAGAGAGTTAGACTGTGAGAGAGAGATTAGATTGGGTAGAAACATATTTGTGGTTGAGATTTATTTTTTTACTACATCTAAATGCTGAGATTTAAGGGTATATATTATTTATATTACAAATTTTTTTAATTATATAACTTGGTAGGTACGATATACTGTGGTATAAGAAATGTGTATGACCTACCTGCCATATTTTTTAAGTTTGTATGATATATTGTACCATTTACCGATTTGATGGTACACCAACATGTTTGATAGGGTTGGTATGCATGTTGGTCAGAATGGAAATTTGTACCATTGTTACACCTAATATCTAGCAAACTTGAACTATAAAAAGAACAATATTACTTAGATAAATTTCTTTGTATGATATGACCGTGTTTGCCCTTTCTTATATCCAAAATGGTGTTTATTGTATAGTCTATGCTGTCATGTATTTTTACTCAAATGGACAAAGAGCACTAAATCCCAAGATGTATGAATCTTGTACTATTTTGACTTAGGTTTGTTTTGACAATTTTCAGATCCACTATGCACTTTTTGTGTTTTTTCTTGATATGTCACGAGTATATCTTATGTCACACTTTCTTGTGCCTATAGGACAGGTCCAAGATATTCGTAATGGATGGTGATGGCACCCGCTCTAAAGGAATTGCAAGATCTTTGAGCAAATTTGGGTTCAAGGTTAGTAATTATCTTATCTTGATTCCTCTCATAAATGAACCCCTTGGACAACCAATTACTACCACACTAATGTTTCATTTATTTCCTTTTCTCCAGCTACAGAACTTCCAAGATTTTTCTTTAACATGATATTTTTACTTTTCTTGCTAATGCCTGCATATGTTAGAGAAACTTGTTTTTGTAGCCTTAACTCATACGTATCAAAACCTGATAGTATCTGTGTGTACAGATGACTGTTCCGAGGATGATACAACTAAGATGCAACAATTAAAGGAGCTCAAATATGTACCTAAATCACTTTCAACCAGGCTCAAGGAAACAATTCAATCTGTTTATATGAACCGCTAGATAAATAACTTTGTTATCTTCAATAAAACACGGGTTTGTGAAACTATCTGAAATTTTAGTTTGTTTTATCTGTATTTTCCCATTTTCTGTTAGTTATTTGGGTTTTTCTATATTTCCAGTTCCTAGATTGTTAGGTACTTTTCCATTTCCTTCTACTTTCTCCATATTTCCCATTGCTAAGTTCATTTTTTGAATTTCCTAGGATTTAGTGTTATATTTTATATTAGGAGTTAGTTACTAATTTTCCACTATTGAAAGAAGGAGCTGTGTTTTTTAGGCACATACTTGAATATTGAATTCAATACAAAACTGTTCCTCAAAAATGATTGTGTATGCAAGATTCTTGCTATATTCATAGGAATGAGACACTGAGACCGTTGCTTCTAGTGGATTCTAACTGTTTGTCAATCTCATGCCTTCGGTTCCCTCACTAAAGGTAACTCGGTTTTCTTTTCTTTTTGCATAACAGAGAGCATATAGAGTTCAAGGTGGTTTTGAGGCCTGGGTCAAAGAAGGTTTTCGTATAAAGGAGCTCAAACCTGAAACCACTTTGAGTATAATCAATGAGGTAAACGAATGCTGGTAACCTTCAAACAATTTGTATTATATCCACTTGGGCCTTTTAGAAAGATATTTAGTCTGTGTTCCTGTATATTGTTGTATGGTTTATATGATAAGAAAAGGATCAAGTCTAAGTCAATTAGGTAAGACGCTTGATGGTGAACTACCTTGTATTTCATTTCCAGATAGGTTGGTTGCTGTTTTTATAATCTTTCTAACTTTTTTAAGAATGATTAGATGTTGAAAGTAACAAAGTGGCATCCAAATCAGACTTGAATATTTAGCATAAGTGAACGAAGTTATCTTGGAAAAGGTAAGAGTAGAATAAGAAAAAGATATAAAGCAAGCACACTCAAGGCAGTTCCGACGGGTAAAGTAAAACTGAAAAAGGCATTGCCACAAACTGGGAAGAGAAAACTGCATCTAGATTTTGGAAGGATAATTAGCTACTATTGTAGATTATCTAATTAAATAGGTCAATGCCCTTGACAGTGTAACTGGTCCATGACAAAGAATCCTAAAATCGAAGATATTAGAATGTGATACTGGTTTAAATGTTATACGAAGCTAAGATGTGCATCTGCTAAAGTTGAAGTGTTGGATACATGTTTGATGATGATGCACATTGGATGCAAGATCAAATACATCTGTTTCTCCCATGTGTTGCACTAAAGTGATTTATTTCTTTGTTATCCATGTTTTGTTTTTGTAATCAAATAAAGTTTGAAGTTCTCAAAAGTCAGAAATTTTCAGGATGCTGAAGCTATCCTAGAGGAGCTGGCTCCATCTCCACTACAACTGCTTGGTGTAGGCTTGGTAAGGAGTGAGAAACAAACAAACAAAAAACTATCCCAAAGCTACTGAGGATATCACATGTAAAAAGGCATTCACTAATGCAATATTTTTGAAATGTATACTGACTAATGCTAATTGTGTGGATAGGGTTCTGTTGCAGCAGTGTATGCCTTGCTAGGTATGTACTTCAAATTCCCTTGACCCAAACATGTCATTCGACATGCTATAAGTTTTTAGGGTATTACAAAGTTACTGTGACCACCAAAATTGTCAACATGTTTGAAGTTTGAACCCTCTAACTGAATTCTTGCTGTATGGCTAAGTGATTTTAGTATACCTGCTACAGTCTAGATACATAAGAGAAGTGAAGCTCAAACATCGATTATGAAATTATCTTCTGAAATATTGCTGATTGTTTTGGATACTAATTTCAGGACGGATAATAACATTTTCACTTAGAATCACTCTAAAGATTCGTATATTCATATCTACTTGATACTTTTGTATCCTAGTTTGGTGGTTTTTTGCATCCATAAATTTCAAGTTGAGATTTTGATGTGCTATAATACTAACTTATTTATGTCCTTTGATTTTTAGAGTGGGAAAAATCACTACAACTTATAGGCATGGTTGGCCTTGGTCAGGTAATGGCTTCATAAACCATTGAACATTTATCTCAACAGTAACCTCAATTCTCTCAAACAATTCAGGTCGAAAAATATAATCAGCAGTAACCTGAATTTTCTTCCAAGAAACTAAATATTTGAGATTTACCTGTAAATTTCATGATTCTTCTTTGTTTGATGGCTCTTTTAAAATCTTCCTTTGTATAGACCATCTACCGCAGGGTGGCAGCTTATGAGGATCCTGAAGATTTCAAGAAGGATGTGAGGTAAAGTATATATTTGTAGCAGTAAGAGATGTTGAAAAGAGATTAACAGTAGATTTCTAATTCTTGAATCTTGATTCTCCATTGAAGGCTACTACTTTCTCCTATTGGATTTGGGGCACAAGCTGTTTCATGGGCTGCAGGGAAATTGGAAGGTAATGGCATTGCACTGCCAACATCGCCGTCATCAACTGATGTTCAGAGCCGGGTTTTGCAGGCTGCTGCAAAGCATGAATCTCAACCGTCGGATGTTGAGGATCAAGATCCGTCAGATGCCCCTCAAGTTCAGGGAACTGAGAATGTAGATTTCTCAGAAGCCTGAAAATTATGTGGGAACTGAGAATGTACATTCTGAATCTTGCTGATTCAGGTGAATTTGATAAGGCCTTTTGTGTAATCTGTCAAATGGCATCACTTGTAGCTATATTCATAAGGATTCACTTCCCTTTGCCTTTAAATATTAGTATTCAGCCTGATCTTCTCATTTTTTTTAATTTTAAAAAAGGGGAAAGGGTATAAGACCAAATAGTCTTTTGATCCTGCCGTTTTAGATACGCGGAGATCCTAGCAACGAGGAGAAGGTGGCTAAGGGTAGCAAGTTTATCGGCCACAATATTGACTTCCTTGAAGACTTGTCGATATACATCTCTTCAAAATCAAGAAGCTTGAGGGGATAGTCAGTAACAATCATTTTATCTCCTACGGGAGATTTCCTTGTTCCTATTACTAGAATTTATCACATGGACCATTGCCTATGGTTTCGCTTACTTCAAAACACCTCTCTAAGACCAAGCGCTTCACTTGCAGTAGTTCCATGATCCATTTTAATTGTTATAATCCCACAAGATTTCTTAAGATGTACCAAAAGACACATTTTCCATCGTCTCTTTTGCACCCATCAAAGATGAGTTTCATGACATTTTTGCTTAGTCTTTCCTTCTTCTTTTTTTTAATACAATGTAAGTAAAATAGGTGGATCAAGTTCTAGACACCGACCTACAACATCCTTTCGGATGAGTACAATCACATCTTCAGGCAGAGTGTTAAACTCCTCAACCGTAGAAAATCCATGTCTTGCGATCTTGTCTGCAACCGTGTTGATTTCCCTAAAAATGTGTGAAGTGCTTGCTTGATGAAAGCCTGACATGTTGGTGGAGATGTCTGAAATGATTATGTCAGTCTCCCATAGTGGTTTCTAAATGTGGTTAATTGAATTGATTAGTGTCAAGTTGTCCCCCTTAATCTCAATCGCCGAAATCCCTAATTGTGTGGCCTTTTGTAGGCCTTCCCGCAGAGCGAAAGCTTATGCCTCAAGAACCGTTTCTGCATTACATATCCCGTTTCCGTAGGCCAGGGGATGTCCATGGTTATCGCGAATGATGAAGCCATACGCGAAATGGTTACTAATGTTTGTGGATGCGTCAAAATTAAGTTTAGCGAAACCTGCTTTTGTTTTTTGTCAACCAATATTTTTGGTTTTCCTTCTTGATTTCATTAGGTGTTGATTGTTGTTCGATTGTTTAACGTTTGCATGTTCCCAATCTTCAATCTGTTTTAATGTCATTTGTTTCAGGTTCTGAGATGTTATTCTCTATAATATAAATGTGTTAACCACATTGAGTGACAACGTGAAATAGCCAAACTCACGTTTTCTACCAACGTGAATAACACCTAACTACCCAGAATCCGGTGTAAGTAACGTCAATACATGTCAAACCATAACATAATTATATATTGTGTTTGTAATCCGATACAAGGTATAACGTGGTTGAGCCCAAATGAAAAAAGTTCATTGACGTAAAACCTAGATCATGTAATACCTATAATTAGTTTGAATGTTTTAATATATCATGTTGTAAACGTCATCAACCAGTTATCATGAGTCAATCATCGTTTTAAGTATGTTTGCTAAATCGGATTTACGTAACAATATTCCTCCAGACTTCCAGAGTTACATTATACTACAACTAATTTCTCTTGTAAAAACAAAAGGTAGTAAACTGAATTAAAACATTTTTTCAATAAGGGATCACACATTTTTACATGGCTCAAGTTTTCCTTGACGTTTTTTTTATCAGTGAATCGGTGATCACATAGTTTTACATGGAATACATTTTCTCTAACTACGCCAAGAGGCAATTTGGGTAGGCCCTTACCACATCGGAACCAAACGTGAGTAAAGAAGTCCACACTAGACCTCAATGTGGTTAAAACTTATTTACATCATCCTCTAACGTTATATATGTTAGTAGCGCTTGTTTGCTTTGTTTTAAGTTAATTTACTCTATTGCTTGACGTGTCTTATCTTTATCAAGGTTAAATTATAAGGTGTTATTCTTCGAATATGTTTGTCGTAGCTTTTGTAATATTTTTTTACAAACTACTGAATATCAAGATTTGAATGGAATCAATTTGGATAATGTAATAAATTATGATGTTGAATCAGATAACTCTATTGCAGATAGGAAAAGAAACGACCAACCCAACTGGAGATAGGTCGGAAGATTTTTTTAATCCATTTTTACCACAAAAAAGTGTTCAAAAGTCGTGATAAATGTGTGAATGACTTAAAACGAAAGGGAAAAACTCAAAAGTATACTCATCATACATTGTGTCACTATGCTCGAAAAGGCCGTTTAGTGAGGTCTTGGATTGTATACGAAAGATACAGTAAGTTCATAATTATGTGAGGAAGAAGATTTTATGTGAAGGATAACAAGACCGAAACAAAGAAATGTGACTCTAAGTTATAGATCAAGTGTTATGAGATTTGTCATGGTACTTGCAAAGTGTCAATTCTACATGGTTTCACAATCATAGACCGATATACAATAGGATCATGCATTTGAAGGTCTAGTGACCAATGATGAGTATGAGATTGCAAAAGATCTAATCGCCTTTAACGTGAAGCTCAAAAACACCTTTTTAACATAAAAACAAAGAATCTAGAGAATTGTTCTATATTGAGTACAATTTATAGCGCCCAATAAAAGGCGGGGAAAGAGGGTCTTAAAGAAAGAACTATTTTCCAACATTTCATGTATGAGATCAACAATTTCATCTACTTTTAGAGACATTAGTTTTATGCAATCGAAGGTGTTAGTGAGTTGTTCTTTTCACGTCCAATTGCCCTTAATTTATTGAAAACACAAATAAATAAAAAACAGAGCGTTTTGAACGGGTTTTTTTTACCCAAATCCAAAGAATCACTACAATTGACGGTGTTGGGAAGCGAGGGGGCCTAAGGTGGGTGTCCATTCGAAAAACGCAAGAAATCGGTAAAAGAGGTACACTTTACGCGTTTTTTTGAGATATTTCAACTTTTTTCCAGACTTGATTAGCCATGCATTTTGTTTGTGAAATAGGATAGATTTTAGGGGAATAGTTTGGATTTGATTAGTGTAGGTAACTTCTATTTTGAATGGACTGTGAAATAGGTTAGATTCGAGTCTTTTTGAGCTATTTTTTCCCGCCTACAATGGCGACTAGAGCTTGAAGAAGATCTGACGCGCACTAAAATTGTGCATCAAACTATGAAGTATTTATTATTAAATATTATTTATAAAATTAATTATCAAACATAATTATTAAATATAATTATTGAATATAATTACAAATATAATTATAATTAAATTTAGTTATTAAATAAAATTATTATATATTATTATTAAATGTCATTATTAAACATAACTATTAAAAAAAGTTTTACTATAATAAAATTTTAATTGTTAAACATAATTATTAAAATTTATTATTAAAAATAATTAACAAATATTAATAGTTTTGATTTTTTTTAAAATCATAACAAAAAATTTAATAATCACTAAAGAATATTAATTTTATAAAATTAAATTTGTACCGGCGTAATTCTCTTCATATGCGGCATATGTATAGGAAAGTCATCCTTTCTTGCACCGGCGTAATTCTCTTCTTGTGCAACAAAGGTAGAGGGAAGCCTCACCTCCTCCTTTGAAATTACAAACGTTTTTCTACTTATTCCCGTTGAATTTTTCAAAGCTTAGGCTACTTTCTTCAAGCTCCGGCTCTTCTTGTTAAATTTTTCAAAGCCATAATTCCTCCTTTGAAAATTATGGTATGTTTGAGACGAAAACAATGGTTAGAATTTCAATTTATTTGAAGTCAATCAAACATATAACAACAAAACTTTCTTTTGAACATAATGTGAGATGTACTTAGTTAGATGATTTTTTTCATCTTTTTACGTATTTGAAATCCTTTTAAATCTCATTTTACTAAAAACGTTTACAATATTTTTTTAAAAAAAAAATTCAAATCTATTCTAAATCCACATACTACACACCACAAATCCAACAAATTTTAAATTTACTAAACACGTACTCAAATCTTCTTTTAAAACCTCCTAAAATCTAATCTAAAACTTTCATTCCGTCGAAAATTGATTTTCGGTAACGAGTGCTCTAGTATTACGACCTTTACCACAATGACGTTGTGCATAGATCAAATTATTTCGTGGATTGAGTTTCAATTCTATTTTAAGTTATAAATATATAACTAAACCAATACAATAATAGTAATTACTATTTAAAATCTAAAAACAATCAAATCAAATCTTCAAACCAATACAATAAAAGTAACGGCCCTAAATTGCACGTGTGAAATGAGATTCTTAGGCTGCAAATTGAGAGAGGTGAAGTCAAAGTGGTCTTCTGCCCTTCTGAATCCCACTTGGAGCAATCGTCGTCACTCACACACTTCTCCACCTAACCCTCACCAAGAAAACCAACTACATTATTGCATCTTCTTCTCCCCTGTTTCCTGCTGCTGCTCTACCCTTCATTCTTGCAGCGCCACTCCACACAATGTTGTTGATTCGAACACTTCGTGGCTGCATTAGGCCTTCCCTTTTCCCTTCTTCTTACTCTTGCTATTCTTCTTCCGCAGCAGCACTTCAAGCAGATCGAGCCATTGTAGACGGACCTAGAAATGATTGGACCCTTGATGAGATCAAATCCATTTACGATTCTCCCATTCTCGACCTCCTCTTCCACGGGGTCTCTTTCTCTCTCCACTCCCTTCTAGGTTTTAATACTGTTTGAGCCTTTTTTTTTCCTACTGAATTGCTCAGCTGCATCCTTTTCATTGCGGTGACCTAGGACTTTTTCTTCTATTTTTTCTGCTCATTTATTGATTTGCTCATAACCATGTTATTTTCTTGTCAATTTGATGCACTTACTGTCGTTTGTTGCTTACGATTTTCACAATATAAATTGATATCCAGATGGTATTGACTATGTCTTAAATGTAGAAGAATATGCGATAGTATCTTGTTTCTATAATCCATGCACTCTTATTAATAATGTTCAAGTGATTGTTATGGTGAATGCCTATTTGTTTTAGAGCCGAGATACAATGATTAGTCCTTTTTAATAGTGTTAATTCTGCTCTTTCTGTCCATTGCTGCTTTGGTGAATGCTGTTTTTTCCCCTTTTCCTGGTTAGATTATTTTCTGTTCCCCGTTATATTCGTCACAAAGTCTCTATAGCTGTTACATATGTAGTTACTATTGTAATTTTCCTTTGTTAATGGTATTGTAGGCGCAAGTTCATAGGCACTCTCACAACTTCAGGGAAGTGCAGCAGTGCACCCTTCTCTCAATCAAGACAGGTGGATGTAGTGAGGATTGTTCATACTGTCCACAATCATCCAGATATGACACTGGACTGAAGGCACAGAAACTTATGAACAAGGAAGCGGTTATCGATGCTGCAAAAAAGGTGGATTCAATATATTTGATCTCTTGATAATACATTAGTTCTCTGTCCATTAGTTTAGGAAAGTTTTGAAGCATTTCATTTATCAGCTAGTTGTATCTTTTGTGACCTTTTTCATGTCTGGTTCGTAAAGGTGATCGTAAAAGGTTTGGACTAGTGGGTAAAAGATAATGATGTCATAAAGGTGTAATGATAATAAGCTGCACATCTATACAGTTATTGGTACTGGTCATTTGCTTTTCAAGTACATATTTGGAATAATAGTAATGAAGAAATTGTGTTCCTTTTGTTGCTTTTTACATATACGGGGTAACATGTTAGATTTGAAAGAAAAGAAGGTCATATAGTTTCAAGTACATATTTGGAGTTATAAAGAGGCAGGCACTATGGGAAGTCCACCTATAGACAAGAAAATTTATACGGGTTTGAAACCTCCATTCTTGTTGTAATGGCCTATGTGCCTCCGTATGGATCAAAAGGAAGAATGACTTGGATACTTTCCATAAAATAACAACAACAAGATTAAGTCTGAATGAATTGCCAATTTTTATCATAACCTTTCCCATTCAGGAAAAGAAAGTCTACTAGTTTACCTTGTCTTTCTTTTTTGTCCCTGTTTTGGGTTGTAGAGTCCGATTTCCCATCCAGAACCTGTGAACAGCCTCATAAGGGAAAATAATCAGAAATTATCCGAGCACATCAAAAACCACATCATAATTTTTCAATGGATATAAAATGGTGCTAGAGTTGTCTTTTAGCTTGACGATGATGCAACAATTTCGTATATAATCTTATCTTCCTTCTGCTGAAAATGTAAACTATATATATATAGAGAAACCACCAATTTTTTTTACTTTGCATGTAAATTTAATTTGATTTTGCTGTATGTTTACCGATGAAAATGACTGCTTTGATCAAATCTGGATTGGGTATGAATGAGGATACCTAGTCTTCAGTTTCATGGACATTTTATTGTAGTTATAGCATGCATTTGAGTTAGTGTTACAGTGAGGTAAAAGGTGAAGAGAAGATTTAGACGAAGGAAAAGGAACTAGTGTGGTGAATCACTAAAGTATACAAGTCATTATGAATCTTTAGTTTACTGCTCCGTAAGTTCAATGGTTTTATCCATTGTAAAGCAAATACAACTGTACTTCAATTGTTTTCTTAAACTGTTCAATGATAGTGCTTTCCATGAGTGCTATTGACAGTTTTCATAAATTTCTAGGCAAAAGAAGCTGGCAGTACCCGCTTTTGCATGGGTGCTGCATGGAGGGATACAGTTGGAAGGAAGACTAACTTTAACCAAGTTCTTGATTATGTGAAGGAAATAAGGTAATTACTCGTATTCTGCTGATTAACTGTGCTTCAACTTGCAGTACACTAGCCATCAATAAAGCCAATCATGTTTTAATTAACCTTTTTGTATCTAGAATTTTATTGTTCCATAATGTTTTATGACCGGGTCTACAATTTTAGTACTCCTCGGTTAGTAATAAAGACTGCAATCCGTAGCTCTCCACTGAGTGGCTTGCAAGCAATCTTGTTTGGTCGTTTTACTGAATTATATGTAATAGCTGGTGAGAGATATAAACTGACAGATTGATTTGCCTTCAAATTTCCATTATTTTCCACTAACTTTAGCTTTATAGCTGTAGTTTATTTTACTATGATACCCTGAAACATTCAAGTGGAACATGAATTGTTTCGGAAACTCTAAGAAACATGAAACACAACGGAAGTGCCTGGTAAAAGTTTCGGAAACACATTTCACCCATCAACGTATCGTAGACCATGTCGCTAAGTGGCTTTCTGTCAATTCTCAGAGGAGGAAACATATTGTTTTAGAATATTACATACTTATTTTCTTTCAAGAAGGGTACTGGTGGATGATCGAGATAATTTACCTTACACCTCTAAGGAGTAGAAAAGGTATCTCACACTGACAGCTTGAATTACGGTGATAAAAGAACAGGAGGAAAGGGACTGATGTTAGGATTGTGATATATATATATATATATATCAAGCTTGAAATATTGACATGGTCAACTGCATTTTCTTAGTAGCGATTGGCCTGGTCAACTCCATCCTCTTTCCTAATTGCTCTGTCTATTCTAACATCCTATGGAGGTCTGGATTCAATTCAAAGGCTTTTGTAACTGGATGTCACGAGGAGAATTGTAGAACACGCATTGTTCGACTGTTGGCAATTTTCTCATTCCCAGACGCTTTACTTTCCACATTCTCTTCATGAGCAATCTTGTAATTTATCAACAAATCTCAAAATTAGCAAGTTTATTTTAATTGTTGTTTTTGTATGGTTCTCTAAGAATGAGATCTTAGCAATTACTATAATATTTACTTTTATGCTAGGGAGATGGGTATGGAAGTATGCTGCACCCTCGGAATGTTGGAGAAGCAGCAAGCATTAGAACTCAAGAAGGCTGGCTTAACAGCCTACAATCATAATCTTGATACCTCAAGAGAGTATTATCCAAATATTATAACAACTAGATCTTATGACGAGCGTTTGCAAACCATCGAGCATGTGCGCGAAGCGGGGATTAATGTCTGCAGTGGTAAGTTGTGGTGTCCCGTTGCTATGTTAGATTATGTGATTTGTTTGTGACTTTCCATTTCCTTTCTAATCAGGCTTTTAATAGGCTCTGTTGCTTCCAGCATGATGCTTGATCTACTCCTAGTTTTTACTGTTCATCATGATCTTCTAAAATATATTTTGTTCATTGGCATTCCATGTGGAAAAATGAACACAACCGCACTGGTTTTAGCAGTTGACTCGCTGAAGTCATTGTTTGGAAACATATTTCGACTGTTGATGTGGATAATGATCTTAATATTGAAAATGTTTCTTTGTACTGTTGTAAACTATTTTTTATCAGATAAGGTCTAACAACATTCCTCAGCTGAACACTGCTTAATTTCGAGTCATCGTCATGAATTGTCTTGCAACAGTCATTGCATAGCCTTCACATGTCTTGTCCGTTTCAGTGATAATTTTTTACTTATTTGGCAATAGGGGGCATAATAGGGCTTGGTGAGGCCGAGGAGGACAGAGTGGGCTTGTTGCACACTTTGGCAACCCTCCCTAAGCACCCTGAAAGTGTTCCCATTAATGCACTTATAGCAGTCAAAGGCACTCCTCTTGAGAATCAAAAGGTTAGTCATTGAATTTCCACAAACATGTGTTTTAGCATTTCCTTTCCTAAATGTGATAATCACATATAAATATTTAAAATATTTTTCTGACTAATTGAAAGATTGTTTTTTATTTTTTAATTAAGGCAAAACTAATTAAGCATTCAACCTTCTTTAGAAAAAATGTGATAGAAAATTTTGCAAACAATGCGTCTATGATAGTATGATGTTGTAATTGTAATCAATGATGATATCAAAATCAGTAAGAGTCATATGACTATTAAATTTAACCTGTTTATACATGGTAAAATTGTTTGAATTTCACATCATAAAATTAACATTGTTTTCAGTGATCGAGCCGGATTTACTAACCTAAGCCTTAATTAAGGACCTACATGTGTTTTATTTTTTATCATTCTTTTCTGCATCCTTTTGCACTTGATTCCAAACTTGAACCAAACAGGGGAGTCGTTTTTTTTTTACTCTTCTGTACATTTTGCTTAAAGGCCGGCTCTCAGACTAATTGCTGCATGGTAAGTTCATGTTTGGCTAAAACAGGCATATACATATACACAATAAGGGCCCGTTTTGTTTTAACTCCGGAAATGAAAACGGAATGGAAACGAATTTAGTTCATGAAATTTTTTGGAATCATTCCTTGTGGTTTGAAGTAATTGTAGTAGAATTTGATTAGTTTTGATACCCTATAAGGAAACAATATGGGGAAAGCAATTGCATTTTGCATGAAGGCACAAGGAATTATTCCATGAACAAGTAGTGAACTAGATTCATTTTCAATCCATTTCCGTTTCCGGAGTTACAACCATACAGGGGGTAAAATTGTTTCGCTAGTGACTTAGGGATGAGATTCTTCCTTGTTAGCAAATATCATGTTTTGCCATTCAGGTTTGAAATTCAGCTGGCTAAGTAAGATGTGCACGCTTCATTTCCAGGTTGTTGAGATATGGGAGATGATTCGGATGATTGCCACAGCCCGAATAGTAATGCCTAAAGCCATGGTTAGATTATCAGCTGGTAGGGTTCGGTTCTCTATGCCCGAGCAAACCCTTTGCTTTCTTTCCGGTGCAAATTCCATCTTCACCGGAGACAAGCTCTTGACTACACCTAACAATGACTTCGATTCTGACCAACTCATGTTCAAACTGCTTGGCCTCATTCCCAAAGCCCCCGAGTTTCCTGAACACGAAGCTAAAAGGGATGAACCAGAAGACTGCAAACAAGCAGCTTCTAGCTCCGCGTGATGCTGTTCTTGAGCAATACGACTGAAAACTGCTTAGTGCTTTGAGAAGACTGAAAGGCTTTGTAAACTTAGTTTGAGTTGAAGTTTGTAGTGATGTACTATATTCTGGTTGTTTAGTTACTTTAGAAGTATGCATTTTTCTTTTTCTGAACTTTTGACACTTATCTGCCTGATTTGTGAGAAACTCAGCAAGAAATAGGAATCAAATGCAGCGGAAATAAATCATCTTATCTTATATGTATTAAAGGAGAGACCTTTTTTGCCACGTGTCATCACCACAATTCACGTAGCTCCCAAAAATATCTTAAAAAGTTATTTTTAAAAGTTAATAATTTTGATATTTACAAATTCAAATCTTAATAATTTATTAATCAGTAAATATAATCTCATATTTCAAAGATCAATAATTTTGATATTCAAATTTTAATAGTTTGTTAATCCATAAATAAAATCTGATAATCTATTCTGTCACTATTTAAATTATAATTATAATTTTTTGCAAGATTTGTTTTATATTATATAAATATAACTTGAATTTGGTACTGTAATATATGTATAATAAAAGATAATTAAATTTATAGTGAAAAAGTAATATTATGTTCTAAAAAATCATTTTTATTCAAATATTTAGAATAAATATTAAATCACACCCCGTGCAGTGCACGGGGTAATACACTAGTTATATTATTAAAGGAGACTAGGTGAGACGAAAATAAATGGTTATATTGGAATATATTTATTTACAAAATTACCTTTAGTTGTTGATTTTTTCCCCGTTTAATAGCAGTGGATACCTAGTTTTAGCGTGGAAAAAAAAAACCCAACAAAACGAACTTATTTTACATAGAACTAAATTTTATATATATGTATATATTAAGAAACTAAATTTCACTTCATTTATAATTTCGCTGACTAAAAAAAGCATGTATACAATAAAATAAAATATTCAAAAAACTGAAATTTATCATTCACGTGCAACCGGATACAACACTAAAAAAACATACAATACAACATCTTCTCACCTTCTCCTGCAACCTCCATGCTCTCGATCTTCTACATCCTTTGTCCTCGCTATCGCCTTTCTCCACATGGATCGAAAACTAATTTATCTACTAGAATTCTTCAAGCAGCTCCATGAGAAAGACACACAAAGATATGATTGTGGACGCGAAAAGGAAGATGAGAAATTACAGTTGATGTTGAAGAGGAATCAGTACTAGATCGGTGGTGGGGCGTGGAGTTAAGTGATGGTGATAACAAGCTTCATAGATTCAAATTGAAGACTCGCGACAACCATTCAATCGATTTCGTTTCAAATCTAGGAAGATTTGAGTTTGAGTTTGATTTTGATTGAAGTTGAGCTCATTGCATTGGTACAATGTCAACTTCTTCATGTGGTGGATAGATATTTGTGAGAATGTGGTGCTAGGCTCCTTAAGTGTTTAGATTGGAGATTCGAGTTCTAATCCTCCTGGCGACATGTATGAAAAAATTGATATTAGGAGGGTATCCTCCAGCAATGGGCCACAACTTTCTACCCGATCCGAGTGGTCTACGAATTTATCATTTACCAAAATATATATATATATATATATTTGTGAGAATGAAAATTTTGATTAGGATACGTATGTGTTTGACAAAATGCCAATAAAAAAAAGTCTTATTTCAATGGGTTTTATGACTATACAAATAATGATTGTACAACTGAAACTAAGCAATACTTAACGACAGTACGATGTAAAAAAGGACTTTTAGTACAATCCAATTACAATTAAATAATTTTTATTATAAAGATAATTAGAAAGTCAAAAGCCAAAAGTTAAAAATAATAATTTTCCAATTTCATAAATCAAATGGATTACTCGAAAATTTTGCTTTTTTTGAAGAAAAAATAGTTGACAACATGTTACAAATTTTAATGATGAATCTAAAATTTTATAGTGGTTGAAAATTGTAGATGTTTAAATTAGTTTGTAAATGCCTATTGCCATTGGTATTGATAATGCTAAACAAACACAATGTAGATGATGGAAAATTTGAAACAAAAACAGATATAAATAAATGAAATTTTGTAATTCCTCTTAACAATTTCATTTGTAAAGATGTGAAATTTAGCTGTAAAGCTTTTGTTTAACCACACTGTAATCAAAAAATATAATGGTAATAACATGTCGGGCTATAGCCTTTTGTTTGTTCACTCTGGATTTCACTAAAAACATCGTCGGAAATAGGAGGAGACGTGAACCCCTCCGGATAGACAATCACCTCACCTGTGCCATCCAAAAATTAAACAGTATCCATAAGATACAAAGGTTCAAATTGTGTGCTTGGCTAAGTAGTATGTGTTCTTTCAAGAATCTGCGCAATTTTAAATTATGAGGACGAGAGGAGAATAATACCCAATCTGAAAATCAGCTGCTTTTAGTGTTTAAACATTGTTCCCCAACTGTCAAGAACACATGTTTACCGATCACCACCTCTGCCGCAGGTTGATCCTGGATGCAGTCAACTAGAATCTGCACCAGTTTTACAAACGACATTAGTTTATTGTCATGTGTCCATTCACGTCAAAGAATGAACATGGAAGCAGAGTATCTTTTTTTTGAGAATTGCATACTACCTTGCCATTTCCGGCCTGAAACTCGGACTTTAGCTTGTTATAATCTCTACTCCGGAGGAAAACCTCTAGACCTTCGGCAAATTTCTCGTTACCTGAAGAAAGTATTAACACAAGTTGGGCCTAGTTTCCAAAAATTCAAATTTTGTGGACCTTAGTGGTGTTGTGGAAGAATATTCAGACCTTTAAACAATTGGAGGACAGCATTGGAATCAAAAACAACTGTTGTCCTTGAGATAATGATGGTAAATGACATATTAGAAATGCCTTGGAAAGTTTCTTCACACACAATTACCTGATTTCAAAGAAGAAATTCGTACAAATTAAACAAATGAATGGCGGAACCAGTACAAACTACTCAACATACTTCCGGGCAAGTACCCATATCAAAAGATCATGTAAAGCAGGTGCAACTTCATAAATTTATGCTGCTTGTGACAAGTTGGTGTGGACTGATGGCACATTAGTGTTCCCCTTTCAAAGAAGACATCATCTCGGGAATTATCAATATTCCAATGTTTTAGCAAAGCATTGTGAAAATGCTTATTCATTGGGTCGGGTTCAAGCCATCAGTTGGTTATATTAGTCAAACAAAGACTACTTTGAATAGTGAATACACAATATTGCATAAAATGAGAACACAGATCGGCGAGTCTAGTGAACACCCCTCTCGCCTGGGTTCGGGAGTTTACTGATTGGGCCTAAATTTGGACCAGTTTAATACTTGGACGTCGAGTATGATATTTAGGGTTTCCAATTGCTATATATTATATTGTTCTCCCTAGTGCCAAATTATCGGATTGTCAGTACCTGAAATCCCTAATAAAATCTCTTTCAAGTGGACGCAGCCAATTTGAGTGAATTTGATAGTGTAAAACCAGGAATCAACACTTAACACACAAAGTAGGCACAATCTTAGGGAATCCACTAAGACACTCGAGAAGGAAACTCCACGAGAGCCAACCTCAAAAAATTCTCCTAAGAGCCAAAGGAAAAAGCCAATACAAATATAATTCTGGATAACTAGAAATTAGGTCTGCTGCCTCATAGCCAGCGATCACCCACAATTGTCAAATATTCACTATTCATGTACCCAACAGAATCACTATAAAATTGGTGTCATCTTTTCTATTTGTTGAATATTCTATTCTTTGTTGACTTCCATAAAACACCCATCTTGCACTAAAGGCATTATTAGTACACTTCCATCAATCTAAGAGAAAGACACTGAAACAGCTTTAGTGCAATGTTTCTATACCTCTATTTTGCTTCAATCTAGGTGGGAAAATTCTGGCATATATTATTCAGAGGAAAGAATTACAATCTGATACTCATATCTTCGTCATTATTTGAGCATATGGATGCAACAGGATAGTTGCAACAAGAGAAACAGATGCACCATCCATGTTTCTGTAAGCGGCTTCTTCATTAAGGTTAGCTAAGTTTCATCCAAGGACATGTTGCTTCGTTTATTTTTTAAGAAATGATTGGAAATAAGGAAAAAAGATATTACATAAAAGAAGGGCCTACATCTAGGTCTAGCATGAAAATTACTAAATATAAACAGGTCAATCAAAGGAACTTACGGCATGAGCTGGAATCATTTCACATGACAATAGTGGAGAACCAATTGCTTCCTTTATATAAGGTTCCTGCAAATTCAATTAACAAATTAAATTTATCACATAGCAAGACGCCAGAAAAACAGGCAATAAAACTGCTTCCTTTTATAGTACAAGTTTGTAAAATGGTTGCAGATTACTGAGATATGCAGATATGAGACCCGTCAAAGATCAACGAGTAGGGAAAAAACAATGAGCCTTCAAATCATGATGCATTTGCATGGGTTGAATTTTTCTGGGTTAAAAATAATTCTTGTTGAATATTCTGCACCTAAAAATAATCCTTTGCAAAGATTATCAAAGTGCAATTTATATACATGCCACCCACTTTCCAGTCAATTGATTCAGATAAAAACACAAACTACAGGAGTACTATAGACTAGAGCACACAAATCTAACCTGTGACTTCAATACGTGTTGTAAAGCCGACGCATCTTGTTCAGATGGCTTAAAGAACACCTCCACCGTATCAGTGGGCTCGAGGCCAGCCTTCTTCCGCAACTTTTGGATCCTATTTACAACCTAAGGTATTTAAAAATGATTAGAGCAATAAAGAGGGGGTTTTACTCGGACGATCAAATAGCTAGGAAAGGCTGAGCCTTACCTTTCAAAAATTTTCAACTTATATAAACACCAAAAGGAACCTTTCTCACCACTAATGCTATATTATCAGTCATTTTAAACATTTGTCTTTACTTTAGTGACTCAATATATTTCTCCATGGGACTCTTGAACATGAAGTAAAATCTAAAGCATTGCCACTTACGCATTTCAACATCCTCAGACCAAGTAAGCCCACATAAATTTATACCAAGCAAGATTCTCAGACCAAAATTGAATAGGGAAAACTCCTAGCATGCCAACCAACAGAAGAACAGTTGAACAACACATATAAGTCAACAGCTGCTCCTTGATGAATCCAAAGTTGTTCTAATACTTTCACTCCTCGCCAAACCAAATACCTTTATACTACCAATTACTACGTGGATGAAAACCACTATTCAAGGATGCATGTCACACAATTCTTTTAGAGAAAGAAAACTACTGGAAAATGAACAATATACAATAGGATACATCAGAGCAGATAAATATAAAACCAAGTCTTAAAAGCATCAATATCAGAAGCAAGTTTACAACTTCATCCAACTTACCTCACGAGCAGTTCCAGCTTCAAACAATGATTCATCGGGACGAAGATCCAACACAACAAGAACATCACCTGCTCACATGACAGTGGGTCAGGCGTCACCGTTTCAGAAGTGAAGACAAGTCATGATCAATAATTAGATGAAAACAAATTTTCTACAGGTCAGTTACCATCTCCTTTGGCATCAATCTCTTCTCCTGACATGTCCTTAGGAGGCTTAAATTCCCTGATAACCTAAAAGCAGGAGACAGATTGTTACATCAACATATCCACCAGTAGAATGGAAATTAGATTCCAGACATGAATATCCTATTAACCAAAATCAGCAAAACAAAAGTTCAAGAATCTCAGTACATACGAGTTCAACTAGATGAACCATGGAAAAAATGAGCCAAAGGACAATTTCTAATCATCTCCGGATACAGGGAAATATATATATAAGGAGACCGCAAACATTATGTAGAGGGTAAAATATACAATGTTGGTTTTTATATACAGAATAGATGTTTTCTGTGGTAATCTAATCCAGCTATTCCCACCCTGACCTACTAAAAGATAACCAAAGGAACTGGAATTTATTGTTTGTTGGGCAATACATATCTCATAGACATCATAGAAAGATGTTTTCAGCTTAAAAAATGTATGACTTCTCCATAGCTGGGATTGCAATTTCAGGAGTAAGGTTTCCGCTTGTAAGATGTGACCTACTGAGAAGTGTTCTAGAGCAAGATTGTTGATGAACAGATGCAAAAGCATACTTCCTCCGTGAGATGACCACTTATCAAGGACACACAGAAATTTCAATTTTATCAAAGCATTTATATAACATCAATCCCTCGGCTGGAACTTGGGGCTAGAGTGAACTTGGAGTGTAAACAAAGTTTTTCCTCCATACTTGGGGGTGTGAGGGGGGTTGCACCAACTATAGCTCCTCCTAGTTCATTAATCAGACTGAGGTTCACACATCACCAACGATAAAATTGCTGATTGAAGGAAAAAATATTAGCTACCCCAGAGTCTGCATGTGACCACATACCACCCACATGCAACAAAAGTCAAAAATCAAATTACAAGAAAAGATTCCTACCTTGATGTCGCTCAATTTCAGACAATGTGAAGCAATATTAACTTCCCCGGCTTTCTCAAATACTAGAATATCTTCTTGTGACATGGCCTTGACTTCCTTAGCAACTAAACCCATTGACTTCCCAAGTCTTTTTCCCAGTGTGCTAAAAGAAACAATATTCAGTTGTCGTATATGAACTTAATTATGTAAGAAATTTTACTATTCTTCGTCTTGCAAGTGAGATTTGATACCTGAAGTCAGGCTCTGCTCTGAGAGATGCATATCTCAGAGGATCACTGCAAGCGACAACAGATCGGACATTGAGCTCCTCCAGCACATACTACACAGAATCAAAGTTTAAACTTTGAGTAGCAAAACAAACTAGCATGATGACGTGGATCTGAGCAACAGAGTTTGTTTATTTCATTAATATAAAGAATTTCCATGAAAACCCAAGGAATAAAAATGAAATACAAATTATGAAATTGAAAGTAAAATGAAAGTTGAAGTTAATGACGTAAGCAAAGAAAATGCAAGCAAAAGATCAGGCACATTAGTATGCAGACCTCCTTTAGTTTCCCAGTGATATCGTGGAGAAAGTCATTATCAGGATGTACTACCACCATTTCCCTGCAGATTGATAGATATAAGTTACAAAATAAAGTGATAGAATGAGAGAGAAACAACAATTTTACGATCAAACCTCAGTGGTGTCTTCAGAGGCTTGTTATGGCGCTCACGGATATTACGAACAAGATCAATGATTGTCGTCATCCTCGAGACACTTTGTTCAATGCGCTCATCTCTCTGGACAAAGAAAAGTGGAAAAGGAGTTGACGTTGTCTTAATGCTCACAAGAATTAACAAACTAATTTACAAATGAATGATAAATAGATGAGTACACTTCATACCTTTCCTTCCTCTTGAGGGAACCTACAATAATGAATGCTCTCTTCTGCTCCTTTGCTAACTTTTCTCAAATTTTGATACAGAACTTCTGTAAAAAATGGCGTAAATGGAGCCATTGCCTTGCATGAAGTAAGAAGAACCTACATTCAAAGTTAAAAAAAAAAAGAAAAGTAAGAATTCTGAATTACATATACAGTATGAAGTTTGAAGAACTCACTTTGTTTCAGACTAAGGAGTTCATTAAAACAAATTGTCCCTAAACACTTATAAAATCATTAAAGTTAAGCTTATGGTTTATAACACAACTGACTACATCAATCAGTAAACACAGTAGGCAATCAGATATTTTGGGGCTCATACTCCGTACCAAACTTTAACTGTGCAAACTTTTTCAACTAAATCAAAAAAGCAATATAAAATCCATACTTTACACTAGAAGTGATACTATTACACAATCACTTATATGGCAAACAATTAGCGGAAAACATGTGCAACAGTGATCTGGACACTTTCTGGCTCTGGAACAAGATGATTAACAGAGAACAGACCCCTAGAAGCATACCAGGATGGTTGTTACTGGCTTTTTGTTGAACTAGGCAACTAGCATATAGAAAAAGAAAAGGGGCATTTAGAGATACAAGAGAAATCACCATATGCTGCGGTAGAGAAGATCATAAACATTCTTAAAGATAAGAGCGAATATATAAACTGACATAAGTCTAAAACACAAATGTAACCGGAAAGAGAGCAAACACAGCAGGAAATTCAACAAAGAAGGTATGCCTATAGAAGAATAGAGAGAACAGCTCGTCTGCTCAAATAAATTGTCCCAGAGATACAAAAACAAAATATCA
The DNA here is from genome assembly GCA_002319775.1 of Fagopyrum tataricum. Taxonomy (NCBI): domain Eukaryota; kingdom Viridiplantae; phylum Streptophyta; class Magnoliopsida; order Caryophyllales; family Polygonaceae; genus Fagopyrum; species Fagopyrum tataricum. The sequence continues at coordinate 8,948,861 of CM008280.1, forward strand.
TGCATAACAGGATAACAGCATCCAATGAAACAACTATATTCAGGTACACATTCCAGAACTAACATTCTTTAAGATCAGAGCGGATATATAAACTGACCATAAGTCAAAAACACAAGATATCACTGGAAAGAGAGAAAACAATGATATAAAGATAGCAGGAAATTCAACAAAGAAGGTCATCCTATTAAAGTACGGAGAGAACAGCTTGTCTGCTCAAATAAACAGTCCCAAAGACACAAAATCAGAAAATTTGCATAAAGTAACAACAAACTAAGCTAAGAATAATAAGAGGTACATCAACAGGCATTGCAACATACATGGTACAGAGTGGACAGAGCAGTCTTGCAGTCTTCCTCCTCTGTCCGACCTTTTAGTCTCTTACGATTGAGCCGCACATATATATTTGTCAGGTTGTCCAGAAATTTCAAGAGATAAGGAACTACCTGCAAAAAGTGTACATGATTGCAGTGGTTTAGAGGACATGGGGAAATTCTACATCAAGGGGAAAAACACTACGGGAAAGTGAGAAACATTCAGATCATGGTCTATATCAAAACAGTTGTTTCACATCACAACAACTTGTATGCTTTGCACTGTTAGATATAGAAATATTTTATTAGCAAAAAATGTAAATTGTCAGTTCAAATTATATTTTTTTTATATAAATGTGATAAATACATGTTTTAGTTAATGCCAAAAATGTAGGCAACATGGAAAATGTTAGACTCGTAGTTAATTAGGAAAATGGCATTGTCTAACATGAGGCATTATCAATAATTCAACATGTGACCTCAACCATGACCTGACATGCAGCCTCACTGAAATGATTACCCAATAAGTAACCATGTCTACCAAGCATATGACCTCAAAGACTACTTAGGAATGTTCAAATTTAATAGAAAAAATTATAAATAGTTACTAATTACCCGTAGAGATTAGAAACAACTAACTAGAACATTCTACCGGTATATATTGTTGGATGAGTAGTAGAGTGCATACAAAATGATAGTATAAAAAATTTCAATTAGTTGAGATATAAGTGACCTTTATTGACTGATTTTATTCAGATGTTTTAAAATATAATGAATAATCGTATACCATAGGTCCATAACATGATAAAAAATGTAAGTTCCTGAATTTGATTATCATAACTTTCAACTAACTATCCCGAAAAAAAAAATTGGTACTTTTGATATCATATTTCTATAACTACTTAATTGATTGTACAAAAAAAATTCTAAATATTATTCGGTATCCAAAGATATCACATCATTTTTATTGTTAAAATATTTATTTACCAATGAAATTAATTCATTCTACCAATAGGTTTTTGTCAAATGTTATTTTTCTTACTGTGCATTTAGAATGTAATTTCCTAATATTTAATGGATATATTTATACAACTTTTAATGCACATATAATATAAAATTATGACAAAATGAACAGTTAACAAAAATAGTTGCCAACATTAGAGGAAAAGTTGGAATAGAAATTAATCTTTTCAAATTGGAATGAAGCATACTGTGTATAATCTGTAAGCATCCATTTCTTGCCGAACAAAATGAACCAAACTCTGGGTTGCTGAATTGATCCACTGATCAAGCACATTGGATGAGCTTTCCAGAAGACTTCGATCAATTGGGATAAACTGTCCAAAGCCTTCAACTTCTAATCTCTTTGCATTCTGAACTAAGAATCTGTATGCATTGTACCATGGCAAGAAAACATCTTTGACCTAATTTAGATCCATCAAAATAAAAAACAAGGAAATGAGAGCCAGAATAATTGCTGTAAGTAATTTGGAAGAGATATTTTGGCATATATTAGTTTCCTAAACAAGCTGCCATCAATAAACATGGTAAACCCCCCAAACAAAGAGGAAAGGACTTACTACACCATAAACTCCATCCTTTCTAAAACGTAATGGCTCGGCCCGTACAACTGGAGAGTTAATCAAGTACAGACGTAATGCATCCTAAATCAAGGACAATTGCCAGAATCATTAGTCACATATGGTACATACTTGGAAAAAAACAAGAAAAAGGAACCCAAAGTGCAACATCTGAGAGAAATCAAATTAGGTGGGTAACACGTTCTGCAATTAGATGAACTTACAGCCCCATAATCATCAATGACCTCCGAGGGTGCAGGATAGTTTTTCAATCTTTTGCTCATCTTCTTCCCATCTTCAGCAAGGACAAGTCCATTGCAAATAAGATTTTGGAATGCAGGCTTTCCGAATAATGCAGTGGATAGCACCATAAGGGTGTAGAACCTGTAAATCACAAACTAGGATTTAGGTCAAATAGAAACCAGAATTCAGTATACCAGCATAATAATTTGTCGGGTTGATATTTAACAGATCAAGAAACTTAACCATCCACGAGTCTGGTCCAGTCCTTCAGCAACAAAATGCCCAGGAAAATTGTTCTCAAATAGCTCAACATTCTCAAAAGGATAATGGATATATGCATATGGCATGGAACCACTCTCGAACCAGCAATCAAATACCTGCAGAAGGTTGCATTAGTCTAAAGCTTGTAATAGTCTAATTGATAAAAAGAAACTCATTCATGTAGCCTCATCATCAAACATCATCTTGCAATGATCATGTACACTGAGTCACTAATACTTATTACTATATTAGACATAAGCTTGGAAATCTATTAACAGAAAGCAAAAGGCATTTGATTGTACCGCAGTCAAACAACACTTCCTCATGCATGTCTCATGACCTAGAGAAATTAAATCTTGAGAATATGAGAAACACATATGTGCTTGCATAATAAATTAGTTGTGCACTTCCGAGACAAATTTGAGGATTGGACTGATATGATAAATAAGAATACAACATTACACAATATTTATGGACAAAGAACAAACACGACAATTTGTTGGAGAATGTGAACAAAATTATCAAAAAAGTAGAAATGACATAGGTTCATTTTAAATATTATGGCATTCTATATGTATCATAGTCCACCAACAGAAAGCCTTCTCGAAAATCAAAGGCAGATCACTCATATCAAAGGAAGTCTCATAGTCTGGCGTAAAATGACCTTCATATGTAGACAAGAAACGAAAAAGGCTACTAGGTAAACATTTTTGGCATCTCAATATCATTCATTAAAGGCCTAATTTGACCTCCAGAAAAACAATTTTAAGAATGCTTAAACCCACTTCTGCAGCAAAGCATGTATATCATCTCTGTTTTTTTAACCAAAAAGCATGTATATCATCTTGCGTTGTAATATATCCTTACATCTTCTACACGTTTTAGAACACCAAATTCAGGGCCACGGCTGGAGGGAATGGCAATATGATCGATTTTATGTCGGTGTAGATCAGTCACCTGCAGAACAGAGATGCATTGGTTATCAGATGCAGCCAACTTGTTCATGGTAAAACCAGTTAACAAATATTTCCACAGCAAATGTTGTATAGGAGATTGATGAGAACAAAAGGGCAAGAATATGCAAAACTATTTTTCAGTGAGAGAAAATGATTCAAGATACGTGGATGACAAAAGTGACATGGTTCAGATAAATTTTACTAATTCAGTATTGACTGCATTACTTCCGTACAATAAATAATGAGCAAAACCATATGGCTGGCTGATTCCACACAAACTTTGTATTTTCCCATAATAATCGGTGTATCAATATAACACAAGCAATAGGAACAAATTGCATAACACCAAGATGGCAATACATAGTCTTAAGAAAGCAGGAAAACAGAAGTATTGAAATCCAGTAACTAGAACTTGGAAACAACAGACTGCACCCCCAAAGATGGTCATAGTCTGATCTAGATAGCATCAGCCAGCATAAGCCTTCAGGATGAAACAGTATTATTTTTGTGTATGTTATCCACAAGAAAGTTCGTACTTCATTTGCTTAGCACACCAGCACCTGTCCTTCCACCCTCTCACGTACCCAAACCCACCAGCACAACGTTCAATGTTGTCACTTTCTAAAGGTCTATCATCCCAAAGTACACCATTAATTCATACCGTCCGATGCTCTACTTTGACGCTAAAAAAGACCAAAGATGCAATTCATATACTTTTTACATTATGACATTAGCTCTCCGCAGGAACGAACTACTACTTCCACCCACCAGTGAAGAAAAGAAAACAATTTGAGATGCAAAAAGAGAAGTAGCACTGCATAAGCATGAACCAAGAGGCAAGAGGTGCTCACCTAACAAACACAAGGGATGAGTTTTGCAGCTTTTGCTATCTAATATCTATTAAATATTAGATATATGATGCATTAAACAAGTCAAAACACATGCACTTAAACCCAAAAAACATATTCATAAGAGACATTCACAAGATGATCTTAAAGATTGATTAAGCAATTTAAGCTTAGTTTGTACCTTCTCTATACAGAAATGTTAACTATTTTATTCAAAAACTTCAAAATTTGAAAAAACATTTTAGAAAGGTTGAGATAATGATAGGAACTTTCTTGACAAACTTATACAAGTACACATTTCGCAGGTTGTATTGGCTATCTTGCTTCGGTGCAGACTCACTCCATATTCGCTTTTAGAGGTGCTACTGTGAGTATTCGTGAGACTCTTTTTATATATTTGCTTTTTATTTCCATAACATCTTATCCTCTTTTCTTTATCTGCTTGATCTCAACAACAATTCTATATTCTATCTGAAAGATACAGACTACAAGATAATATAGAAAGACAAATCATTGTATAACATGACCAAACTAAAATAAACATACAGATAGGACATGAAAATAAGTGAGCGAGAGGATCAACCACAGAAAAAAACAAATGTGATACCAAGAATTTGCTTAACAAAAACATATATAAGTCAGCAAGACACAAAAATATATCTATTGATAAAATTAGAAGAACTAAGAAGTAAAGCATCCAAACCTTCTCTCCTGAAAGCCTCTCTAACTTCTCAATAGAATCCATGACAACTCTCTCCTCACCATCCTTACTGATCCATACAGGAAGAGGGGTGCCCCAGAATCTGCTTCGACTGACAGCCCAATCTCTAGCATTTTCAAGCCAGTTATGGAACCGTTTTTCCTGATGGATATTACAAAAACAACTCGATAAAATACTTACTACACATAGTAATATTTAACAAACAAGAAGAACAATCATGTCTCCCACATATTCAAAATATAATGGCACATAGAGAAGGCAGACAATCAGCTCGGAGGTCAAGGCGAAAAGAATTCATTTAGTCAGTTCAGCAATATCACACCGACGGAAAACCTTGACGCTTGAACCATGTTCAAAATTACACCGACATTACAGAAGAATTTTTCCTGGGGTGAAAGGGATTTACTGTGATCTATTGCAATCATGTAGCACGAGTTGTTTAGTTAACTTCTACATTCAAGAATCAACATCAGAGTATTATTCACAACTTTCCCACAAGAAGGTTCTTATTCGATCAAAATGGAACTTCAATTGCAGAAATGTGTGAAAGAGGAAAAGAAAAGGAGCAGCTAACCTTAACAAAATCAGGCACCCAGTATGTCAACTTATTGTTTTCAAGCAATTGATCTTTTAGCTTCTCCACAGCAACAAACCTAGAAAGGAAATTTTCAAAATATTTTAATGATCACAACTGCAATATACGGGGGGTGGGGGGTGGGGACGGAGGAACTAATGCACCTCAAAGAGAGAATATTGTTAGTGGTTAACCCTATTACCATTGCATATAATTACAGTAGGTCTCCAACAAACTTTTTGCGACATACCGAGTAAAAAGCCAGTACAGAAGGATTCATTTAGTTTTTTTTCTTGTCCTGGGAACGTCCTTTAGCCATATTCCATACAATGTGGAAACTTTTACGAGAATACATGAGACAAATTTGCATCAACTAGATACAGATCAATGGGCTACAATTATCTGTCACTGTCCAATACAGAAGTCAACGGATGACAATAATAATGCAGGCATTGATAAAATTCAAAAACACTGTCCAGAAATATAGAACATGAAAGGATAAAAGGTTTAAATTTGTGTTTCAGAGTAGTTAAAGGATCTTGTTGAAATCCTAAAATCATCACAATGTCAAAAAAGTGAAGTGCAATTTAACCTGATCACAGTAAACAACTGATATACACAGCTTAGTAACACCTACATACCAGCTTGGAACAGCTCTATATATGAGAGGCGTTTCAGATCTCCAACAGAAAGGATAAGAGTGGGTAAAGTTTCCCTGCTTCAGCAGCCTGCCCTTTTGCTGAAAACACAACAAAAGGACTATTGCTCAAACTACATAGCTAAAAATCAACTCTAATCTAGCAGTATGCAATTCAAATGAGCACAAAGAGCAGTTCTATCATTTATTTACTTTTTTGAAAGAAAAGTGGCTCTATTAAAAGAATAAAACAACTCCAAGTCTCAATTATCATGTAATACGCAAAGCAAACTGTGATTAGAACTATAGTCAAAGAAGACTACTGAGAAGTTTAATCTTGCCTCACGTCTTGGCCCAACAATATAACCATCTCCTGAAAAATCAGTCAACAACAAGGAAACTAACAGATCGCAAACCTCCAATAGAGGACATCAGTGGGAGGGTGAGAATTGTGGTTAGTGGTACAGAAGGAGGAGATAGCAAAAGGGTGTTGGCTAAGAATGGTGTAGAAGGTCTAGAAAAGCACACATTGAATCAATGGCTTTTGTTAATAAATTTATGATTAGTAGTTTAGTTGATCATAAAAAATAGAGCAACTATGCTACCTAAGGACCGCAAAGAACATGTCCATTTGACAAAACAAAGACTAATGGATCAATTATTAATTAAAAGATGGCACCTCCGCATAACACCCTAATGCCAACTCACTCTCTAATCTTCCCAAATACCAATTATTCTCTTCCCATGAGCTCTCTTGAGTCTCCACAAAGCCACCACCACGGCCACCAGCAATTCGAACTACTACAGTGCTAAGCTATGGTACTTCAATTGCTCACATTCAGGTTCAGCCAAACCAAGTGAAGGTTGGGGAATGAACTAAACTTACCTTTACAGCATTAATTATATCCTTATCAGCTTCCTTGACATATCGGCCTTTGAAATCAGATATCTTTTCAACAAAACAGCCATCATCATCAACTGCTACAATTAAGTCTGCTCCCTGGACAAGTCAATTAAACAAATCAATATGATATGCCAACTCCCAATAGCAAGCAAACTTCCAGATTGATAGTATTTGTGGGAGACCTTTTGGATGATCTGATTCGCCAAGCAAACCCGGTAATCATCTTCTCCAAAAGCAGGGGCACAGTGTACAATTCCAGTTCCACTATCATCAGTAACATAATCATCAGCTACAACTTTGAATGCCACATCTGAGAACTCGATGAAGTAATCAAACAAGGGCACATATCTGCAGGTAGTCAAATAAAGGTACGGTAAAATAAACATTTGAAACAAGTACCAGTGATGCAAATAAAGCTTGATTTAGGCCATAAAATAGTTGAAGAAAAAATTCATTTAATATTCTACTTCAGCAGAAATAGTTTGTCAAACTAGTGTTGTCAAGTGCACCACATGCTGCCTGTTTTAATGCATTCAACCACCATTTGAATCTATATTCATTTTCTTTCATTGTTCACATGGTGTACCATTTGTGTTCCATAACTATTGTTTATATTATTAATTTAAGTTGTTGTGATTTTTACAGAATTGCAACTCAGAAATTTGAATTTAGGGCACAAGTACAATGTATATAACTGTCTTTTTAATCGAAGTTCTTCCCCATTTCTGATATCCCTCCAAGGCTCCACTCCACCATATTCTAGTTCAGACCATCTCTCCCTCTCTTTGCATGTCCTCATTGATATGGCTATCGTTTCTCAATTTCTGAAAAGAAGGCCCATGGCTTCCTTTTTAGGTATACTTGCAAAAACCTTTGTAAGTTGCACTTTTACCAATTGCTCTCTGTGAGCTGCTACTACAGAACTTTATAAAACACAACCATGAGTTACAAAATCTTTACAATTTGGCAAGTGAATCTATAAGGGCTTGTTAGGTATGACTCTTGTGGATCCAGAAATCAGTTTCGGAATCACTCAAACTGATTCCCGTGTTTGGTAGCAAAAAAAGTATTGGAGCGAGACATTTCAAGGAATGAGTGGGTCATTCCAATTTGGCCATCCAACTATAGTGTTTTAAGACATTGATCGTTTATGGGAAAATTGGGGCATACACCAGTATTTTATGGAATCAATGTGTTTTCAAGACCAAAGTTGTAGTTTATAATCTTATCCAAACACCATATAATCGTATTAGGTCATTCTTCATTCTATTATTCATCCCGACCCATTCTTGTATGTGTACCAAACGATCCATAACAGAAACCAAATCAACTGTAATTACCAAAATACACTCAGTTATGTCTTCAGAAGCCACCTACAAAACACTTTGACCTTGTACCCCTGTTACCTTTCAAACTTTTTTTATCAGGAATCAGCCCACGTTAGTATGTCACCCACGTATGGAAGAGTTTTAAACACCATCAAGTCTAATTAAAGACAAATGGCAAACTGGAAACATTTAAACAAGGAACTTGAGGATAAGATATCCTCAGGTTTGATGCAAAAAATCCTTTTTAATCCAAATATGAGCTGGGCGTCTGGGCATGTTGAAAGGAAACATGTCCTTTCATTCTCAGGCAACCGCACAAGCTGGAGCATTTCCACATCTAGGTTCAGGAATAGGTCAAGCTACAAAGGGCTTAAGCAAAATAAATCAATAATTCAGGTGGCGGGCGGGTCAAAGTGTCAAATTACCCAACATTTCAATGGAAGCCCCTATTCACTTCTAGAAGCCACACTTTGTACACATGCAGCATAAATCCCCACCACAGGTGGTGGTTGAATTGCTCCCCAAGGAAAATATATAATGACATTTAGCAGTTTAAATGTAAGCCCATGATTCAAAGATAACTCATTTAAAAAAACTTCTTTAATTTACCTCCTCACTTTCGAGCACTAAAAAGGTCTAAACATTTCATAGTTGGATTATAAGCTTAATGTTATGCAGTTTAGTTTTCTCATTTTCCGTCAAAGAGTTGCTTTACAAATTTCATTTAACTTATTAGGACTTTTTTCTTTATTTGTGAGGATGGAGAGAGGGGCATGCATAGAGAGATCTTACTTCATTCCCACCAATGTCGAACCTTTAAGCTTCTCCAACAACTCATAGCAGCCATCATCAACTGGCTTTTTTGTCTTGTCGTTGGATGCTCCCTTACTTTTAGGCTTGGTGTTTTTTACCTCACTGGCAGATCCACTAGGAACAGTTTCTGCTTTTGCTTTGTCCTTTGGAAGTTGTGACAAACGAGATTCAGCAACAACGAATACTGATCCGGAGGATTTACTCTTTACCTGTGCACAAGTATCCTCCCTTTAAGTTGATTTTCAATTGCTAAACACATATAGTAGACCATTCAAAAACTTTAATTTGAACGCATGATCAATAAGGCATGTGTTTTGAGCACAAAAATTTTTGTTGGTAGAAGCAAGAACTTAGAAAGTGTAAAACCCAAAAATCTATGGTAATCAACCTTTATAAATTATAGGCATTGCAGCAAAAAATATTAAACTAATATATTATAAACTTTGACCGCCAGCCTGGTCTTTTATCGCAAATACCTCAAAATTTTCCTAATTTAGTTGTAGAGATAATTTTTTATATGATTTCCTACTTAGAAGTTTCGCTAAAATTACTTCTATAGTGGCTTTGACTTTGCAAGGAACCCCTAGTACTTTTTACCATGAATTGAATGCCTTTTACTTAGGCTTCAACTTGTGGGGGGAAGTCAAGATTAAAGCTCCTAGATGGCCAGATACACAACTCCAATATAATTTTTTATGGGCACAAAATTCAAACAAAATAAACCTGTTTCTTTAAGTAACAGAAAAGCTAGTAACTTTCATCACCACATCCTGGAGAATCCAGAAAGAAATTAACCTTAACATAGTCAAAATTCTTATTGACACATAATGCAAGATTGCTGGGGAGGGTCCAAGGTGTTGTCGTCCACGCCACAAATGATGCATTATGAGAATCACCAACAATCGGAAAAGTGACCATGATTTCAGGATCAGGAACCTCCTGCACTAGGCAAGCAACACATTAACTTTACTAATTTGATTTTGAAGCTCCAATTATACCAAATTTATTACAAGAGCAATGTCAGCATACCTTATAATTTAGATTGGCTTCAAAGTTCGACAATGGTGTCTTCAACCCAGTGCTGTATGGCATGACCTGTAGAAAACAACACCACATAAACACACCAGAACCAGTCTAGTAAAGTTCTACCTGCAGAACTCAATACCTCCCTTTCTATCAAAAATATTGAACAAATGAGACCTGGAGTGAATATAATATAGCATACCCAAATGTCAGCATTAAACTCGGATTTCTCTCATTTCTCTCAATAAAGTATATCTCCAAAGCAAAATCATATCCAATTGAACTCAGATTGGACAAAACATTAATAACGGATGCAATAATCGATCTAAAGCAAGCAGCTAGAGGAGAAACGTGTGCGCACCTTAAACCCTCTATAAACAAGCCCCTTCTCAAACAACTTAGCAAAGACCCACCAAACACTCTCCATATACTTCAAATCCATAGTCTTATAATCGTTCTTGAAATCGATCCACCTGCCAGTCCTGGTCACAACCTTCTCCCACTCAGAGACGTACCTAGTGACAATACTCCTACACTCGTCATTATAGTTGGCGATCCCCATGGCGAGGACATCGGATTTAGACTTGATTCCAAGCTTGGTGTCAATTTCGTGCTCGACGGGGACACCATGGCAATCCCAGCCGAAGCGGCGAGTGACGTGGTGGCCGGTCATGGACTGGTAGCGAGTGACGACGTCCTTGATGGTACCAGCGAGGATGTGACCGTAATGAGGTAGGCCGGTGGCAAAAGGAGGGCCATCGTAGAAGATGTATTCAGGAAGGTTTTCTGTGAGCTTGAGCTGCGTCTCGAAAGCCTTGATGTCGTCCCATAGGTGGAGGATTTTCTCCTCCTGGTTGGGGAAGGAGTAGTCCTTGCCTTCGCAGACGTCCTCCATTGTTGCTTTAAGGTCCGAGCTTTACTGGGAAATGGCGGCGGAATGTTGCAATGGAGAAATGGAGCAAGGAGAAGGAGACTGGAACGAGGTTGTGGACAAAGAGGGTTAAGCGGGCGCTTCTCTCTTGTGTTTTTTTAGGTAAATTACACAAAATCACCCCTAAAATAGGAAAACAATTTGAAGTGATCATTTGAAATTATAAAATTGCAAACAATGACCACCGAGTTTTCAATATTGCAAAACTATTAATATATAACATAAAAGCTTATCAAGCACTCTCTTTTTTTAAACTGCAAAAGCTTCAAATTCATTCAACTTCTCTCGTTAATTTCTTCTAAATTATAAAGACATCGATTTTTTACAAGTTCATTCAAGTCGATTTGAAATAAGATAACACATAGTTCATTTCAAGTCAAAAGCATCATCAATAATGGGGAATGAAATAAGTTTAAGCCTATAAAAAAAATTCAATTTCGGTTTTAGAAGTTGTTATGTAAGTTATTGTTCATACTTGATATGTAATCAAGCTTAAACTTGGGTTGAATATGTTTTATTGTTGAAACTAATAAATTATTGATTTTAATATTGTCTTTATCGAGATTTTAGTGATTCTCCATTGTTGAGTGTGTTTTAAGTTGTTTTTTTTATAAGGAAAAGCGGTTCGGAAACACTAGACGACACGCCATCTAGTGAATCGAAAGGCCGAAAAAGATCGGCAGTCGGACTAACCGTCATGAAGAGTCACAATAAAGGAAAAACAAATACACAAAATACAACATAAAAAACCCGAAAGCAGAGGAGGTCTTTGGGGAAAGTAGGATGATAAAGTAGTCAGCAGGAAACGGCAAGCATAAAGTCTGTCTTCGAAGGAAGTACACGTGTAAGAAGTCTGGGAACAACTGTTGATAGTAGTTTAATGATTATCCCTTGTTTAATGATGGAGTTTCTAATGTTTCTCCATTTTAGAATGTGTTTTATGTTGTTGGCAGTAGTTAAACTCGTGTGTTGATAGAACTATAATATGATTTTCTGTTTTTTATATTTGTGTTGTTGACAACACCTAAACACCTTAACTTCATGTTGTGGTTTTGTGGTTTTGTGGTGTTGTTGACAACACAACTGCCCTTGTTTTGATGTTTGGTGTTGACAACACAAAACACACCTTATTTTGGTGTTGGGTTGTTGACAACACTTAAAACACGTTTATTTTGTTATTCTAGTATTATTGATTTTACTTGTAATATCCATAAACTTGTAACGTTTATTATGATGCCATACATTTGTAGATCAGTATAATGTGGGTTGGGGAATACTCTAAGTTGATTCAGTTTAACCAAACCAATCCGGACCCAACCAGCTGGTTCAATTCCTAAATCAATGTTTACCTCTCTTCTCATTGTTATTTTATGTTGAAGAACTTCTAATAACATGATTTATCGACCTAGTTTAGATATGCATTTAGGTAGATTTCCCCTTTCCGCATGCATGTTTTAGCCTTAATTAGTTTGTGTCATTTATGCTTGTTTAGTGCTACTTTGCAAGAACATATGTCTACACACGCTATTGGTGTCATTGTAGGTGATTTGACGAATTTCGGAGCTAAAACGATGCATTTGAAGATCAAGCCTCGGAGTGGATGCATAGGAGCGACCATACGAGCAAAGGAAAGATGAAGGAGTTGAGCTAGAAACACAAGAGACGGAATAGGAGCACCTTGGTCACTTATCTCGGCCGAGATCTCAAAGCCAGGGCGAGCATTCCACTTCTGAGAGCCATCTCGGCCCGTGATTCAAGTTTATGACGAGCATCTCGGTCGGTATCTCGGCCGAGATCCATTTGTGTTGACCGAGATCCCAAGACGCTAAAGAATCGAAGATCGAAGCCAAAATCTTGGCCCCAACCTTGACAGTATCTCGGCCGAGATCCACCTGAGATTCTTCCCTGAGCGTTGTTTTATTTTATTTCGGGCCTTTTTGCCCAGCCCGTGTCTTTTGGCAAGTTGTTGGGTATAAAAGGAAAACTCCAATAATTTCCTAATGGTTCTCGCAGTTCCATTCAGTCTCCGTAGATCTCGTTTAAACCTAAGGAGAAATTGTCTCCTACCTTGCCTCCCTCGTTTCCTTCTTCCACCATTGTTAGACTTTTGTTAGTTTTGAGGAAAGCTTCAGTCTTTATTATTGCATTTGATTCAGATACGCTTTGCGATACTAGGATGCATTGTTTTGTTGGTTTTCGGATTAATAAAGCTGATTATTTTCCTTTCCCCTTTTGTTATTTATCTTTTATGCATTCTTTCTTTGAATTAATTATTGAATTTGATATGATGATTATTGGCTAGAACTATTGTGGTTTCAAGGTGAATAGGGATTTGTTTATGGTTTGGACAATGATGGAATAGTTGTATTTTAAAATTTGTTAGAATTGCGTAAAATCCTAATGGTTGATTGGAAATAAATCTAGGTTTTACCTTCTAAACTAGTAACCTGAGTTGAAATTGAGACCTACCCGGTGATTTCCCTTCTTAGATACATAAGTAGATTGACCATAGGTAGTAGAAGTGAAAACCTCTATTGGATTGAATGTGCCTTATTACTTTCTGAATTAGGTAATTCCCAGACTTACCCGGTAAGGGGTTGCTTAATCCTTAGTTAGATAATCTTATTTATACTAAATTTTCACCCTTATTATCTTGAGACTTACCCGGTAATATGTAGTTAGGATTTGAACTAGATGGTCTTGCGACTTACCCGGTAATAGATCATCACCGTATACACGTTCAACCTTGTTGCTTTTCAACCATAGATCCCTTGTGAGTCATCTTGAGTCCATATGTCATAAACAATGATCTTGAATCCTTGGAATCCATTTCTCTCATTAATTGATTGTCTTTGTTGTTTACTTTATAAAATGGTTTTCAATTGAATTTTTATTCGATTGCGAACTACTTAAAAACCTCTTCAAAAATATTGTTCTTATTTCCCTTCTTTTCCAACCTATTTTTAGTCTGGATTTACACTATAACTGATCATAACTGCAAATTAAACATCAAGTTCTTGTGTTCGACCTTATTGCGAGTATAAATTAAAAGCATATCGTTGTTGTGAGCTCATTGGTTTTTATCATTATTGGTAAGGATTTTTAGGGTCAAAAAATAACGAACAACTTCCAATATCAAACCAACCATTGTACAACTATAACTTATTCTTATGTTTTCCCTTACCCGGTTACCCCGTTTACCATTCCATACCCTTCAAAAGTGAATGCTACTTTACCTTGCCCTCAGATCTTCCTCTACACAACTATAAATGAACACACACACATATACATATATACATATATATATATACATATATATATATATACATATATATATATATATATGTATATATATATATGTATATATGTATATATATATATGTATATATATATATCCCCTCATTATTTATTCTCGTTGAATATGAGCAAGCCAACAACACCTTTTTCCTTTCTTTCGAATCTACACGAGTAAACGGAGCAAGTTATCAACACTCCCATTGAACCAACAAGAGAGGTGTTTTCCTTGCTCAGACCCGAGCAACAACAACAACAACAAGGAAAGTCATCTTCTTTCCCCCGCTTAGAACCTAAGCAAAACCACACAAGTCTTCTTCTTCTCCTTTCGGATTGGGACAGTATGGGACAACAAGCTTCTTCCATCGCGGATCGTAGCAAGTCTTCGGTTATTCTTTGGACATGGAAGCACTAGTCGTTACTCTCCTCTATCAACACCAAATTCGAGAGCTTCTTCCTTTTGGGAACACAACATTGTGAAGCATCGGTTCTACCTTCCTTCATATATTTGTGCAAAGGTGAAACAACAACAACTCGAACAAAGCCACCAAAAGAAAGTCGTGAGATGGTCGAGCACCCATGGAAGGACACATGAGCACCAAACTCGCGATTGTGGTAAACCCCGTTCTCCCTTTATCGAGTTGTTATATGGATTCGAGTATTTGGGTATTATGTTATACAAAAGCATTGAGAGGATATAAACGTGAGTGTTCAGATAGTTGGGTTTTGATCTAATGAAACGTTTTCCAATTTTACAACTTAGCGATCCGGCAACTCCAAGGTCTATTTTAGGTAAGTTAGACAAATCCTTTACGGTTGATTTTTAGATATACTATAGCTGGAATATCCTAGTTGTCATGCACAAAACTTAGGAACGATGTGATGGTTGGATCATAAGTTAAGAATTACTGAAGTAGGGAGAAAATGCATAAAATTATGGTTAAGGTTAGATTGTCGGATTTTGGGTTGATTAATGAACAGGTTAGACATGTCTTTTTATGGTTGAATTTGATTATATGTTGTATATTAGATATCATAGTTTAACATACTATAAGTTCGTTAAATCAAACGGCTAGATTGTAAGAAGAGAATAATGTAAGTTGGGTACAAATTCTGAAATTTTATGGGCTAGTGTTACTCGTCAACTTTGGGACAATCTTTAGATAGGTTAGACTCAATTTTGGATATGACACAAATGTTGTATTCTAGTTTGTAATAGAGTTGGAATCATTGAGATCCAACGATGGGAATGAAAGTAATTAACTGTCGAAGTTGAGAATATTATCTTGTGAGTTTTGAAAAATGTGAGAATATGACTAAGTATAGAGGTTGTAGCTCATAGGGGTTGTTTGAGATTTTTTTTTGGTATAAATATCGGGAATATATTTGAATACTCCGTTTGAATAATTCTTTAGAGGATATAAGATAGTTTGTACGAGATTTCTTTTCCACAAATTGTATGAATCAATCAAGGGCCTATTCGAATGACCAAAAAAGGGTTGTTAAGAGGTTTATAATTTTGGAGAGATGACACCACATGTATTTTGGAAATGAAGGAGACTTTCAAAGTTTTCGATAAGTCTAGTTACCGTTGTTATGATGGCATGAGGTTTAGTCATGGTGTTAACAATATTTTTGGCTAGTTTCATAATTTTGAAAAATATTAAAATCAAATTTACCTTAAAGCCTGGGCTAGTCTTGCAAATAAGCTCCGAGTAGTCCATTCCAGCCTAGAAGCCTTTTTTTAACTTTTCAAAAGATAAGAGTATATTCATGAGATGTCTTTCCAATTGACCAGGCATTTGAGGTCACACACGTACGAGACCGTGATGTTACGATAGTTGAGCTTTTGACATATTCAAGTAAGTGGACTTACTTAGTTAGCTTTCCTCGCACTGGCTTGTGATATAGTAGTGGTGTGTGCTATGTGAATTATAATAACAACTCGAATAAGACGACATTACTATATTATGATCGAGACTCAAGTGCTTGTATAATGGGTTGTGGCATCACGTACTGTCATGCTCTAACACGAGACCGAGAGGTTCTCTACGACTAGTCCATACATGTATACGGCGAGATGCATGCGACCCACTCCTCTTGGTATATAGGGATGGAGGCGACGGTCGGGAGACCCTCGTGCTACACAATAGAGTGAACTTAGAGTAAATCACCTAAATAAAGATAATAACGAGAATTTGTGTGCGAGCATACTTATATGTTTTATTTATGCATTTACGTGTGATTGTGCTAATTTAGTATTAGCTTGTGACATAGGATTGTTAAAAGTTTTATTGTTATGTTGATAGATTTATTGTAGGTTAAGGAAATTGTAGAGTTATCCGGAGCGGGTGGTTAGACAGGTCCACGTACTCATATAAATTGGGTTATCTTTCAAATACTACACTCATATAAAAAGACTAACATTATTCTAGGATGTTAGTAGTTATGTCTTACAGGGTTGTCACATTATATGCATTCACGACAATATTGTGTTTGTACGTTTTCAATTTGTTTTATTTACATTTGTGTATTGTTGAAAGATCTAGTGAGATTGTTGTCAAGCTAGGGTCAGGGCCCATTACGAGGTTCTGGTCCGTAACATATCGGGTTTAGAAATTCGGGGTGTTAAAGTACCAACACCACTTATTTCGGTGTTGTTGACGGCACAAACAACACTTATTTTGGTGTTGTTAACAAGACCAATACCCATGTTTGGGTGTTTGTTGTGTTATTTACCGGAACAACACCCTTGTATTGGTGTTTGTTTTGTAACATAAGCAATTGTAGTAATCGAGTCAATCACGAGGAATATGTTTGTATTAAATGTTGCAATAAACAATTTAACTAAGTCAAAAAGGAAGATAAGTTGGTTGCTTGGTCTAGAGTCTACATTCCCAAATTAGGGTTGCGAATATCAAAAGCCCAAACCCTTATAAGATATGAAAACCAACCATAATACTCCGTTAAATAAGGTATATAAATAAGTAACGTACATACGAGTTATGAAATTTTAGAATTTCATGTAACATGAAGTTTATTATTCTAGTAACATATACGAGATAAATTTACCTTAACTAAACGAGTAATGTAAATAAGGATAATTTAAACAGTTTATAAATAACTATAAGCTTATTTATAGATTATGCTTAATTATGGGTATAAAAATATAATTAAAATGTAAGAAAAAAAGATATTTATGAGGACAATTTAGATAAGTAAGGTAAATTAGGACAAGTTAATCATTTACAAATAACTATATATATAAAGTACTCTAGTAGATAAGTAGGAAATCATAGGTAAATATAAAGATTTTAGGAATTTATTTCTAATTAATTAAAATTGTGGGCTTATGGTGGAATTTTCTTTTGTAGCTTTTATAGGCTTGAATAGTGTAATATAGGTTGTTGAGAGGGAAAGATGAGCTCTTGACATATTTTGTTAATTTGGTGAAATGTTTACACGTAGATAAGAGCTAAAAGTGTACAAACGTGGATTTTTCTACTATCTCTCTTTCTACAAGGCTATAGAAGGGGCTTCAGATTCGATTAATTGAGAACACATATAAAGAATCAAAGGACGTAAGTAAAACGAGTAGTTAATCCAAACCGGAACCTGAACATGAATCTGAACTCGAACCCGAACATGAACCCGAATCAACCCGTACCTAAACCCCGAATTGCGAATTCGAACCCGAACCGAGATAAATCGTATTTATAGGGTTTATTTTAACTTCTCTCTAAAATTCCTTTTATACCCTTAATTTTATAATTAAAAATAAATGAAAAATTAATAAGGACCCTAAACCCAAATGCCCTATTACATCAATCTTCTCTTTTATTTATTTTACATGTAATATGTATACTTTTTCTTATTTAAAAAAAGGCTTGTCCGCCCGGCTCGGGCGGTACAAACAATACATCATATCAGGATTTCAGACTCGGCCCGAATCCGGCCCGAAAAAACTGGTAAAATTTTTCCGGTAGTCCAGCTCAAATATGGGTTGCCCAAGTTTAATGATATGATACAAAAATATTATAATATATTTATCAAAAAAAATATTATAATATATTTATAATAACAATTTTATTTGATATTTTTTTATTGTTTTGTAAATTAAATTTAAACAAATTCGACCACACCTAAAGAAACATGAGATACATTAACTATGAAACTTGATCAAACACAACCTACTATCTTAGATGAATTCCAACGTCTACTTGATCAATCATACATGAACCCAAATGGATCAACCTAATATTTGAATAAACTTATAAAAACCCGAAATCCAAGTGATTCAGTATAATTAAACTCAAACGTTATGGCCTATTTCAACCTAATATTTGAATTAAACTCAAAGCGTAACATAGTGTCATAGTGACGTACATAATTACCCTAAAGACGACCGAAATTCAAAATGCAACCATCACGCTCCGTATCTAAAGTGCTCCTTACTTACATTGTATAATAAAGTTTATTATTATATAAAAATAACGCACTACAATTCCCTGAATTAGGGATTTTTGAGGAGTTAACGGCCAAATAAAAACAAAACAAAAGCAATATAGTATGGAACTTGTTTGCCACTAATGAATCTTATCTTATATATATTATAGGAGTAGCAATCTTTGTCATGTGTCACACGGAAAAAGTCTAACTGCCACGTGTCATATTAATATTTAACCTTAGCCCACATAAATCTTAATTAAGTTTCTTCTTTAAAAAAATATTAATAAAAATGTATAAAAATATAGATACAAATCTTAATTTTGCTGAAAATTTTTCTTTCAACCTACTAGCCCACCAAAAAAATAACGTTTAATAAATTTTAACAACCAACAAAACAAAGATCTTCCCTAAGCAAATATTTATTAATGTATTATATAATATTATTTAATAGATAAAAATATTAACATATGAACCAATATAATAAGGGGGAAAAATCATATTATGAGTTATTATACAGTTATATATTTTATTAATGTATTATATAATATTATATGTAAAGTGTACAAATATTTATTGCTTATTATCAACTCTATCTAATGACAAAAAAATAGTTTATATAATACTTTAAAAAAATAAATAACAAATAATATTTTTATCAAATCCCGTGCAAGGCACGGGTAATACTCCCATTTAATCACCTTCAAAGGTATACTTCTTATTTTCCTTATTTCTCTATTTTTTTTTAATCATCTTTCTCAAATCTCTGTTTTTCCCCCCCCCCCTTTTTTTTTAAAATTTATGTGCATAGGTGTCAAACAATGAAAACTAACTTAATGATCATGGCAGCACGATAACTGCAGGCTTCATTTGATAGAGACATTCGTATTATAGTTTCTTACTTTTAAAAATGTTTTAGAATTAATCAATGGTATTAGTATTCACTATTCACTATTTTATTCTGTACATTTCTTCTATGTATATTTTAGCACCCATTTAAAAAACCAACCCTAGATCTTACGCATCGTATATCATGTATATTTATATATAAATATGATGTTTAATATTTTTAAAAATATCACATTTAATAAAAAAAAGTTATACTAAAGTTCGTCTATTTTTAATTATTTTCATAATTTTAACTAATTTTAACTAATTTTCCGCATCATCTAATTATTTTCACAATCTAACATAATTAGAGTTCATACTCCAGTTGTTGTTTGAACATGGCCCCCTGATATTTAAATCTTTCACTTTCTGACGCCTGAATTTGTTGTTTGAACACTTCTGCATCAATTCAAAATTCATGATTACTAGTATTTTAATCTAAAAGGGTCAATGGCAGAATTCTCTCCAGATCAAATCCAATGTATATAATTTATCATCACTACTACATACTCTTATGGCTTCTCTCTAAGTTCATACGCCCCTTCATTTCATTCATACAATTTATCAATAATCTTTCAAAAAATTTATCATTGTTTCACTATTTTATCAAATTTGTTGTTTCTGCAATTGTTTCGTACAATTCCCACCATCTGTTTCTGTAGAAAAATCACGAGGATGGCGCTCCAAGGAAAGCTAAACCCAAAATCCACTCTATATGATGGAAGAAAGCTGCTTCAGAAGAGCAAATCTATGCCTCCTCAACTCAATGGTTCAACAAGGACCGCCAATGGATCATCTGTTGCTGCATTGAAATCAAGAATCAAACACATGGCTCCAATCTGCAAAAGTCGAACAAAGCACAAGAAAGAGCGTCCCGCATCAAACCAATCAGAGTCGAATCCCGACGATTTCGATTGGCTTTTCGATAACCAAGATGAATGTCTCTGGTTGTCTTCGGAAAGCTTGGCGGATTTTAGGGTTTTGAGTCCTCGTGATTACGGGGTTGATGATGAATGTCTGTTGGTTGCTTTGCGTTCTAGTTGGATTGATTGTAGAAGCAATTTGTTTGATGGTGCTAAAGCTAACCCTATTAAGGAAGCTTCGTTAACTCTTGAGGAAGAGGAAGGTCAAAAATGGCTGTTGGCTCCAATCGATTCTTCTTGTGATGAGGATCTTGAACCTGATTTCCCTAGCCCTACTTTCAAGATGAACTCAGTCATGGATGTTGATGTTGCATCCTTGAATGATGCAAGCAACACTTTTCTGATGAAGAATGGTGACCGGAAAGTCCATCCCAACGATCTGTTGAAGAGAAGAATTATCGTTGCATCTGGATTGAGTGCGTCTAAGATTGTCGAGTTCAAGCGTGGAAATCGTAGAATCGCAATTGCTAGTAGAAACACCAAATTCAATGATCCAAAGGTCAGTAGGAAGTTGATCAAAGTGTTGACATCAGCTGGATCAATGCACAACAAGCTTGACAAGAGCAATCTTCTCATGTCAATCAAAAGACCCCGAACACGAAAACGAACTCGAACGATGTCTTTGGGAGGAACCTCTGATACATCCTTTACATCATCAATGGATTTCGACAGCGCGGGTTGGTCAATCTCTTTGATCGATCTGAATGAGGAGGAATCTCAATGGATATCAGAGGTAGAATCCGATATGGAGAATTTCCCAAGCCCTTCTTACAAGAACCAACAGGTAACTCAAACTAACATTGAAGATGCAGGTTCCTTGGAGGTCCTTTCAATGGAAGCTGATGAGCCACTATTCTGGCCATATGGTAAAGACCATAACTGGAGTATGACATGGGATGATAACTTCAACGTGTCTCCTCGCAAGAGCATTGTTGGAATTGAAGCTCGAAACTCGAGTTCAATCCGGGTGAGGATACATGATCAGAGAGTCGTGTTCAGGAGTAGGGTTGTTGGTTTTCCGGGTTTGAGTGCTTCTAAGATCACCGGGTTTAAACGCCGGCATTGCAAGAAGGGTGGTGGTAGACGAGGCAAAGTGATGAGGTCGAGATTAGGTAGAAGAAACTTTGCACAGAAGATGGATTTTGTGATGGTGGATGAAGAAGATGAAGTTGAGAGTATGTTGGGACTTTGTGAATTTGATGGACATGAGGGTATTGATATGGAGTTTCAGACAGATGATTTCTCTATCTTGGAGGAATAGATGAAGAAGATGGCTATATTTGCATCATCAACCATGCAACTTCGCAAGTTTGCATTGTGTTAATTTCTATTTTTTTTTAATTAAAATAAAATCATGAGGAAAAAAACGTTTGTTTTAAATAGATATGTGATGTTCGTGTCTTGTGTCATTTGTGTGTTGTATTTCGGGGGCAGAATTGAAGAAAGCAAAAGCTTTTGTGCCG
This sequence comes from Fagopyrum tataricum, assembly GCA_002319775.1. Lineage (NCBI taxonomy): Eukaryota > Viridiplantae > Streptophyta > Magnoliopsida > Caryophyllales > Polygonaceae > Fagopyrum > Fagopyrum tataricum. Next base: position 8,971,005 of record CM008280.1, read on the forward strand.
TAACTCCCGTGAGGGTCCGTTTGGTTCATTTGCTAGATAGATGATTTTAAAGGATTATAATTCAGAAATAATTAATTTAGGGTATGTTTACTTGCATCGGTTTGCTAAATATGAATATCACTTTACATTATTGACAAAGAAGCCGCGTGACCATTGACGGATAATGTCCTTCCCTCGTACAACGGTCATAAGGCAGAGCACACATGGGTTTTCGATGGCGGAACGCAAAACACGCATGGAGTATTTATAGCAACAATGGTAACTCCGCAACGATTGCTTCTGTTTGACTATTGTAGTTGTTGGGCCTCTCAATACTTCTAGACAACTCTTGTGTACCTATATCGATAGTTGGGTGAGGCGAATCAAGAGGGAACACATCAAATGGACGATTTTACTGTTCTTCTCGGGGTAAATAAACTATTCATATATAATTAACTATAACGTAACTAACATTAATTATTTATGTTTTAATTTAACCATGAAATGTTATATATCCACAAACAACACTGGATTTCCTTGCATTTTCCGTGTTTCCAAGAGCAAGAGTTCAAGGAGTGTCGTTGGGTCAAAACCTCTCGATTAGGGTCCACATCGAGGCGGACAAGACATTTTGGATTTCATAAGACCGTTTGCGCCGTTATAGAGTGCAAATTGAGGGTTTTGACGCGAGCGAGGTTGTATGGTTCCCGTACGACCTAACTGCATTGGAAACCGTATCTATGTATAGGGGTACAATCCAGTTAGATCCGTTTGTCGAGCCATATCATCCCGACATGGTTGCCCGTCAGTTTGCCCGAGTTCAACAAAAGAGGCGGTTTTCGATGGAGGCAAGCACAACAACAAGGCGGTTTTTGATTTTAAATTGTTCATATTATTTCGTTTTTTTTTTCTACTTGTGATGTAGTATTAAAATTTTAAAGCGGGTCTTATTTGCATTTATCCATATTCTCTACGCTCATATGCGCTTTTTTGGATGTTTGTTCACATGCTTAGTTACTATTTGGTGGGTTATTTGATTTTCTAAGAACAAAATTATCTTCAATAATGAGTCTATTAACTCATTTAATATCACAAATGCTTTCGTTAAGAATCAAAATAATCCATGAATGACAAAAAACTGTCAAAGATGAGAACGGCTATATATGACTTTAGAGTCTTAGACCACCACAAAAAACAACAACACTTTCAAACGGAAGAAAAACAATGTCAAATGAGGGGGAAAAAAATCAAAGCTTGAATTTTACAAACTTAATTTTGATGGTTTTAAACTTGACTTTGGGTTACCTCCATCGGTTTTCTACATGTAATGTAATTTCAAAATTTTAAATTGTTCGTGTTATTTTGATTGTTTGTCTTGCAATGCAATTTCAAAAATTTAAGTTTATCTTAGAAGATTCAACATAATTAAACGTTATAGTTAATTAAGAAATTAATTATTCATTTTCAAAAATAAAATTAATATTCGATCATAAAACGAGTTATTTCATGCAACAACTTACTAAAAAATGCTAATAAATACTAATTACAGACGATGATTGCTATTTTTAGTCCTTGTATATACATTAGACATGTATACTCTGTACAAGTGAAAATCACTATTAAATGCTAACTAATTGATTTGAGTGGACAACTTGGTGTGAATATCTATGCCCTTTTTTAGAATTAAAATTAAAACTCTCATTTCATGTATAATTATTAATAATTTTTAATATATATATTATTGAATAGAATTTAAATTTATTTATCCAATGACACCCACTTTGCATATGTTTGAATAAATTTTTGTTGACTTCTTGTAACACATATAGGGGTTTACGTAATGAACCATTAGTGTTTTTAACATTTATTTTTTACATACGAATTTAATTTATCAATTTAATACGATTTTTTATATATGTATTTGCATATTTATCTATAATAAAAAAAACACAATAATCAAGCAAAATGCCCTTTTTTTTTGTTTTGTTTAGAACCCAGGCGTATAACCGAAATAAGATCGATTGGCCTGAACCCTACTTCTATTTCACTGCTCGGGTTATCCTGAAGTGTCCCCTTCGACTGAACGACAGAATTGTTTCGCCGCGCTCTACTTCCTTACGGGGATGAGAAGGATGGTCAGTTCTGTCTTCTTCGGACCCTTCTTTTCGATAAGAGGAGGCTATTTTGGAAAAGAAAAGGTATGTCAACTCGTCATTTTCACTAAATTTAATTTTATCTAAATTTAAGTTTAATTTTCCCTATCAATTTTCAAATATCTTGAATTCTACCCAATATCTAAAAATCCCAAAACTACATGAATGTAGACTATTCAACCTGAATAGTAACTTGGATGTAATGACCTTTGTATCCACGCTTGCCTTTTAATTACAAAAAAATCTATCCCACATCCTCTCTCCCACTGCCAAAGTTGTCTTCGAATCAGGGATGTTACAACACGATAATGGTGGAGGCGAGAGAAATCTCTTCTTCTTCTAAGTGTCCTCTAAGCTCCCATATTCCCAATTCTAAACGTTCTAAGGTTAGAACAATCTTCTCACTAAGTTAATGCTCTCTTTATTATTGTCGTCTTCTATCAACTTCTGGCCAAATCAAATTTCTCACAGGAGTATGAAGTTATTTTTCCTCGTGTGGCGTGTTTCTTATTTATGTCTCCACGAGAAGTGATGAAAGTTGTGATATAGGCTTAATTGTATGTGCTTCTTTCGATTAGAGAGTAAGGAATCCCACTAAATTCTTCTTTCTTTCTTTTTTTTCTCTTCCCTTTTAAGGGTTATTTTTTGATTTTTTTTCATTTCGAGGGTCCTACTCTCACTACAAAAAAAATCACATTGGCGACGGTGTCATTCCGACGCAAATGGTTAACATACTGTCACTAAAAACCTTTCGCGACGGCACTTCAACGACATTAGCGCCGTCGCTACTGTAGGTGACTAATAACATGATTTATCGACCTGTTGTAGTCATGCATTTAGTTATATTTTCCCTTTCTGCATTCATGTTTTAGCCTTAGTTTGTGTCATTTATGATTGTTTAGTTCTACATTGCAAGAATAAATGTCTACACACACTATTTGTGGCTTTGTAGGTAATTTGACACATTTTGGAGCTAAAACGACGCATTTGAGGATCAAGCCTCGAAGTGGATGCATTGAAGCGAGCATACGTGCACGGGAAAGGGTTAGGAATCAAGCTAAAGGCATGGAGGGAACGACCAAAGAGCATCTTGGTTGAGATCCAGCCCGAGATTTCTTGTTATATTTTATTTGTGAGCCTTTTTCTTTTTGGCGCATTATATTTTATTTGTGGATTTTCCCCCTTATAAATATGTTTTATTTGCGGTATTTTTCCTTTTAGGTCCAATGTCTTTTTAGCTAGATTTTTATTATAAAAGGAAGCCTTGGATTTATTCCAAGGTGTGCTGGGAGTCGCCCAGAGTTTGCCCTAGAGGGGGAGCCGTCTCCTTCCTTTCCCTTCTTCTCCACCATTATTCTTCATAGTTTAGATTGAAGATTGATATTTTTCCATTCAGTTTTGTTGAGAGATATTGTTGAATTCAAAATTTGTCAAGATTGAAGGTTTTCTTTTATTAAAGTTAAGTTCTTTTTATTCCCTTTGTTATATATTTATTTGTCTTTCTTTGATATGATTGTTATTGGCTAGAACTTTGTGGTTCCAAGGTTAACAGAGATTTGTTTGTCTTGGATTATGATGGATTAGATTGTGCTTTGTTTTGGCTTTGAATTGCTTGAAATCCTAATGGTTGACTTGTTCTTGAATCTAGTTAGACCCTTCTGAACTAGCAACCTAAGTTGGAATTGAGACTTACCCGGTGATATTTTCCTTCTTAGATACATGAGTGATTGATCATAGGTAATAAATGTTTATCCTTTATTGGCTGAATGTGCTTAGATTCCTTCCTAAGTAGGGTAATACCTGATACTTACCCGGTAATGGTTTACCTTTCCCTTAGTTTGTAGTCTGGTTTATTCAGAATTTCCTACCTCTCTACCTTGAGACTTACCCGGTAATAGGTAGTTGGTTTGGAACTAGATAGTCTTGAGACTTACCCGGTAATAGACTGTCAGCCTAGAAACGTTCATCTTTGTGGCTTTTCTACCAAATATCTTTATGAGTTTTCCTGAGTCCATATGTATAAACAATTATCTTGAACCCTTGAAATTCATTTTCTTTCATTTAACTTGATTATCTTTGTTTTCCATTTTTGTTTGTTTGTTTTAACTTTCAATCAATAGTGACAATTGATTGCGAGTCCTTCAAACCCTTTTCAAACCCTTTTTGACTTCTTTCCATTATCTTTTCCAACCTCCTTTCTTTAATTGAGGTCTATCCTATTTATAATCATTGCTGCATATTAATCCTCCCAGTCCCTGAGATCGACCCTAGAATACTTGTCCTACTTCGTACGATCGATACACTATGGGTTCGTTGCTATTTAGGGAATTATTATTACAGGTTTATAAATTTAAAACTATCCCTTCCTAGTTTTGTTATCATGTGGATTTCTATCTCTTTTGATAGTTGTTTATAAGGGTGTAAAACCAGCGAACAGTGACGCAAAAGGTATTTGTGACGGTAGTTCCCGTCGCAGCTCGTTTGCGACGTAATGTAGTGACGGCGACTACCGTCGCGAATGTTACCGCCACTACTATTAAAACTTGAATATACCCTGGGTAGTCTCACTATATACCCGAGATTAGGTCCGGTATAAAGTTCATTCTAAAAGTTAAAAAAAATTGTGCATGTTAGATCCGTTCTTCGAGCCATATCACCCCGATAGGGTTGCCCGTCAGTTCGGTCAAGAACAAAAGAGGCGGTTTTCGATGGAGGCAAGCACAACTAAGAGGCGGTTTTCAATTTTAATTTGTGCATGTAGTTTTGTTTTTTCTACTTGTGATGTAATTTTTACTTTTTAAGGCGGATCTTTTTTACGTTTATCCATATTCTCGACGCCCATGTACTCTTTTTAGGTTGTTTGTGTAAGAGCCTTAGTCTTTGGGAGCCAAATTTGGCCTTAGCCGCCCCCGCGGGTTCGTGGAGCCGCCCCTGCGGCCAGTGTAGTGATCCGCCCCTGCGGTTTCCTGCGGCTGTAGCCGGCTTTGTTGACCTTTGACCCGTGGCTTACTCTTTCACTTCCTTAACCTAATTCCTTTGCTTTGGCTTGCTGAGCATCTTCATTCCCTTTCCCAGCTGCCTTCACGTCCTTCTTGCTTCCTCCTTGATCTCCTTCTTGGTTTCCTTAGAGTTTGGAAGTGTTTTGGTGTGGCTTTGTGTGTGGCTGATGATGATGATGATGCACTACAAAAAATAAATAGTTTTGCTACTCTAATTCACGACGGCAAGTAAGTGCCGTTGCCATTGACTTGATGTTTGCGACGACAAGTAAGTGCCGTCGCCATTGGCTTGATGTTTGCGACGGTTGTGCGTCTGGTACTTACTTCCGTCGCAAATGAAATTTTTAATAAAAAAGAATTCACTTGTTTTTGGTTTTTAGATGAACAGGTTAGCCACTTCAACCCTAACGCATCTCCTCTTCTTCTGAATGTTGATATCCACCTTTACTCTCTCCCTACCTTCTCCGAACCCTTCATACCTTTTTCAAATTCGATCGACATCCATGTTAGCCAAAAATCTCTCCCCAAAGTCCCCAATTCCTGTCCTCTTAAGGAAATTGACTCTACCTCTTCGCTCGTCATCCATGGTGATGCTCGCTAAGATGAACACGGAAAAGAAGAAAATTTTGAAGGTACCCTTGGACATTTCCGGCGTTTACCAACCGATTGCCAAACACAACAACGAGAAGGTTATCCTTAAATACTTCAATTCTTGGACGATATTTCTAGTTAGTAATAGTAGCCATGTAATTTGAAGCAATTGAGATGCTTAGGAAGAAGAGGTAATTAGTCTGCAACTCTAGTAGTTTAATGTGTTGGCTGTTGAAAATTTTGAAGCGCCATGAGACTGGGAGTACAAAGGTGCAATCTAGTTGTCCTACCTTATAATTTTCATTTCAGGATATATGTTATTTGTTCCCTATTCAACATGGGGCAACTAGGAGAGTGCTACTTAAGACATCCCCACTCTCAACCAGAAGAATGCTACATAAGTTCAGTCGAAGTAAGTACATGTACCAAGTGTAAACATAGCAAATTAATGGATCATGACACCTGCTTCCGACATTTTTTATGACCAATTTAGGAAGTGTGTTGAAAATTATCTAATGTTGAAGGATAGGTACATGTTTCTACCGCTTCTACTTTTTTTTAATTTCATTTCTTTCATTTGTTGGTGTGTTGGTGTGGCTTTCTCTATTTTAATGTGCTTACTTCTTTTAATTAGTTCATTGTGGGAGAACAACAGCTGTGCTAGGAACAACAAAGGCTTTTTATATTGTCATAATTTTACACAAATCACATGTTTTAATGATTTTTCATATGAAGCAATGTCTGATTTTAGTGCCTTCTCTATATGAAAATAGATTAATAGCAGTACAAACCTGTAGCAATGCCTTTCAAACATTCTGATAGTAAATGTGGCATGCTTGGAGTCCATATAAAATCATATGCACATGATGATAGGACTTTATGAGACTCTATGAAAGCAAATTTATTTAAATTTTCAATCCTTCATATGATTCATTTGGTTGGATAAATACGATGAATTGATCTTAGACATGTACTTGATATGGAGGTTTTATATGATTAGGCATAATTGATTATGAAAGGTTGGAGATGGTTTTGTGGTTTTGGTAGAAGGATCTGTTTAGGCAGTTCTTATTGTCTTGATAGTATCCAACTAACTAGCTTCAAGGATCATCTTTCACTTTTCACTTTTATGTCAATTTTGGTTTACTTTTGGTGTATCATTGTATGTTTTATTAAGCTGAACAGTTATATCTTCTCTGATTATTTCAATTATTCTTTTATAATGGCTCTCTTTTTTACATTCTACAACGATTGTTATCATGTTGTGCAACAAAACTTCAACATGACTATTTGCCACATGGTGGTGGAAACGGAGACTACATTTTGACTATATTCACAACTTTATATCTTGTAAGTTGATTGTAGTTTAATATAGCGTGAGACATTTAAGTATTGTCGTTCCTCTTATATTCCTTAATTTAAAATCTTCCCAATCCTTTCTTCCTTTACATGTAGCTCTGTCCTATTTCTACATTCCCATTCTCTAGACTTTTTAGTTATAAATAAGATAACATTAGTCATGGAATTTTTTTGCTATAAAATGGCCTTTTTTTACGATCAAGAGAAAATGTTGTGACTATAAAAAGGCCATTCTCTAGAACTTTTAGACACAAATAAGATAGCTTCCTAATCCTTATTTATCGTTCCTTGAAACTTGGAAAACAAGTTGCACCAAAGAATTATTAACAAAGTAATTGATGGCCAATTTTCGGGAGATTTTCCAATTTGTTGATAAATTTCTTGTCTCTACTAGCCACTTTCTTTTAAAAGAAGCTTGAGGTGGATTCACTTTCCTTAAATTTTATTTTGTATTGATTATTTTGCTTCCTTTGTCTATATAAAACTGTTGTACTTGCTAAATTCTCTCATAAAATCTCTAAGTTGTCTTCTTCGTGAACATCATCTACCTTTCAACTCCTCTTCATTTTGTTGTTTGCAATTTGATTTGATAATATCTACTGACAGTGTTTCACTACATGACATTGGTTTTAGGATTTTCTAATTAAGTTTATAATGATGCCAATTGGATTTTTTTATGAATCAATCATTCATTGTTTGTCTCGACTGTGGACATTTTGGGGAAGATGAATTTGGCTACATGTTGGATGATATCTTGAAGAAGAATAATATGAACAATGAAGGGTGTGTTAGTACGTTTTGATCCCGGTCCTCAAATTGCATTAGCATTTGTGACGTTGAGAAAAGAGGGTGAACGTGAATTCAAGCTTTACCGTAATCCTAATGATGATATGTTGCTTCAAAAAACTGAGCTTGAAATTAATCTTATTAGAAAGGTATCTATGTGTTCACTTCTCCCCTCATGCTTCTTTAAGAAATAAGAAATATGGAAAGAACCTAAAAATTTTTGAGAGACTTGTTAGAAAAGACCATGATAAGTTCAATTATTGAACAATGCAAGTCAGCTCTCAAAATTTAAGGTTCATGAAGACTTCCGGTTTTTTTACTTGTTGCAGGCTACAATTTTTCACTACGGTTCTATAAGTTCAATTACTGAACAATGCATGTCAGCTCATATTGATTCCACTGAAGCTGCAAAGGATACTGGTGTGCTTCTGTCTTACGACCCCAATTTTAAGGCTCCCGTTATGGCCATCTAGAGAAGGAGTACAAGAGGGGATCCTCAACTTCTGGGACCCTGCTGATATCATCAAGATAGAAAGTCTAAGCACCCTTAAATATTGTATATCATGTAGTATGACATAAACGTGATTAGCCACTAAATTTCTTCTCCAATATGACATAAAAGTATTATGTTTTAGGCCTTCTCCGTCTTTTATAAAGTTGCCCATCACTTTTGCAAGCAATGACCCTAGTGACGGTGATGATTTAAATGATGACGAACACATGGGTAGTGAAAATCAAATGGATGAATTTGTTGCTAACAACTCAAAGGAAGGTAATAAATCTAATGATGAATGTCTTGACCTTGCTATTGATTCAAATTCAGCTCAGAGTGGATATGAACTTATAGCAAGCAATGAGGATGAAGATGATTTAAGTATTGGAGATGAACTCTCAAACGACTAGATCATGCTACACTTGAAGAATACGGGTCCTTTTCTATTCATTTGTATTTTGTATATTTAATTACATAGTTTAGCATTTATCTGTGCTGACCTTATAGTAAAACAATGTCGGTTTTATCGTCTTGAACAAATATTTTTTTAAGATAAAAATAGACTTTATAACCCGGACCCTTTATGTCCGCGTTATAAAGTCTATTTTTTTTAAAACTCGAAGCAGACAATTTGCGACGGCAATTGCCGTCGTCAGGCCGTCGCAAAAACTAATGCGACGGGATTCAACCGTCCCAAATTCTTTTTGCGACAGACATTTGTGCACGACTCTTCGCCGTCGCAAAAGCCTTTTTACGACTGCAAATTACACTATTGTGACGGTACTATGCCGTCGCAAAACTATTATTTTTTTGTAGTGATGGTAGAGGTTGTTGTTGAGCTTGAGAGCTAGCTGATGAGGTTGTTGATCCTCTTTGCAGCCAAGGACCATAAGTGTGGTATGTATTCTTCTTTTTCTCTTCTTTCTTCCTTTGATTCCTCTTCCTAGCTTAGGATTAGATGTATGTTGATGTAGATTGATGTTGGTATGTGTATGTATATGGTTGTATGTGACTTTGGAATGAAGAAGACGTGAGTTGATCACGTGAAGAGCCGAAGAGGAACCGCGGGATCATCTTCTACACTGTCGCCGCTCCCGCGGTCTAGAGAAGCCGCCCCTGCGGGACCCTTGTCGCCGCACCTGCGCCTGGAAGTCGTCGCCCCTGCGGGAGCCGTGTCACAGCGCCTTCGCCCGTGCCTGCTCTTGCCTGCGACCGCTGTCACCGCGCCTGCGGCCCAGCTTTGCCGCGCCTGCGGGTTGCCTGTTCCGCCCCTGCGCCTTTCCGTCACGCAGGTGCGTCTTGTCCCGGGTCTACCTCGAGTTGGGTAGATCCTTTCCTTTCCTAGTATGAGAGGTTTAGTGGTATGATAGGTACGTATATAAGGATAGAATGAGGATGATCATGTTATCGTTTATGCCGGTTATGGCTTTGAGGTGTATGAGTTAGGATACGATCCTTATGGATCCCTTGGGTCTAGGTGTGACCCCTGTGATGGTTATGAGTTTGATATATGTTGTTATGCCTTGTTTAGACAGTGTTGATCTCCAAAGTTGGAGCCGACTGGGTTTGAGACTTTCGAGGTTGAGGTAAGTCCATAAGACTTACTTAACTACCATCCATATATTGGATTTGTGCATGAGTGGTGTGTGTTATATGAGTGATAGCATGAGTTGTGATGATTACCTACCTATGGTTTAGTGACTACCCATTGTAGGGCCGTGACAACTTGTCCTTTCATCCCGCTGGGAGTCTGGAGGTTCTCTACGGGCAGGCCAGTCTGGCTCAGTGGGCCGGCCACCTGCACCACTCCCATAGGGTACACGGGAGGTGGGACCGGATCCCCACTCTAGCTGGCACCATTCCCTAGAGGCGAGGGTTATATTCCTCGTGCCACATATATTCATATTGATATATATATACGCTTGAGTGACTGGACGTTATTAAGATAATAAACCGGGTAAATGTGTGATAGCATGGTGATGTGTTTACTATTAATTGGTGTGTGATTGTGCTTATGTATCTTCTTATATATGTGTATGGTTAGCTAACGGTTTATACCGTGTTGTAGATCCTTTGCAGGTTAGAAGAGCTGCAGAGTGATCCAGAGGGGATGATCTGCTGAGGGCTCCGTACATTGGGTAGTCCTCGTGGGATATGGGATCTTTTGACCATGTATATATTTATGTTTTGATTGTACTCAACAACACGTTGTATAAACCTTTTGATACTTTTATATCAGTTTGGTGTTTTGTATTTAATTTATCGGTGCCTTGTTGTAAGATTCAGTGAACTTGTTGCCAGGCTAGGGTCATGATCCATTGTGAGATCCTAGCCCAGTAGCACCTCGAGTCCTACGGATTTGTGGTGTTACAAAGTTGGTATCAGAGCCCAGGTTGACAACAATGGCACTTGTAATCTGCGATAAAGGTCGAATAGATAAATAAACAGAACCCGAAAGGGTTCTGACTTTTCAAAAGGTTTTTGTTTTGAAATGAGTACAAATGTTTTGGGATATCGTGTACGTGAGTCATCGCCCCTCTGAAGATCTCGACGGTATAGATATATATAGATATTCTGTTGTGATTGATTTGATATATATCTATACATATGGCATATATATAGCCTTTTGAGTTAGGTTTGCGTCCTCTGCAGATGGTTCAGACTAGAGCCTTACCTGCAGCTGGACGGGGTAGGGGTAAACCTCCTCTAGGTAGAGGACGGGGTAGGACTTCCGCTGTTGATCCACGTGCAGCGGAAGAGGTTCATGAGGACGTTGTTGAGAGTGTCGTTCCTGAGACTGGGAACGGCATAGCTGGGAGACAGGGACCACAACGAGTCGAGTCAGATGACTCGGATTATGTCTCCATGGGAGGACCAGAGTTCCGCGAGTATATCCGGCGAGTGGAGGAGGTTGCCAGAGCGGGTAGACCTATCCCAGATCTGCCAGCACATGAGGGATCATCTGAGAGATCCCACGGGGTTACTCAGGTGCCAGCTGCACCGACACCTGTTGCTGAGATTGCTCGAGCTACAGAGGAGCATAGAGGGCATAGACCAGAAACTTGGTTGAAGGCATTTCACCAGATGGGTGTACCCCCTTTCTCTGAGAAGGTGGGGTTAGAGGTGGAACTCTGGATTGGACATGTGGACTCCGCTTTGGAATCTATTAGATGTCCAGTAGACAGGCAGATACAGTTGGTATAGACTCTATTCAGGGATTTGGCACAGCATTGGTGGAGGTCTGTATGGGGGCAGGTCACCAGTTATGACCAGATGAGGACCATGATTATAGAGCGTTTCTGCCCTGCCTCACTGATGAGGGAGAAACTGCGGGACTTTGTGGAGGCTGGCTTCGAGGATGTACCAGTCTCAGAGGCTATCAGGAGGTTTCAGGAGGAGTTGACATTGTTGGGACCATCTGCACCTTTTGCGGATCAACATGTTTATCTGTTTTCCCGACGACTGAGGGATGCCAACCGGGCCTATATGGCGGGATTTCATTGTGAGTCCTTGATGGACTACCAGGATAGAGCTGCCGACTATGAGCGAGAGCGGGCTAGTCAGAGGAGAGCTTCTCAGACCGGAGGGTCTGAGAAGAGACAGCGTACTGGGCAGACCAGTGGGGCTGCTAGTGGTGGGCGAGGCCAGAGTCGCTAGAGTCATCCCTCATCTGCACCGGCTACATATAGGGTACGACAGTGTTTCAACTGTGATGAGTATGGACATATCAGACCAGAGTGTACGAGGCAGATAGTGACTAGCTTCACTTGTGGTGGACGAGGTTCTTCTCTTGCTAGTGTAGACAGGGTGGAGCATCATCTCAACAAGGTTATTCTCTTGCCAGTGTAGCGGGAGGTGGGCAGATGCCACCTCAGCAGCAGCAGACTCAGGGATTTGCTCCTGGGCTGAGTAGAGACAGAGGTCGTGGTGGGAACACCATTGACACCTGAGGGCCACAGGGCCGAGTTTTTGAACTGAGGAGTGCAGAGGAGCCAGCTGCACCGACTGCTACAGGTACCATTCTGATTCATGGTTTACCTGTTACAGTCTTGTTTGATACGGGTGCTACGCACTCTTTTATATCTGATGCATGTGTAGATCGTCTGGATTTAGATATGATTGAGGGGATACCCTTGAGTATAAGGTTACCCGATGGTAGTAGGGTCATAGGTACTCATGAGATTCGTGATTATCCCATTTCTGTAGGGACCCGTGTATTACTTGTGGACTTCTTTGTCATGCCATTAGAGCATGAAGAAGTCATACTAGGTATGGATTGGATGGATAGACATTCTGCAGTCTTGGATGTAGGTAGGAGGACTGTTACCCTCTTTACCGAGTTAGGACAAATAGAGGTTTTCCAAGGTTGGGACCTTAGAAAATCAGGTATGATTATCAGTGCGATATGGGTAGCTCGATTGATTGCACAGGGTTGTGAGGCCTTCTGGTGTTATGCCATGAAGGAGGGGGAGAGTCCAGCATTAGAGGATATTCTAGTGGTATGTGAGTTTGCATATGTGTTTGCTGAGTTGTCCAATTTTCCGCCCCAGAGAAGTGTGGATTTTGGCATTGAGTTAGAGCCGGGTACGAGACCGATCTCAAAGGCCTCATACCGGATGACGCTTGTTGAGATGTTAGAGTTGAAGAAGCAACTCGAGAAGTTGGCTGAGAAGGGTTTTATCCGCCTTAGCGTATCCCCATGGGGAGCACCTGTCCTCTTCGTACGGAAGAAGGACGGATCGTTGAGATTGTGTATAGATTACATAGAGCTGAACAAGATGACCATCAAGAACAAGTATCCACTGCCTCGTATGGATGACTTGTTAGATCAGCTTCACGGAGCGACAGTGTTTTCCAGGATTGACCTGCGTTCAGGGTATCACCAACTGAGGGTGAGAGAGCAGGATGTGCACAGGACGGAATTTCGGACCCGATATGGACACTACGAGTTTGTAGTGATGCCATTTGGGCTTACGAATGCCCCAATCGTTTTTATGGAGTCGATGAATGGCATCTTCATTGACTTCATGGATCAGTTTATGGTGGTATTCATAGATGAGATTTTGGTGTACTCTCGCAGCAAAGAGGAGCATGCAGGGCAGTTAAGGATTGTATTATAGGTTCTACGAGATAGAGAACTTTATGCTCAGTTCTTTAAGTACGAGTTCTGGATGCCAGAGGGTAAATAGGATTTTGTGGGGTACAATGATACATCCAAGCTAGGCTTGGGATGTGTATTGATGCAGCGGGAATTGAATAACCGCCAGCATAGGTGGCTTGAGCTGAACAAGGATTTTGATCTGGAGATTATGTACCATCCAAAGAAGGCGAACGTTGTCGCCGACGCCCTGAGCAGGAAGGCGCCTCGAGAGCATGCGATTGGGAGGCTGACAGTACAACATCAGTTGCAGAGAGATCTGATCTGGTTAGAGTTGGAAATCCATTTTCCTGATGAGGATGCCCAGCTGCGTACTTTAGAGGTTCTTCCTGATCTGTTGAACGAGATTCAACAGAAGCAGGAGACCTGCCCGACCTTGATGAGGATCAGAGAGAAGATGTCTCGGGATGAGGCACCACAGTTTCTTTTGGGAGCAGATGGAGTACTGAGACGCCGCGGTCGCGTATGTGTACCTGCTGATGCAGATCTACGTCAGAGGATATTACAGGAGGCTCACCGTACACCTTACTCTGTACATCCGGGTATGAGTAAGATGTATCAGGATTTGAGACGTTCATATTGGTGGGGAGGGCAGAAGCCGATGTGGCCAGATTTGTGGCATAGTGTGCGACATGCCAGCAGGTCAAGATAGAGCATTGCAGACCTGGAGGTGAGCTCCATCCACTTCCTGTTGCACATAGGAAGTGGGAGGACGTCACCATGGACTTTGTGACTAGACTGAGGCTGAGCCGGAGTTTTGATGCCATCTGGGTCATAGTAGACAGATTGACGAAGACGGCACGTTTCATTCCTATTAGGGAGACGTGGCCGGTGAGCAGATTAGCTGAGGAGTACACTAGGCAGATAGTGAGACTCCATGGTGTACCGAGGATGATCGTCTCAGATAGAGATGGACGATTTACCTCGAGATTCTAGCAGCAGATTCAGACTGCCTTGGGGACGAGTTTGCATTGCACGACTGCGTTTCATCCTCAGACAGATGGTCAGTTAGAGAGGACCATTCAGACCCCGGAGGATATGCTGCGAGCTTGTGTGTTGGATAGGGGGCAAGTGTGGACGGATCATCTCCCACTAGTTGAGTTCTCATACAACAGCTGGCATGCATCTATTGGGATGGCCCCATATGAGGCACTGTATGGACAGAGATGTCGTACCCCGTTATGCTGGGATGAGCAGACAGTGTTAGTGGTTTGACACCTGATCAGATTCAGGATGATGTGGCTCGAGTAGCACTGATTAGAGAGCGGATGCTGACTGCCCAGAGCCGTCAGAAGACATATGCCGATAGGAGGCGTAGACCTCTAGAGTTCAGAGTTGGAGCCCATGTGTGGCTGAGAGTGTCCCCGACACGAGGTGTTAGGCGTTTTGGCATTAAGATGAAGTTGAGTTCCGATATGTTGGACCGTTCGAGATTCTGGATCGGGTTGGGAGCGCAACATATAGATTAGCTTACCTCCGAGATTAGAGGGTGTTCACCCTGTGTTGCACGTGTCTCAGCTGAGGGAGTACATACCAGATCCGAGACACATCGTGAGTTATGATGATTTGGTGGTTGAGCCGGACCACACTTTTGTTGAGCACCCGATTGCAGTCCTAGAACGAGGTATTAGACGCCTGCGTTCGAAGGACATTCCTATGCTGAGGATACAGTGATCGAGACGAGGACCTGATGAGGCTACATGGGAGACTGAGGATAGTATCCAGAGGAACTATCCAGAGTTCTATGCCGAGTTAGATGCACTAGTAGGATCACCGAGTAGATTTTAGTACTATCTTGGTGATGTTATGCTTATGTGCTTATGTGCTATGATGTGTTTATTTTCGTACTAGTTATGATGTGATATATGATCTTAGTAGATCTTGCTGTGCTAGTACGACTGATATTTATAGCTGGAGATGGCTCTTTCCTCCATGCTATTGTGATACGATTAGGATTTAGCTAGAGATGGTTATTCCTCCATGCTATTTTGATGGACAAAGTATTGCGGGAGATGTTTGTCCTCCATGCCTTTCTGTTATGATGATGATACGGCTAGAGATGTTTTTCCTCTATGCCTTGGATAGTATAGTGATCTTATGGCTGGAGATGATGAGTTCCTCCATGCCCGTGCTTGAGGTTATAGAGTGATATAGGTTGATACCATATGTGCGGAGATGTGATTCCTCCGGTCGAGAGAGTTATACCTCGGCTTTTGAGTCCGAGTGGTTAGGACTTTACAAGTTTCGGGAATAAACTTGTTTTTAGGGGGGTGAGGTGTAAGAGCCTTAGTCTTTGGGAGCCAGATTTGGCCTTAGCCGCCCCCGCGGGTTCGTGGAGCCGCCCCTGCGGCCAGTGTAGTGATCCGCCCCTGCGGCCGGGAAACCCGCCCATGCGGTTTCCTGCGGCTGCAGCCGGCTTTGTTGACCTTTGACCCGTGCTTTACTCTTTCACTTCCTTAACCTAATTCCTTTGTTTTGGCTTGCTGAGCATCTTCATTCCCTTTTCCAGCTGCCTTCACGTCCTTCTTGCTTCCTCCTTGATCTCCTTCTTGGTTTCCTTAGAGTTTGGAAGTGTTTTGGTGTGGCTTTGTGTATGGATGATGATGATGATGATGGTAGAGGTTGTTGTTGAGCTTGAGAGCTAGGTGATGAGGTTTTTGATCCTCTTTGCAGCCTAGGACCACAAGTGTGGTATGTATTCTTCTTCTTTTTCTCTTCTTTCTTCCTTTGATTCCTCTTCCTAGCTTAGGATTAGATGTATGTTGATGTAGATTGATGTTGGTATTGTATATGGTTGTATGTGACTTTGGAATGAAGAAGACGTGAGTTGATCACGTGAAGAGCCGAAGAGGAACCGCGGGATCATCTTCTGCACTATCGCCGCCCCCGCGGTCCAGAGAAGCCGCCCCAGCGGGACCCTTGTCGCCGCACCTGCGCCTGGAAGCCGTCGCCCTTGCGGGAGCCGTGTCACAGCGCCTGCAATTGCTGTCACCGCGCCTGCGACCGCTGTCACCGCGCCTGCGGCCCAGCTTTGCCGCGCCTGCGGGTTGCCTGTTCCGCCCTTGCGTCTTTCCGTCACGCAGGTGCGTCTTGTCCTGGGTCTACCTAGAGTTGGGTAGATCCCTTCCTTTCCTAGTATGAGCGGTTTAGTGGTATGATAGGTACGTATATGAGGATAGAATGAGGATTATCATGTTACCGTTTATGCCGGTTATGGCTTTGAGGTGTATGAGTTAGGATACGATCCTTATGGATCCCTTGGGTCTAGGTGTGACCCCTGTGATGGTTATGAGTTTGATATATGTTGTTATGCCTTGTTTAGACAGTGTTGATCTCCAGAGTTGGAGCCGATTGGGTTTGAGACTTCCGAGGTTGAGGTAAGTCCATAAGACTTACTTAGCTACCATCCATATATTGGATTTGTGCATGAGTGGTGTGTGTTATATGAGTGATAGCATGAGTTGTGATGATTACCTACCTATGGTTTAGTGACTGCCCATTGTAGGGCCGTGACAACTTGTCCTTTCATCCCGCTGGGAGTCTGGAGGTTCTCTACGGGCAAGCCAGTCTGGCTCAGTGGGCCGGTCACCTGCACCACTCCCATAGGGTACACGGGAGGTGGGACCGGATCCCCACTCTAGCTGGCATCATTCCCTAGAGGCGAGGGTTATATTCCTCGTGTCACATATATTCATATTGATATATATATACGCTTGAGTGATTGGATGTTATTAAGATAATAAACCGGGTAAATGTGTGATAGCATGGTGATGTGTTTACTATTAATTGGTGTGTGATTGTGCTCATGTATCTTCTTATATATGTGTATGGTTAGCTAACGGTTTTATACCGTGTTGTAGATCCTTTGCAGGTTAGAAGAGCTGTAGAGTGATCCAGAGGGGATGATCTGTTGAGTGCTCCGTACACTGGGTAGTCCTCGTGGGATATGGATCTTTTGACCATGTATATATTTATTTTTTGATTGTACTCAACAACACATTGTATAAACCTTTTGATACTTTTATATCAGTTTGGTGTTTTGTATTTAATCTATCGGTGCCTTGTTGTAAGATTCAGTGAACTTGTTGTCAGGCTAGGGTCATGTTCCATTGTGAGATCCTAGCCCAGTAGCACCTCGAGTCCTACGGATTCGGGGTGTTACAGTTTGTTCGCATGCCTAGTTACTATTTGGTGGGTTATTTGGTTCTCTAAGAACAAAATTATCTTCAATAATGAGTATATTGACTTATTTAATAACACAAATGCTTTCATTAAGAATCAAATCCACAAATGACAAGCTCTTTCTTTGGGAGCAGGGTAAAACCCTAGCCGATAACCGGCACTTAACAACCGAGGAAAACCCTAGTCGACAATCAACACTAGCAACCGTCACAATCAGCCTATCGGCCACCTCTCTCGGCTTACCAGCCACCCCTCTCGGCCTACCGGCGTTCTTCGTTGTCGGAACAAAAACTTCGCTTGTCGGTACAAAAACGTTTGGGGTTAAGGCCCTCTTCATCTTCCAACCAACTTATCTCAACCCCATGAATCCTCTCTCGGTCTAAGAAATTTTTGTGCTTGTTGGAACCTTCTCCGAAAATAATCACCGGTTAATACTTATCACCTAAGCTCTCAATCCATATATATATATATATATATATATATATATATATATATATATATATATATATATATATATATATATATATATGCATAAAGGATATCCAAATTAAACCTTAATCGTGAGAAAAGATAAAGACGTACAAATTAAAGATGAAGAGGGTAGGTTATGCTTATCACCTAAGCTCTAAATCCAGATATATATGCATCAAGGATATCCATATTAAAACCTTAATAGTGAGAAAATATAAAGACGTACAAACTAAAGAATGTGAAGAAGGAAGTTGTTTCTACTTATCTTCGCTCTTCATTAGTCCTTCCCTATTTGTTTCTAAAGAAAAACATATCAATTAGTAGCCACAACTCGAAGCTGGAGGTTGGAACCGTACTCGAAGCCATAGGTTGGAACTGTACGGTGGATCTCGGTCTCAGGTCCGCGTTTTGTGCATGATGACACCAAGAACCCATTTTGATTATCCCTAATCAATTTAGTCGACTTTTTTTTTTACTCAAAGTTATATCTTCTTTTTCTCAGGTGTGGCTAGTATTTTGTCTTGTCCTAGAGGAGAGGGTTCTAAACTAATGTGGAATTATTTTTAATTGGGCTTCATTTTAGTTAAGCTAACAACCAACTAATGGACTAATTTGGGCTTGTTTTAATTGGGCTTGATTTTTCCATTAAAAACCAACTATTTGAAGTAAGGAATGAGAAAAAACCAACTTATTTAGTTTTATTATTCTCATTAACCTCTATTATCCAATACCTTTATTTTGCGAAACCAACCTCTTTTTTCTTGCTAATTTGGTTTACCCAAATTTTCCGTAAAAATATCATCAAGAATGACTCAATTTTATTTGCTACTCCCTGTCTCTTTCTTCAAATATTTATACATGTATGTGTCAAGTTTTGTCATGACGTCTTCCGAGTTTGATGCTAGTTCTATTGGCGGTTCGAGTTGTTTGTCTAGAAGAGGTCGTGGATTTGTGATCGACTTATGAAGGCTCTGTTTCGAGTCTAAATATGAGGTGTCTACCACAATTGTTCCCCATGTTTTCTTCTTGTGCACTTCTTTCGACAACGGACTCTTCCTCTCTGCTTTCCGGTGACTAACTCCCTCTCCTTTCCCTTGAAGACATCTCTGCTTCCGTAACAACATGATGTATTTTGTGTTTGTATTTTATTTTTGTTGGTTCTTGTTCTCATGACGATTAGTCCGTCTGTCGATTTTTTTTTGGCTTTTTGATCCATTAGATGGTGTGTCGTATAGTACTTTGAACAAATTTCCTTTATATATAAAAAAAATCCACAAATGACAAAAAGATGTCAAAGATGAGGACGACTATATATGACTTTAGACCACCACCAAAAACAACAACACCTCCACATGGAAGAAAACACAATGTCAAATGAAAAAAAAAACCAAAACTTGGATTTCACAAACTTAATTTCGATAGTTTTGAACATGACTTTGGGGTTACCTCCCTCGGTTTTCTACTTGTAATGTAATTTTAAATTGTTCATGTTATTTTGATTGTTCGTCTTGTAATATAATTTCAAAACATTAAGTTTATCTTAGAAGATTCAACTTAATTAAATGTCATAGTTAATCAACGAACTATTTATTAATTTAAAAAATTAATATTTGATCATAAAACGAGTTATTGCATGCAATAACTTACTTAAAAAATGCCAATAAATGCTAATGAATGGGTGATGATTGCTATTTTTAGCCCTTGTATACGCATTATACATGCATACTCCCTACAAGTGACAATCACTAATCAAATGCTAAATATGACTAATGATTGATTTGAGTGGGCAAATCGGTGTAAATATATATGCCCTTTTTTAAACGTAACAAAACGACGTCGTTTTGGCGCATTCTCACGATTGGACGCGTCACGTGACATGTTGTTTTAATTAAAATTAAAAACTCTCATTTTCTGTTATTAATAAAAATATTTTTTCAAAATATATTTTTGAATAAGATTTAAATTTATTTATCCAATGACACCCATTTTGCATATGCTTCGATACATTCTTTTTACTTATTGTAATATATATAGGGGACGGTTTACGTAATGAACACTTAGCATTTTTTAAGTTTAAATTTTTACATACGAATTTAATTTTATCTATCTAATAAGATTTTTTAAAATATGTATCTACGCGCATATATTTTTTATTTATGATAAAAAAACACAATAACCGAGCATAAATAACTCAATCACAAGTCTCTTTTACACAATAACCGATCATGAATTGACAACTCAATCACGGGTCTAATGTACACAATAAATAACATCTTATAATGCATTTGAATTTCGAATCCAAATTTGAATTCAATTTTCCCTATCAATTTCAAATATCATGAATTCCACCCAATATCTAAAATCCAAAAAGTACATAAATGCAGGCTATCCAACGTGAACATTAACTTGGGTGCAATGACCTTTGTATCTACACTTACCTTTTAATTACAAAAAAGGTCTCCTTCATCCCCTCTCTCGTCACGCATTAAGGCAACACTTTCCTTTCCTCTCTCGCAACCAAAGTTGTCTTCGAATCAGATACGCCACAACGCGATAATGGTGGAGGCGAGAGGATTCTCTTCTTCCTCTAAGCGTCCTCTCAGCTCTCATCTTTCCAGTTTTAAACGTTCTAAGGTTTGAACTATCTTCTCGCTAAGTTAATTGCTCTCTTTATTATTGTCCTCTTCCATTAATTTCCAGAGGAATCGAATTTCTTACGGGAGTATACATTTATTTTCTCATGTGGCTTGTTTCTTATTTACATCTCCAAGATAAGTGATGAAAGTTGTGATAGAGGCTTAATGGTATGTGCTTCTTTCGATTAGAGAGTAGGCAATCCCATTCAATTCTTCTTTCTTTACTTTTTTGGTTGCTTTTTTAAGGTTTTATTTTCATCCAAACTTGTCTTTCGACGTAAAACTACATAGATACAAACTAACCAACGAGAACAATAACTTTGGTGTAATGACCTTTGTATCCACACTTGCCTTTTGACTACGAAAAAAACGATCTCCCTCCTCTTTCCTCTCTCATCATGCATTAGGACAACACTCTTCTTTTCTCTCTCACAACCAATATTTTCTTCGGAACAGGACGCCACGATGCGATATAATGGCGGAGGTGAGACAAATCTCTTCTTCCTCTAAGCGTCCACCCAACTATCATCTTCTCAATTCTAAATGTTCCAAGGTTTGAATTATCTTCTCGCTGAGTTAATGCTCTCTTTATTATCGCCCTCTTCTATCAATTCCCGACCGAATCGAATTTCTTAGGGGAGTATAAATTTATTTTTCTCAATGCCGTGTTTCATATTTACATATCCAAGAGAAACGATGAAAGTTGAAACAAAGGCTTAATGGTGCGTGCTTCGTTCAATTAGAGAGTATTTATATGAGAATAAGCAACCCATTCGAATTTTTTCTTTTGATTTTTAAGGTTCTTTTTTATTTCTAGGGTCCTTCTTTGATTTTACTTTCGTATTTTTGTTTGATCTCAATTCTAGACGTCCTTTAAGACCTCTTCTTCGACGGATGATAAGTGTAACTTGGGACCCAATGCATGTAACGGTCATTTGACAACCGAATCGTGATAATTGATAGTGAAGAAGCAAGGATAAGGAAAGGGTTGAGAAATAGTAACAATTAGTGTTAAACACCCTTGAGATACATCTAAAGACATTTATTAGTTTTGAAGAAACTTGTGAGCAAAGTCTTCTATTAGCTTTTGAGAAACTCAATGTCAAATTGATATCTCACCAATGTGTTTAAGAAATTAGAAATAATCACCCAAACTCAACACACATGCAAATATCTTACCATTAACTTGTTAAAGTGTTATCAAACTCCACCATCTATCATAAAAACTAAGATGAATGATATAAATCATGAGGTATTTATAAAGATGTAATGGAAAAATGGGACAAGGAAAATATAATGTCGATGAGGTAAAAAATCAGGTCAAACGGCTTATCATATTCGAAATGTGGAATATAAACTCGAACCGCTTTAATATTTCACAAACGTTAAAGACTGAACCCACACTTTTTTCATTTAAAACTCTTAGCCCCCGTTTGGTTTAAACTCCGGAAACGGAAACGGAATGAAAACGAATCTAGTCAATACGTACACCCTTGTTCATAAAGTTGTTGGGAATCATTCCTTGTGGTTTGAACTAATTGTGGTAGAATTTGATTAGTTTAAATATCCTATAGGGTAACAAAGTTGGGGGAAACAAGTGCATTTTGCATGAAACCAACCGGAATGATTCCATGAACAAAGTACATATGTGGACTAGATTCGTTTCCATTCCGTTTCCGTTTCCGGAGTTACAACCAAACGGGAGGTTATTCTTTTCCAAGGAACCATAACACTTTTGAACCTTTTCAACACATGCACGTTCATCATTGTCTTCTCTTTCAGGAATAAGCATTATATAACACTTTCAAACCAACTCTTACTTAATTGCAACAACAAGGTTAACGGGAAGTTTTCGCCCTCTCCACAAACCAAGAATTTTTTTTTCCATAAGAACAATATGATCCAAACTCATGTATTAACTCTAGCCTACAAGCACTTACAAATCTTCAAGGAGCACCCCATACTTATCTTTTCAATCGTCTCAACCCCGGATAGAGATGAATGAGGCTAATCACAGTTGTAAGGCATTTTTTAGGGACACCAAAGACAGGTAAATAAAGACAATAAGTGGCTAATAGAAGGAAAACATATAAAAGAGTAGAAAATATCACATATGCTTGTCAAAGAGGGCCTCAGTCATCTTTATGTCAAACATATAAAATCAAATGAACATGTAGTTATAAAAGAGAGTCAATAACAAGTTTTAGAAAAAAATTGAGCATGTTGGAGATCACACAATAATAAGAAATAGAGGAAAGTGTATGTCCATAGATCTAGAGTTCTCACAAGGTCATGTTTGATCAAGCTAATCATCATAATTCATAAGAAAAACTCATGTACATCAACAATATCAAGAAGAAGTAATTCAAAGTGTTGTCAACAAGACAATTGTTGATAGCGTAACATATCTCAATTTCTGAAGGTAATCATTGATATCATCCGACTCAATATACACTAAAACGCGATATTTTTTGAAAAAATTGTTTTTTATGCATGTGAAATGCAAGAACAGACTCATGAAAAAAAAGTGCATAGGAAATAGGAATAAACATGTAAAAAAGAAAGGGAAACATGAAATGTGAATATGAGTACAACATATTAGCATCCCACACTTAAACTACACATGATCCTCAATGTGAAACAAACCAAGTAAAGAAAAAGAAAAAAACTCACATAACAATGCATGTAGGGTGAATGTATGGAAATCCCACAACCATATCTATTGAACACAATATGGTTGTCAAAATCATATTGTAATATTTGTGTAAGAATGTCGAGTCCCAATACAAAGAGATAAGGGATAAGGGTCTCTTGCCTTAATCATTTTTTCGGAAAGAATTGTTCCGTCAGTCCTCGTGAATCAAAACGAAGGAAGAGACTTGAATATTACATTCTTTAATCCATCTCAAGAATTTGTCGTTAAAACAAAAAAGTTTGAGAACAATAATAAAATCTCAATTAATTAGGTCATAAACCTTTTCTATATCCACTTTAATGGCAACCCAACATTCTTATCCTTTTTGGATGTAAATGAGATAAAATTTTAATAGACAATAAGGATAGGGGCATGTTATACACACGACCTCAAATTACTCGTTGTCAAAAACACTCGCAAGGCGCCTAGCTTGAGCGCTGGTGGATGGTGCCGACGTTCAAATTTTTTTTTTAAAAAAAATTTGGGCTTAGGCAGCTAGACACTGTTAGAGGGAGTTTATGGGGTTGAAAACAATGACGGTGGATGAGCTTTATACAAAAAAATTTCAATTGCATTGAAGTAGATTATGGCGCCGGAGCCAAACTTTTTTTTTTCTCCATCCGTGTTCCAACACCCAATTATATTTTATTTTTTTCCGATTTTTTTAAATAAGTTTTTTTAGAAATTGGAGGTCGGTTGTTGGCTCCGGGAGTTGATTTTAATAATTTTTTTTAAAAAGAAACAAACAAATATTGATAAAGAGAAGAAGAAAATAAATAAAAAGAAAGAAGTGCGAGTGTGCGACCGCTACGCTACGGCGCTACCCGCCCCGCCCGCCGAATTTCTATTTTTAATCCAATATTACAAAACAAATTCTATTCCTTTTTACGACAATGCGCCTTTTGTCCCCCTTTATTACCAATATATCATCCTCAATGACGTAGACCCAAAAATCAACGCAAGGGGTAATATCGTCAACTGTTGATCGGAGGCAGACAAGTCTGAATAGAAGCTTCTCTCTTGCTCTATCAAAGCGTCAAACCACAACCACCATCCCCACCCCCTTCTTCTCCTTCGTCGTTTTTCAACCGTGGTGGTTGTTTTCACTTCTCTTTTGACATCCACCAGCTGTTTCTTTGACATTAGTACCTTCTCTCTTTTTTTATTCATACATTTCTCCTCTTTGTCGACTGTATCGGTATATCCTCTCTCCCTATCCGCGGGATCCAAGTTTCTATATTAATTGTTGCTCCCCGCCCAAAATCTTGTACTCGATTTCCTGGTAAGTTATCCGTTTTCGCTTTAATCTGTGGTTTGGGGTTCACAATTGTAAAATTTGCAATGCTGGCTACGCTTTCTTTATTCTATTTTTGTTCCGGATGAAATGAGTTGCCGTGATTTGAGGTAAATTGATTTCTGTTTTTCATCATTTTCCTCAGTATTGATATTTTAGTTGATCTACCGTATGTAGCGGCTTTCTCTTTATAGTTTATTGGCTTTTGGTTTACGTTGCTGATGATCTTTCTTCTGTTTATTTTCCCTTGGGATGTCATGATTTGGGGTAAATTGACTTGGATTTTTCATCATTTTCGCTCTTATGTATATTCCCCAATTGAATTTGGTGATATGATTATAACAGTTGTGGCTGTGAGTGTACTGGAGTTCATGTAAGAAACAAAAAACAAGGTGGTATTACTGCTGATTTTGGATTCCTTCAATTGCTCCTGTTATCTTGATGCTAAGTTGGTGCTTCGTTTTTGATTGTTAACAATTGACACGTACAGAGCCTTCCCTGCAAAGAAATCAATTGAATACCATTTTGTAATCCTTGTAAATTAGTTGATTTGCTAGCTCTGCCGTGATTTAAGGCTATAAGGATCTGCTTTGTACTTGCGTTTTTAGGATCTGATCATGTGGTATAAGTCTGTGCTCGACTGGACAGCCAGTTGGGTTAGTTGGAGTGGGTTAGAAGGGGAGTGTGTTTTGATAGCGGTCAATATGAGCATTTTTTTTTTTTTGAAAAGCTTAGGATATGTTTTGTTGTATTACCTTATTGAAGTAGAAGAAATCAGTAATTGACCAAAATGATCGAGTCTTCGGTTGTTTGATTGATTTTATCAAAAGTTAGGAGGCTGTATTTGTAAAGAAGGCAAACCAAATGCTGTTGGCTGCCTCGTACACTCCATTCCCCCTGCATATGCAGAACCGCACAATCTTCCGTTTACCACTCATCCCTTACACTTGTTATCGAACACACCAACACCGGTGTTTTTAGCCATTCACTCCCAACTACTTACCACTCTCCTATGCTTCCAACAAACAAAGCATACGTTACTGCCTTGTACTCCAATAAATGCTAATGGCATTATGGAAATCAGTATTAAATATTTGAATTGATAGAATTTAATAGTGGCAGTCCAATCATATTGATGGATGAGTGTTATTACTACATCTGCGAAGTTAATTTGGCACAAACACATTTGCCTGGTAGAAACTGATTAGTTGAAGTGTATGGAGAAGCTTTTTTTTATGCCAGGTTGAATATTTTCTTAGCAATCATTTTGGAAACCCGAATTGAACTGATAGAATTATCGTGGCAGTCCAATCATATTGCTGGATGAGTGTTACTCCTCCATCTGTGGAGTTATCTTGTCAAAAAGGTGTTTTCTTGGTAGAAGCTATAAGTTGAGCCAGAGAAAAAGTGCATTCTGAAGCTTTTTTTTATGTCGAGTTGAATATATTCTTAGCATTCGTTTTGGTATCCATATATAGAAATATATGACGTTTTAGTAGCTCTAGCTTGTAGAAAAACCTTGTACACTTTGTTAATTTAATAAGCTATGAATGCTGATGATTTGTTTGTTCATTATGTGGTCAACTAAGTCAACTTTTATTTTCTAGGAGTTTCAATTCATGTCCAATAATTCTTCAAGAAGAATCAACTGAAGTGTTCTATTTTCCATCGTTTAGCCTATTTTTTTTTTCCTTCCAGAAACTGGAAAGCTGATACAAATCAGTATCATGACATAATTTATAGTAGTATAAATACGGGTTTCTTTAATAGCAGCATGATCTTTATGGAACACATGAGCTGCTAGAATTTTTATGCATCTGACGAGTAGCTGATTAGGGCTGTTGATCTGACACTTGTTTTTTTTCAAAACTTTGTGGTTTAGAGGCTGAGCAGAATGCGTGCACCGTCTTTGCTGGCACAATGCATAGGACTAGCAGGACCCCATGATCGAGGAAGTCATGTCTCTACAATATCAGAAAGAGATGTACATCTTCCTACACCAGCTGTTGAAGTTCTTCCGTCAAAGGTAAAGTTTCTTTTTTCTTTTCCAGCGAGTAGTTTTTTTTATAATGTTGCTAATACCGGTGTGGAAACTTTCTAGAAAAAGAGGTTGGCCATGATTAGGAGTGATTTGAACATCGTTACACAGCTTATTTGTATTAAGTGAAGAAAGTGTGTTCCAGTGATTGCACTTTGAATTATAAGTTGTTTCTGATATAAAGAATTATTACCAGATAATTAGGTGTCTAGAGAAATTGACTTGGAAGAGCATTGGTGATTGGATGACTGGGTGTTTATTTGTTTCTTCATTCAATTTTTTGCTAAAAACTAGAGATGTGTCCAATTTACAGAATCTGTTGGGGACAGATTGGTTATATTTTGACAACTAACTTGTGTTTATTGACCAAGTTTACTTGCTATCTTTTTTTTTCAGATGGCACATCCTTACAAGTATGCTGGAGAGAATGTAGATTTGCAAGGCCTGAGTGTCTATAAGGTATTTGCTTATGAATCATGCCTGTGACTTTGAATTTTGTTGCTGAATCCACAAGTCCACAACCCACACACACCTAGAAGAAATGAAGAAAAAAAAAAGACATGTTTATTTGGTTCTGGTTTTTGAAAATGAGAAACTATGTCAACTAATATTTACCTTGACAAAATAAAGCACTTCATTTCTCTGAAGTTAAATAAACTATTTGATGAGAGCTTAAAAAAACCCTTCAGTTCACTTATCCACACAACATCTTTCAACTAGCTACTAAGCATGATGAGTAATGAGAACAAGTAATAGGTTGCCTTCAAGAAAAGGAAATACCTCTGAGATAGACTGCTGAAGAGGGGACTATCTGTCTCTCATTTTGATTTTTTTTTTTGCATCTTTTTTCCATTTTCATCATCTATGCCTCTGGTTTCCTGCAGGGAGGAGTTAATGTTGCAGAGACTGGTGGCTTGAGTGGCTCAGATGTTTTATGCTCAAAAACTGATGGTAAATGAGTGAAGTTCATTTTGAAGATAAATTTTGCTTCCTTATACTCAGAAACTGATGGTAAATGTATCACCTTCTTTGAATTGAATATCTCTTCCTTAGGTTCAAACCTTGGTTGAATCAGAATGGTCATTCAGCTTTTGGATTGAACTATGGGGGTCATTCTCAGTTTTATGAATTCTAAACTGCTATACTCATTTTACAGGGTCCTTAAAATCTTGGGATAGCTCCTTTAAACTTGTAAACGTTTTGAAAGATGAAATTCGTGATGGACAGCTGAGCTTCAGGGGTAAAAGGGTACTTGAGGTACGCTGAATTAGGGATAGAGAATGTGTAATGTCTGTTATTTCTTGTCTTTTCTATGTCTTTGATTTGTAAATACCACCAAATAGATTGTTATGAGTTTGCTATGGTGCCAATTTAGGAATGGAAGAAGTATAATGTCCCAGAAAAAAGTGGAATCTTCAATTTTACGTAGTTCACGATTGATCACATTTTCGTTACAGTGCTCTAATGCATAAAGATTCTGAAACTCATGAATTTCATTTGAGCCTATAATGATTTAAGTGAAATGGTCTTGTACCTACACTCTCATGGAATTTCCTACTAAATGATTTTATATTTGTATGTCTTGAACAACTTCTCTAGTGTATACTGGACCAAAGGATGTAGTATCATCAATAACTTAGAAAACGTAACCAGGCAGAATGATTTGCCAAATACATGGGGGGCATTTGTAATCTGGACTTATGGGAATTGGGAACTGGTATCAAATTCTCATCTTGTAAGTGTTATTGTATAGGTTTAATTTGATTTATCCTTTCGCCAATTTCAATCTATTTTACATTCTTTTGTCAGGTTTTGTCTGTTGTACTTCAGCCTCCTGTGTTTCTATACTTCAATTTGAAGTTGGGTCTTCTATGTTATGTGGAATGCTCTGGTTTTTACATGAAAAGCTTCAAATTTGTGAGCTGTTGATTTCCATACCATGCTTAATTTTCTGATTTGTTTTTTTTGCTTGATATGAAGAGTGCTTCATAGAAGCTAAATAAGAGGACCAATTCTTCTACTTATTATATGATTCGTCATAGGCTACAAGATACTCTTTCAACCTGAGGGCTTACGTTTATGTGATTTTTATTAGCTTTACCAGCTGCTGTTTACCTCTTCTACCCCCTGTATGGAGTAAAGGGAATAAATACCCTGCTGTTGTTAAATCATCTGTTGTAAAAAAATGTAGTAAATAAAATAATAAAATACGTTTTGTGTTGCATACCTTGCTAATATTACATTGTTTATTTTACCCTTTGTCTCTACATTATGTGAGAGTTTCATACTTAATATATATTGTATACCATTTTATTATTCCTCTACCTGAGTGCCTAAATTATATTCAGTAACATACTAACATGTGATTTTGCTATTTTAACAGCTAAGCTGCAACTATGGACTCCCAGGAGTTTTTGCTTGCTTGAAGGTACATACACTTAATAATTATCTGTCACTATTATCCGTGCTCCCTGTTATACAAACTATCATAATTTGTCTTTCGTTCTACTGAAATCTGATGGAACAATAGAATTTGATTGGTTGCTTCATTGCCATTGAATATGTTTGAAAGACTATAGTCCCTTTTACATTGTCTGAGTGGAAGTAATGGCCTATTTGAAGGATTGCGAGATTTTATATTCTGCTGTCTTAATGGGTGAGGAAAAACCCTGACTACACCGAGGAAGGTTAACATGCGGTATTAATGTCTAAACCATTTCGGCAACAGCATGCTTGATATGTTATTTCATCAGGCTTTCTCATTTTTCTGGTGATTTTGAATTGACATAGTTGTTCGAGTAATATTTTCCCATGGCTATGGTTCTTTTTTCATTTCTTTTCAACAGAAAACTAGTTCTTCTGTATTTTTCACGAAGCACTTTCTTTTTTTCTAACAGTCTGTTACGAGCCACAATCTCATTTATTTGGAAAATCTTATTTTACTAAACAGAAGGTGCAAAATCCATAATAATATACATCTCAAGAATATCACCTGCAATTAAAATGCAATCTGGAGAGCCCCTTAAGAACTTCTTTTCCAATTTGAAGTTTAAATCATAATAGATGAAACCTCTTGGTCCTCTGAGAGCCTTCACTTGTGCTAATTGGGGTATGGTATCAAAACACATTACTAGTTTAGTGCTGACATTTATTTCCTTTTCATTTTGCAGGGTGCGTGTACCGTACACTTTCAAGATGTAAATGCAGAAACTTTAAGGTGCACAACTTTACCAAATGTACTAGCAAACCTAGAACAGGCACGGGACAGGCAGAGTCGACAGCCTGAGGGTCCTGTGACTCCATCAAGGCAACCTCTGGCACCGGATGTTCATTTTTATGCAGGGGACTGGGAAGAGCTACCCACTGTGTTATCACTTGTTAGAAGTGAGGGATTTGAAGCTCCTCATGGTATAAGCATGTGCTTCTCAGAAGAAGATTTTATGGATAATTGTAGTAGCCAAGATGGTAGCATTATTGCCGGGCCAGAAGCATCTTTAAGGCGTTCAAGGAAGCTTTCTGGTAGTAGAGCGTGGGAAAGAGGTAACGAGACCGATCAGGGTGAGGGTGGTTATGATGTCATACTCATGTCAGAGATTCCCTACTCAGTAACCTCCCTGAAGAAGCTTTATGCTCTTATAAAGAAGGTTTTTTTCTTTCTCTAAATCCTTGCACATTTCTTTTTCCCTTTTTCTGTAGTTCTTTCAGGTTTATTTCTATCAAATTTTCGTCACTTTCCTGCTTTTGAATTATTTTATATATGGCATAATAATAAGCCTTCCATTTTCAGAATTTTTAAGAAAATGATTTGATACAGTTGAAACTTGAAGCTGAGTTTATACACATAAAATCAGTTTTCCTATAGGTAAAGTTCTTCAGCTGGCTTTTCTAAGGATGTTCTTTGACATTGCACATAAAATCAGTTTTCCTATAGGAAAAGAAAGTGCTTCGTGAAAAAATACAGTAAAACGCAACAGGCTATAACACAACCACAATCTTTAATTCTTTATGAAGCTAAGTGAAAAATATATTAAACAGTAGTTGGTGAAATGGAAAATGAATCAATCTTACCCTTCACTCACACGAAAATTCATATGATGGACATTAAAGTCAAAATTAAAAAAAAGAAATAAGAAATGAAAATATGCCAATATGATGGCCTTGAGGCTCTTTAATCTGTGGTTTTTCACAGGATGTCTTGTTGCAGCAAAGAGTGTTGATCTCCTTGGCTTGTTCTATGTAAAGTTATTCTTTTTGTTGACTTATGTTTCATATTTTGTTATAATTCAGTGTCTGAGGCCACCATACGGAGTGCTGTATTTAGCAACAAAGAGGAATTATGTTGGATTCAACAGCGGAGTACGTCACTTGAGGAGCATAGTTGAGGAAGAGAACGTATTTGGAGTTCATCTCGTGAAAGAGACGGCTGACAGGGAAATCTGGAAGCTCTTCCTCAAGTGAAGTATGATGCAGGAATCAATCATGTTAGAAACAAACTGTTGGACTTTCCCCAAAGGTTTAAAGAAAAAAATGTGCTTCATTCTTTGATAGATATTTGTGTTACATGTAGCACTGAAAATTGCAAATATATTCATTGTTTCGCTCCATAAGGTACTCTATTCGGTTGTTTCGCACTGCAAAACTTGTAGTCATGTAATAATAGAGACGGACGGAAGAGAAACAAAGATGTTTACGTAAATTAACCCAAAATAATTTACGATTATTTAAAAAATAATTCTAGGTAGAAAAAAAGGATCGGAGTGGCTCAATCTCCTTGGATAGTTTGTCAACAACTTCACATTTAGGGCTCGTTTGGTATCGCTATGAATCATTTCTGGTAACAAAATGATTCCAAATCAATAAAAAACTATGTTTGTTTAGAAGTCTTTTTACACATGAAATTAATACAAACTGTGTTTGTTTAGAGGTCATTTTACACATGAAAGTAAAAATTATTTTTATTTCTATTTATTTTCCTTAACCAATATTAGATGATATTTATAGGTTAAATATTAAACTTTTTTTTTTTTTTTGGTTTTGGTGTGATATTCTTAAAATGTATATTTTCGGTGTAAATATGATAAAATTATAGCATCCTTATCCTTTATTATCTTTTTTTTTTTTTTTGAAACCAATTATCCTTTATTATCCTTGTTGACAGGTTAATTAGCATTGGGCTTGATGGGTTAAATAGCGAACGGGTCTGGCAAGTCATTGGGCCATCCGGCTATGTCATCAGGGTTGATATGATATAAATATATAATATCCTTTATTTTCCTTCTTCCTTCTCTTCTAGGGTTTTTCTGCGATTGTTATCTCAAACTCTATACACGGTGCTACCAGCCCAAGAGATCGAATCCTCTAAGATGGAAGTTGCCCAGGAGGTTGCACCGGCCGCAGAACTCAAAGAAAACTCATCTGAAGTTAAGCTCTTCGGTAGATGGACATTTGAAGACGTCACTGTGAGTATCCCGTAACATATCTTTCTCGAGTGTTTATATTCTTCTTTGTTAATCGAAATGCTTAGAGTGGCTGCTAATCGAGGTTTCACATTCAGATCTGTTAGTTTTAGCGGAAAGCCTTTGTTCAATTTGTGATCGTTCTCGTTTTCACTATTTTTTTTTTATCTCCTTTGTCCATGTGATTGGTTTGGGGTCCTGTTCAGTATATGAGTAGCAGATTAATAACCTAGTGATTTGCGGTACCTCATTACTTGCTATGAAGTTGGTCGTGTATTACCAATTTGAGGATAGTCCCCATTCACCAGGTACATAGTATGAAACTTGTTAGCTGCAACTGTTGAAGTATATGATAGTACCAAGTTAGAAATCCCTGTTCTCTATGCAGTTAGTTTGGTCATTCAATCTAAGTAGTTGAGGTTGTGATTTTTTTGGTGTCCTGTTCAGTGAATGAGTAGACAGATTAATAACCTACTGTTTTGCGGTAAAAAACCTCATTACTTGCAATGAAGTTGGTAGTGTGTTTCAATTTGAGGATAGTCACCATTCACCAACTACAAAGTATGAAACTTGTTAGCTGCAACTGTTGAAGTATACGACAGTACCAAGTTTGAAATCTCTATTCTCTATGCAGTTAGGTTTGTCACTTAATCTAAGTAGTTGAGGTTGATTGTGTGGTTTAGGTCCATGACATGGCTCTTCAAGATTACATTGGTGTATCTTCAGTGAAGCATGCTACCTATGTGCCTCACACCGCTGGAAGATACCAAATGAAGAGATTCAGGAAAGCCCAATGCCCTATTATTGAGAGACTTACCAACTCTCTCATGATGCATGGGCGCAACAACGGAAAGAAACTCATGGCTGTTCGAATTGTTAAACATGCCATGGAAATCATCCACCTTTTGTCTGACCAGAACCCAATCCAAGTCATTGTTGATGCTATAGTCAACAGGTATTGTTGCTTGTTGCTGAAATTTGTTCTATGATTATTCCGCTTGATTTCTGCATTACATGTATTCTTCTCAAGATGATGATTTTTCCATAATATATATTTGTTTTTTTAATCTCAACTGCAAACAGTTAAACCACTTATATTTCTACAGTGGACCAAGAGAAGATGCCACTAGAATTGGATCAGCTGGTGTTGTCAGACGGCAAGCTGTTGATATTTCTCCGTTGAGGCGTGTCAACCAAGCTATTTATCTCTTGACCACTGGTGCCCGTGAGTCTGCATTCAGGAACATCAAGACCATCGCTGAATGCCTTGCTGATGAACTCATTAATGCTGCTAAGGGATCTTCAAACAGGTGAATTTATTTACATTATGAGTTTTCATGGATTTCACAAAGTATTATACAATAGTTTCCCTGAAATCTGGCAGAATTGTACTTAGTGGTTTTTCAGCGAGAATGAAAGTTTAAGATGCGTTTGTTATGCACACTAATACGTGTTGTTTTGCACTTTCAGTTACGCAATCAAGAAAAAGGATGAGATTGAAAGAGTTGCCAAGGCCAACCGTTAAGAGAGCAGAGAGGAACTTTTTCCTTCATTTTTTGGACTTTTGGATGTGATAAAACTTTGAACACCGGAACAATTTTGTGTTATTCTGCTCTCAGGTGATGAAAGCTCGAGCTGTAGTTTTGAACGGTTGGAATGTTTAATCCATGTTATCTATTTTGATTTTTGAGATGTTATTCCCCTTATGGCCATTGGAAATATAAGCTCCAGACTGTGACGTAGTTAAGTTTATGGTTCATCCCTGCCTTATCCTATAAGTGGCTTTGAGTAGCCGATTTACCTGTGGCTGTGGTAGGCAACAAACTGATGGCTTTGCAACTTGGGCTGTTGGTTTGTCACTGTAAATGGCTTGAATCATTCGTGTTGCCCTTCACGGCTCAAATTTTCACTTTCTATTCTTTTTGGGCTCAATGCTTTTGTCGCTCCAAAATCTAGAGAGCTTACTCTTCTGCCTAACACCTACGACCCATGTCCATATGTCTCGTTCTTTGTCCTTGCCTGCTCAGGTCCACACATGTTGCCCTACACAAGCCTCACACCCAGGTCTGTGCGACCGGACTGTTAGCATTTCTATAAGTACCAAGTTCTTCAGCTGGCTTTGATAAACCATCTAATGTATAGAACCGCTTATCTTTATCAAAAAATAAAAATAAAAATTCAGCTGGCTTCCTTATTCTGTCTTATGTTTTTCTAAGGACGATTGTCTGTTGAAAACAAAGTGCTTCATGAAAAATACAGTAGAACGTCAAAGGGTGCAACACAACCACAATCTTTATAAAACTAAGTGAAAATTATATCAAACAGCAGAAAATCTATGGGGTTGCTGCCAACAGAAATATGAACAGTTGATGAAATGGAAAATGAATCAATCTTACCCTTCACACAAACGAAAATTCATAGGATGGATAGTAAAGTCAAAATTCAGAAACGAAATAAGAAATGATATGATGCTCAATCTATGGTTTTCAATGGATCTCATGTTGCAGCAAAGAGTGTAAAGGGGAATTTGACGCTTATGTTGATCTCCTTTGCTTGTTCTTTGTAAATACTCGTTGTCAACTTATGTTTCATATTTTGTTATGATTCAGTGCCATACGAAACCTGATACTCTATAGGTCTCCTTGCATGGTAGAGCCAAACAAAATATTAATGATGTGTCTATACTCCATAAGTGTAGATTTCATCTTTCTTAACCTTTCAATTCGAAGTTGGTTTTGAACGATGTACTACATCGAAACCACAAGAATACATCGAAACCACAAGAATACATACCGGTGCAATCTCGAGATAATAGAAAGAAAAAAAGACGAAGAAAATGTACCTTGTTTCAACCCCACCAAAATCTATCATATTATATCTATTAAAGGAGGAGCCTCTATTGCCACGTGTCGCGCCCACGTTTCTCGAAACCCAAAAAAATTTAGAAAAAGTATATATCAAATTGGTAATTAAAAAACTTTTTTCTTTAAAAAAATTATTAAAATACCCAACAATATCTCTTCACCAAAATAATTAAAATTTTAAAAATCAAATATTTTTCTCAGCACAATTTTTTTATTCAATAGTATCTTTTTAGCAATATAAATTTTTTAAAAATAAAAATCGAAATATTATTACAAAATTGTTCAAATTTTTTATTCAATAAAATCTTTTGAACAATATAAATTTTAAAAAATCATCATCATATCATATATATATATATATAAATATATTATATCTATTAAAGGAGTAACCTCTATTGCCACGTGTCACACCCACGTTTCTCGAAGCCCAAGAAAAAATAGAAAAAGTATATATCAAATTGGTATTTAAAAAACTAATTTCTTTAAAAAAATAATTAAAATACCTAACAATATCTCTTCACCAAAATAATTAAAATTTTAAAAATAAAATATTTTTCTCAGCACAATTTTTTTATTCAATAATATCTTTTTAGCAATATAAATTTTAAAAAATCATCATCATATACATATATATCTATTAAAGGATGAACCTCTATTTCCACGTGTCGCGCCCACGTTTCTCGAAGCCCAAAAAAAAAATAGAAAAAGTATATATAAAATTGGTTTTTAAAAACTAATCAATAATTACTTAATAATTTATTTATATATATAAAAATATATATGTAAATATAAAACAAAATAATGTCAATATATATAATAGCACACTAATAGATCTAATCCATTGTTGTTATTCAAAACCCGCACAAGGTGCGAGTATTACACTAGTTTAAATTACTAAAGCAAAGGAGTCTAACGCCACTTGTCGATCAACGAGGGATGCCGCCTCAACTTTTTTCTAAATATGTGGAATAAATCCAGAATTAAAGAGCTAATTATTTTGTTTTAATTTGTACGTATACCTTTTTCGTAAATAATAATAATATTATTTTCTTTTTTCCAATAAAATTTTTTCGCGTGTTTTATTTATGTAACTAGAATTTTGAAGATCTAATTGCTTTATTTTTATTTTGTACGTAGATTTTTTAGTTAACATATTAGTTTTGTTTGCTTTCTTTAATTTTTATTTGTTTGTTTGTTTATTTTAATTATTATATAATATATATACATTGAGCTAGAAGAAAGACGGGCAACAAGTTGTGCTGACAAACCTTTTTTAAATACTTGAATAGCGAATTCAATCCTCCTAAAAACAACATCAGAAGAACTAGGAAACGTGTCATTCCTAGAAGCACAATCTTCATAGGGGTCATGTCATTCCTAGAAGCACAATTTTTTTTTTTAATGCATGCTGAAAGGAAACGTGTGACAAGAAAGAAACATGCTAAAAGAACTGCGGGTATCCCACCCCATACTTAAAACTCACATTGTCCCCAATGTGAAGAATAAATAGAAGTGAAAAAGAATACTCACAATGTAAAAGTTAGTGATATGGCACATGTAGATGGAAGTGGTGGTGGAAGCAAGCGGCTGTGCAATCTCCTTCAAGCAACTATCCTTTATTACCTAACAACCTGAAAAGACAAGACACCAAAAGCGCACAAGCAAAAAGCAAAAATAAAAACAAAAACAAGAAAGGGAAAAACTCATACCTCGGGTTGCCTCCCGAGAAGCGCTTGATTTAAGGTCTCTAGCCGGACCCAATTCCGTGGTTGTGTTAGTTCACATCAAAAGCCTTGGACTGCTCATCCAGTCCTTGCAACCACTTCTCACAGGACTCATAAAATTTCTTCTTGAGAACTCTCTTCATGTCCTGTTGGAAGATTTCCACTCTTCCCAACAATAAAAGATGGTATGGGATAGTAACCTTGTGGGCTACCCCATACTTGAACGATAAGCTCTCTTGGTCAGGGAGAAGCTTCAATCTAACCTTGGGAGGTTCCTTTGGCATTGCCCTCCAGCTTTTAGGTGCAACTCGAGCAAGATGGAAGCCACAGGGACGATTTTCAGCAAATCTCGGGCAGCCATGTAAGAAATCTCGGCCGAGATTTGTGGGGATGAGACCGAGATTTTCTTTCTGCACAGGAATCTCGGCCGAGATGGGTATGATCTCGTCGAGATATCAAGGGTCTCGGTCGAGATAGGAATTATTTCGGCCGGGATCGGGATAGGGTTATCCGATCCGTCTTCCTCTTTCGTCAGCTCTTCATCCTCGATGCGCTCTTCCTTTGGATGAACCTCTTCCCTAGGAGTTAAAATGCTTTCAGATTTCTCCCTTGATCTCCGCAATTCGTTTAGCGTTTGAGGTTCACCTTTGCGAGACAATCTCCTCTCTAACCTGTCATACATCCTCAATAAATTTTCATACATCAACTTTATCTGGTCTTCGGGAGGTTGCAGCAAGGGTTGTACTTGAGGTTGTGGGGGTTCGAGTGTTTCTCCAAAAGGATTATAAACGTAACCTTCACAATACCTCCAAGAGCCATACCCGTTATTCCAAGCATCTTGTACGTGAAGAATACAAAGACAGAAAGAAAACGAGATCAAAAGTAACCAGAAAGACTTACACTATAAGAAATCACAAAACATAACAAATGACTTAGTCCCCGGCAACGGCGCCAAAAACTTTGTTCGCTATTTTCACGCCCTGTAAACTTTTATCAAAATGATAAAAGCTCACACGTTAGTAAAAATACGTTATGTTTTAAATTTATAAACAAGAAATAAACACCGAATCTGTAGCGAACCCCACAGTGTATGGGCCAATTACAGTTAGGGTAAGTATTCCAAGGTCGAACTCAGGGACTAAATGTTTGGAATGCAGATGTGATCACAGATAGCGTAAATCAAAATAAAAGAACGAGGTTGGAAAAGAAGGGAAGAAGGATCAAAGGAGTTTTGAAGGGTTTTCTGTAAAGTTCGCAATCAAATAACAGATTTGATCGAAAACCAAGTAAAACAGACAAATGAAAGTATATCAATAAAGAAAATGCGGATTCCAAGGATTCAAGGTCATTGTTATTACGCACGGACTCAGGAAATTTCTCAAAAGATCTATGGTTACAAACTTCAGGGAAGAACGTTTCTAAACTGATAGTCTATTACCGGGTAAGTCTCAAGACTATCTAGTTCCAAACCAACTACCTATTACCGGGTAAGTCTCAAGGTAGAGAGGTAGGAAATTCTAAACAAACCAAATTCCGAACTAAGGGAAAGGTAAACCATTACCGGGTAAGTCTCAGGTATTACCCTACTTAGGACATAATCTAGGCACACTCAACCCAATAGAGGTTTCCACCTCTATTACCTATGGTCGAACACTCAAGTATCCAAACGGAACATTACGGGTAGGTCTCAATTCCGGTTTAGGTTACTAGCTAGAGAATTCTAACTAGGTTTAAGAACAAGCCAACCAAAGGATTTCAAAGCTACTAAAACCAAGCAATAAGCACAATTCCATCATAGTCCGAGTAATAACGAATCCCAATTCACCTCGGATCCACATGAGTTTAGCCAACAAGCGACATTTCAAACGCAATCATCAATCCACTCAATTCAATGGAAGAATCAATCATCAATCCAAAGCAATTCAATGGAAGAAGTAATCAATCCAATCAAGTCAATCAATTCAAGAGATTCAAGAGATTATGCATAAACAAGAACTAAAATAGAGATTAAAGAAGAAACTCAGCTTTATTGATAGAGAATTAGCATAACGTCAAATTCCCCAATATTCACGAAGTTTCTCCAAGCTTCAACAAGTTCAACAATGGCCAACAATGGCCTAGGGCAAAGGGAGAAGAAAGGGGAAGAGGCTCTCTCCAAAGGAGCTCGAAATATGAAATGAAACCGGAACCCCCTCGGAAATCATTTAGGGCTTTGCTTTTATATCCCGCAACGGGTTGCCCTCAAACGAATCCGAAAATTAACGAAATAAAACGGCGAACAGGAATCTCGGTCGGAAATCTCCGAGATCGAGAAATCTCGGCGAGATCGGGCCATCTCGGCCGAGCTAGGGCAATCTCGGCCGAGCCTGGTGAATCTCGGTCGAGCCAAGCGTGATCTCGGCCGAGCCAAGTTCATCTCGGCTGAGCCATGAGAAATCTTGGCCGAGATTTGACTATCTCGGTCTAGTCTGACCGAGATTGGTCCAAATCGGTCCGAGACGCGGTCTTCTTCGTTCCTTCGCGCCTTTAGCTCGATTCCTCGCGTCTTTAGCTCGATTCCTCGCCTTTCCCGTGCACGTAGCTCGCTCCAATGCGTCCACTTCGAGGCTTGATCCTCATATACGTCGTTTTAGCTCCAAAATGTGCCAAATCACCTACAAAGCCACAAATAGTGTGTGTAGACAACTATTCTTGCAAAGTAGAACTAAACAAGCATAAATGACACAAACTAAGGCTAAAACATGAATGCGGAAAGGGGAAATCTAACTAAATGCATGAGTAGAACAGGGCGATAAATCATGTTATCAAGTAGCCCTAGACCAAAGACGTATAATTCTAACTTTGATTTGAAAATCATACTGCTTTGCCTCCTTAATTTTTTTGGGTTGTTCTAAACTAAGTGACCTTTTGAAATGCAATGGATGGGTTATGTTTATGATGTAGGTTGTTTATAGATTTCAATAGATACGGTATGGAAGATATTTTGCTAACCATTTGTACTTACTTTTTTGATATGATCTTTAAGTGATTGTGATCTATGATCGTTGATTTTTGTTTGTTAGAAGATATTTATCTATTTGACCTTTATCGCAGATTGCAAGTGCCATTGTTATCAACCTATCGGAGGCATCACATCTCCGCACGTATGGTCTCAACCTATATCACTCTATAACCTCAAACACAGGCATGGAGGAAAGCATCATCTCCATCAACAAGATCACTATACTATTCAGGGCATCGAGGAAAACCATCTCTAGCCAAACTATAATCATATCACAAGGGCGTAGAGGAAAAACATCTCTAGCCATATCATCATCACATCGCAAAGGCATAGAGGAAAAATATCTCTAGCCGTATCACACTCATAACAGAAGGGCATGGAGGAAAAAAACATCTCCAGCAATACTATGTCCATCAAAATAGCATGGAGGAATAACTATCTCCAGCTAAATCCTAATCACACCATAATAGCACGGGAAAGAATCATCTCCAACTATAATCAATCAATCGTACTAGCACAACAAGATCTAATAAGATCATAAATCACATCATAGCTAGCACGAAAAATAAACACATCATAGCACATAAACAC
Organism: Fagopyrum tataricum; assembly: GCA_002319775.1. Classification (NCBI taxonomy): domain Eukaryota; kingdom Viridiplantae; phylum Streptophyta; class Magnoliopsida; order Caryophyllales; family Polygonaceae; genus Fagopyrum; species Fagopyrum tataricum. The sequence continues at coordinate 9,011,475 of CM008280.1, forward strand.
ATAATCACAACACTCCCCAAGGTAGTACTAAGATCTACTCGTCGATCCTACAGGTACATCTATCTCAGCGTAGAACTCTGGATTGTTCCTCTGAATACTATCCTCAGTCTCCCATGTAGCCTCATCAGGTCCTCGTCTCGACCACTATATCCTCAACATAGGAATGTCCTTCGAATGCAGGCGTCTCATACCTCGTTCTAGGACTGCAATCGGTGCTCAACAAAGGTGTGGTCCGGCTCGACCACCAAATCATCATAACTCACAATGTGTCTCGGATCTGGTATGTACTCCCTCAGCTGAGACACGTGAAACACAGGGTGAACACCCTCTAATCTCGGAGGCAAAAGCTAATCTGTATGCTGCACTCCCAACTCGATCCAGAATCTCGAACGGTCCGACATATCGGGGACTCAACTTTCTCTTAATGCCAAATCGTCTAACACCCTCGTGTCGGAGACACTCTCAGCCACACATGGGCTCCTACTCTGAACTCTAGGGGTCTACGCCTCCTATCTGCATATGACTTCTGACGGCTCTGTGCAGTCAACATCATCTCTCTAAACAGTGCTACACGAGCAACATCATCTTGAATCTGATAAGGTGTCAAACCACTAACACTGCTAGACTCATCCCAACATAACGGAGTACGACATCTCTGTCCATACAGTGCCTCATATGGGGCCATCCCAATCGATGCATGCCAACGGTTGTTGTACGAGAACTCAACAAGTGGGAGATGATCCGTCCATACTTGTCCCCAATCCAACACACAAGCTCGCAACATATCCTACAAGGTCTGAATGGTCCTCTCTGATTGACCATCTGTCTGAGGATGGAACGTAGTCGTGAAGTGCAAACTCGTCCCCAGGGCAGTTTGAATCTGTTGCCAAAACCTCGAGGTAAATCGTCCATCTCTATCTGAGACGATCGTCCTTGGTACACCATGAAGTCACTATGTGCCTAGTGTACTCCCTTGCTAATCTGCTCACTGGCCACGGTTCTTGGATAGGGATGAAACGTGCCGTCTTCGTCAATCTGTCCACTATAACCCAGCTAGCATCAAAACTCCGGTTCAGTCTCAGCCCAGTCACAAAGTCCATGGTGACATCCTCCACTTCCTTTGTGGAACAAGAAGTGGATGGAGTTCACCTTCACGTCTGCAATGCTCTATCTTGACCTGCTGGCAGGTCGCACACTGCGCTACAAATCTGGCCACATCGGGCTTCAGCCCTTCCCACCAATATAAACGTCTCAAGTCCTGGTACATCTTACTCATACCTGGGTGTACTGAATAAGGCGTACAATGAGCCTTCAGTAAAATCCTCTAGCGTAGATCCGCATCAGCGGTTACAGAGACGCGACCGCGGCGCCTCAATACTCCATCTGCTCCTAACAGGAACTGTGGTGCCTCATCTTTAGACATCCTCTCTCTCGGATCCTCCTCAGTGTCGGGCAGGTCTCCTGCTTCTGTTGGATCTCACCCAACAGATTAGGAAGGACCTCTAAAGTACGCAGCTGAGCATCCTCATCAGGAAACTAGATGTCCAACTCTAACCAGATTAGGTCTCTCTGCAACTGATGCTGAACTGTCAGCCTCGCAATCGCCTGCTCTCGAGGCGTCTTCCTGCTCAGGGCGTCGGCGACAACGTTCGCCTTCCCTGGATGGTACAAAATCTCCAAAAAAAATCCTTGACCAGCTCGAGCCACCTACGCTGGCGGTTATTGAATTCCCGCTACGTGAAAATATACTTCAGACTCTTATGGTCTGTGAAGATCTGACATGTAGCACCATACAAGTAATGTCTCCAGATCTTCAATGCATGAACTACCGCTTCCAACTCTAGATCATGAGTCGGGTAGTTTTCCTCATACGTCTTCAGCTGTCGAGACGCATAAGCAATCACTCTGCCCTCGCTGCATCAACACACATCCCAAGCGTAGCTTAGATGCATCACTGTATACCACAAAATCCTCTGTACCCTTTAGGTGTGCCCAAATAGGAGCAGAAGTCAGACGTCTCTTCAGCTCCTCAAAACTCTGCATACACTGATCAGACCATACAAATCTGGTAGTCTTCCTCAGTAAACTCGTCAGTGGATGGGCAATTACAGAAAATCCCTCCACAAAGCGTTTGTAATAACCGGCTAGGCCAAAGGAATCTACGTACTTCCTTGACGTTCGTCGGTGTAGTCCAAGCTGCTACTGCCTCAATTTTGGCCGGATCCACCTTGATCCCTTCAGCTAATACCACATGACCCAAGAATGCTACCTCTGACATCCAGAACTCACACTTAGAGAACTTAGCATAAAGTTCTCTATCCCGTAAAACCTGCAATACAGTCCTCAGCTGTCCTGCATGTTCCTCTCTGCTGCGAGAGTACACCAAAATGTCATCTATGAAGACCACCACAAACTGATCCAAGAAGTCGATGAAGATGCTGTTCATCAACTCCATAAAGACTGCTGGGGCATTCGTAAGCCAAATGACATCACTACAAACTCGTAGTGGCATATCTGGTCGGAATGTTGTCTTGTGCACATCCTGCTCTCTCACCCTCAGCTGGTGATACCCTGAACGCAGGTCAATCTTGGAAAACACAGTCGCTCCCTGAAGCTGATCTAACAAATCATCAATACGAGGCAGTGGATACTTGTTCTTGATGGTCACCTTGTTCAGCTCTATGTAATCAATGCATAATCTTAGTGATCCGTCCTTCTTCCGTACGAAGAGGACAGGTGCTCCCATGGAGACACGCTAGGGCGAATGAAGCCCTTCTCAGCCAGCTCCTCAAGTTTCTTCTTCAGCTCCAGCATCTCGACAGACGCCATCCGGTATGGGGCCTTCGAGATCGGTCTCGTACCAGACTCTAACTCAATACTGAAATCCACACTCCTCTGAGGCGGCAAACTGGACGGCTCAGCAAATACATCTGCAAAATCACAGACAACTGGGATATCCTTAATGCTGGACTCTCCCCCTCCTTCATGGCATAACACCAGAAGACCTCACAACCCTTTGCAATCAGTCTAGCTGCCCGTATCGCACTGATAATCGTGCCTGTCTTTCGAAGGTCCCAACCTCGGAAAACCTCTATCTGACCTAACTCGGTAGAGAGGGTAACAGTCCTCCTACCTACATCTAAGACTACAGAATGTCTATCCATCCAATCCATACCTAGAATGACTTCTTCATGCTCTAATGGCATGACAAAGAAGTCAACTAGTAACACACGAGTCCCTATAGAAATGGGACAACCATGAATCTCACGGGTACCTCTGACCCTACCACCATCGAGTAACCCTATAATAAAGGGCATCCCCTCAACCGTATCTAAACTCAAATGCTCTACACAAGCATCAGATATAAAAGAATGTGTACCACTAGTATCAAATAAGACTCTAACAGGTAAACCATGAATCAGAATGGTACCTGTAGCAGTCGGTGCAGCTGGGTCCTCTACACTCTCCTCAGCTCAAAAACTCGACCGTGTGGTCATCTAGTATCAGTGGTGCTCCCACCACGGCCTCTGCCTCTACTCGGCCCAGGAGCAGATCCTTGAGTCGTAGGGCGATCTAGGACTCTCTGTTGTCCCTGTGTCTGCTGCTGCTGAGGTGGCCTTTGCCCACCTTCCGCTACACTAGCAGGGGAAGAACCCTGCTGAGATGAAGCTCTACCCTGTCGGCAGTACACAACTCTGTGACCCTGTCTACCACAGGTGTAACAAGTCACTAGTGGCCTCGTGCACTCGGGCCTCATATGTCCTGGATCACCACAGTTAAAACACAGACGCCCTTATCTGCAACCGGTGCAGATGAGGGGTGACTCTGGCGTCTCTGACCTCGCAAAACACTAGCAACACCACTGGTCTGCCCAGTACGCTGTCTCTTCTCAGACCCTCCGGTCTGAGAAGCTCTCCTCTGTCCAGCTCGCTCCCTCTCATAGTCGGAAGCTCTGTCCTGATAATCCATCAGAGAGTCACAATGGAAACCCACCATATAGGTCCGGGTAGTATCCCTCAGTCGTCGGAAAGAGATAGACATGCTGATCTGCAAAAGGTGCACCTGGTCCCAGTAATGCCAGCTCCTCCTGAAACCTCCTGATAGCCTCGGAGACTGGTACATCCTCAAACTCAACCTCCACAAATCCCGCAGTTTCTCCCTCCTCAGTGAGGCAGGGCATAAACGCTCTCTTATCATAGTCCTCATATGCTCATAACTGGTAACCTGACCCCGTACTGATCTCCACCAGTGCTGTGCCAAGTCCCGGAATAAAGTCTGCACCAACTCGATCTGTCTGTCCACTGGACATCTAATAGACTCCAGAGCCGAGTCCACATGCCCAATCCATAACTCAACCTCTAACCCCACCTTCCCAGTGAAAGGGGGTACACCCCATCTGGTGAAATACCTTCAACCAGGTATCTAGTCGAGGCCCTCGATGCTCCACTCGAACCTGAGGAATCTCAGCAGGATGTGCCTGTACAGCTGGCACCTGAGTCACTCCGTGTGATCTCTCAGACGGTCCTCCTGTGCCTGTAAATCTGGGGCACGTCTACCGCTCTGGCAGCCTCCTCTACTCGTTTGATATATGCACGGAACTCTGATCCCCATGGAGACGCGATCAGAATCACCAAACTGGGCTCTCTGGGATCCCTGTCTCTCAGCTGCACCGTTCCCAGTCTCAGGAACGGCACTCTCAGCAACCTCCTCGTGAATCTCTCCCGCTGCATGTGAACCGCCAGAAGGAGTCCTACCCCATCCTCTACCTAGAGTGGGTCTTCCTCTACCTCGTCTAGCTGCAGGTAAGGCTCTAGTCTGAACCATTTGCAGAAGACGTAAACCTAACTTAGATAGCTATATATATGCCATATGTATAGATATATATATATATATATATATATATATATATATATATATATATATATATATATATCAAATCAATCACAACAGAATATCTATATATATCTATATTGTCGAGATCTTCAGGGGGCGATGGATCACGTACACGATATCCCAAAATATTTGTACTCATTTCAAAAACCAAAACCTTTTGAAAAGTCAGACCCCTTTCGGGTTCTGTTTATTTATCTATTCGACCTTTATCGCAGATTGCAAGTGCCATTGTTGTCAACCTGGCTCTGATACCAACTTTGTAACACCCAAATCCGTAGGACTCGAGGTGCTACTGGGCTAGGATCTCACAATGGATCCTGACCCTAGCCTGACAACAAGTTCACTGAATCTTACAACAAGGCACATATAGATTAAAACAAAACATGAAACTGATATATATATATATATATATATATATATATATATATATATATATACACACATATCAAAAGGTAATACAGAGTAACCGTTGAGTACAAAATCAAATATATATTTTGTACAACATAAATATCCATATCCCACGATATCGCCCCAGTGTACGAAGCCCTCAACGGATCACCCCTCTGGATTACTCTGCAGCTCTCCTAACCTGCAAAGGATCTACAACACGGTATAAACCGTTAGCTAACCATACGCATATATAAGAAGATGCTAGAGCACAAACACACTTCAGGAATGATAACATATAAACATGTTGTCACACATTTACCCGGTTAATTATCTTTAATAAGTCCAATCACTCAATCGTATAAATATATATCTGAATATGAATATATGTGACACGAGGAATATATATAATCCTTGCCTCTGAGTGCAATAGCTAGCTGGAGTGGTATCAACGCACCTTCCCGTATAGCATAAGGAGTGGTCAGTGCCCTTCCCGTATACCATATCTAACTAGACTACAGAGAACTTCCCAGACTCCACTACGGGATGAAAGACAAGTTGTCACAACCACTACAATGGGCGGTCAATATATCATAGGTCGGTAATGAACCATATCGCATGCTATAAAGTATATAACAAACACCACTCACGCATACATCCAATATAAGGATGGTAGCTAAGTAAGTCCTATGGACTTACCTCAACCTCAGTTGTAGTCTCAACTCAACATCGAAATCAAACCAAGCCAATCAATACAATAACAAAACAAATATCACCATATATCCATCAAAGGGTCACACCTAGACCCAAGGGATCCATAAGGATCTATCCAACTTATAACCTCAAAGCCATAACCGGCATAAATGATAATATACTCATCATCATTCTAACCTCACATTAGCCATGCATTAACCCGCTCATACTAGGAAAGGAAAGGATCTACCCTACTCTAGGTAGACCCGGGACAAGACGCACCTGCGTGACAAGAGAGACGCAGGGCGGGGCAAGGCAACCTACAGGCGCGGCAAGGCTCAGCGCAGGCGTGGTGACAGTGGCCGCTGGCAACGCAAGCACGGCGCAGGCGCTGTGACACAGCTTCCGCAGCGGCGGTGGCTTCCAGGCGGCGGGGCGGCGACAGTGCAAAAGTGACCCGCGATTCCTCTTCGGATCTTCACGTGATCAAATCACGTCTTCTCCATTCCAAGTCACACGCATACATATACATACACATTCCAACATCAATCTACATTCAATTCATCTAATCCGCATACATATACATACACATTCCAACATCAATCTACATTCAATTCATCTAATCCTAAACTAAGGAGGAAGAACAAGAAAGAAAGAAAGGAAGGAAAAGCAAGGATCTCACCTCTACTGATGTGATCACCCAAGGGAAGTACAGAATACACTCTCAGCTGGCATCTGAAGCTCAGCAAACATGCACACAACATCCAACAATACAAAGCCACACCAAAACTCTATCAAACTCCAAGGAACTCTCAAGCAAGATCAAGAAGGGAAAGGAAGGGAAGAAGAGCGTGAAAAGCTGGAATTGAAGTGAAGAAGGAAACCCTTGCTCAGCAAGGAAAGGAATGGTATAAGGAAGAGAAGAGTAAAGCACGAGTCAAATGATCAACAAAACCGGCTGCAGCCGCAAGAAACCACATGGGAGGTTCCCTGAGCCGCAGGGGCGGAAAGCTACACGAGCCGCAGGGGCGGCTCCCTGAACCCGCGGGGCGGCTAAAGCCAAAACTGGCTCCCAAAGACTAAGGCTCTTACAGACAGGTCGCACACTGTGCCACAAATCTGGTCACCTCCAGGTCTGCAATGCTAGAAATTTAATCTACAAAATAAACAAGTCTTCGAAAAAAACAAATATTTTTTATTAGACTTGAATCTCTCTCTCTTTTTATACCTAGGGGTGTTACGATAGTCATATTTGTGACCTACACCTTGTTATTCTTAGATTTCTTGATTCTTTTTTTTTTGTTGATTTGTGTTTTCTTAGTTTATATAGTTTTTTTATTTTTTTCCTTTTTAAAAGATAATATTTATATGATTTACTTAACTTCAACCGATTAATTTTTTTCATTATTGATTTGCATGTACAAGAGAATAATCTAAATTTTATCAAGTTGTTGGGTGTTGGCGGAATAATTGTACCATTTGGACTTTGGGATGTTGTCGCGGACAATGGTGTAGCAAGTTTATCGCAATACTTAAGATTTCTGTTGTTGATGAAAGTTAGGTGACCTGGATGAGGATACCCACCGTAGGATCAATTTCCGTTTTAAGGCCATATTTCGACCTGGACGTTTTCGGGATTCCCCTAATAACCAACGAATGACAAGTGATTTTCCTTGTGTGGATCCTAATGGCTTCAACAACTTGCAAACTTCCAAAAAGTTATTTTCATAACGCATTAACATATTTCATTTTTTTTTGTTCCATTTTGGTACACCTATACTCATTTTGGGAGGATTATGTATGCGTCTTGAAGTGAAGTGTCTATTGGGTTGAAGGACTTTAGTTGAATCATGTAGATTCGGTGTTCTCGGTTGCATATTTTCTATTAATCTTTCTTCAACCAAATTTTTTCATAAGTTACAAAATATTACAAATAATGTAGTCTTTGTAAGACCCGAGGTTTTAGGGACGCTATATCCATGTCAACCATACTCGCGCAAAAACTTCCCAAGAGGTCACCCATCGTTTAAATGCTCCAGCACGAGCACGCTTAACTTCCGAGTTATTTATCCTCACACTATCACTGAAAAAGAAGAATTCTTGTTGACACGGGTAGCAATCCATCCTTATAAGTTAATCACAAATTTCCATTTAAAATGATGCGGGATGACAATTTTACAGGGACCGTCCACCGAGTTGAGTGACCGCCTACTAGGGTGAGCACACGCATAACTCAGAGTTAGATCTGATACCATCTGTAAGACCCGAGGTCTTAGGGACGATGTCCCCATGCCAACCATACTCATGCATAACTTTTCAGGAGGTCACCTATCATGAAATTGCTCCCGCAAAAGCACACTCAACTCTACAGTTATTTGTCATCACTCTACAACTGAATTTTTATTTATTTATTATTGACATGGGTAGCAACCCATTCTTATAAGTTAATCACAAACCTTCATTCAAATGATGCGGGATGACAATTTTACGAGATATTACAATATTCAATGAAGTTTTTCATAACATACTTTATGGTACACACATTTCCTACTTGATTTAATATTAATAAAGATTTATTATATATTTTAAACTTAAAAATCAATATTATCAAACGAACATAATAGTTTTTGCACTTATAATTTCTCTATTTAATTTGAACCCAAACATTCTCGTGGATATTCGGGGTTCCTTACAAAGATGGACAGCGGATTGTGTACTCTATTGTATGTGCACCATTTTATTGTTATTTTGTATTACTTTTTTTTCATGAATATTTTAATATTTTTTTATAGATTTTAATTATTTTTTAAAGTCAATTTTTTAATATTTTATTTTCTATCACATATATAGTTGCCCCCAAATTTAGTCATAATTACATAACGAACCGGGTAAATAATTATGTTGTTATTTTTTTTCACTAAACGCACATTTTTTTCACATAAATATCAATCTATCTTCAACCAAATTTAATTATAATATACATATACAACAATTTACCAACATATAAATCTCTTTATATATATATATATATATATATATTACAAATATTCGTGCAAAACCTTACACTAACCTAGTAATCTTCTATAATTAGAATTTCAAGAAAAAAAATATCAAATGTTACAGTATCATATGTTCTCCAACCATCAACAACACTTCGATTTTCGGTGACAATAGTTATGTCAATCTCATCGCTGAACATGAATATGTTAGGTTTGATTATCACATACTCGTAGTAGATTCTTCTCTTCACATATATAGTAAATCGTTTCTTGCCGTTATCACCAACAATTGCTATTGCATCACTAATTCGACTGAAGTTTCATATCCCGTCCAACGCCACAATACATCAGGGACTACAAGCGCTTTTAGGAGTTTTGTTTTAACTCCTATCTTATCTTATCTTATATATATTAAAGCGGACGCACTCATTGCCACATGTCGCCGCCAGGATTTTCCGTCCGCCAAAAAAAAATCTCTTCAATTTCAATTGAAAAATCATTTATATTTTAAATGCAATATCGTAAAAAAAAATTCTCAAAAAAAAATTCTTTCCAATTTATATTTTAATTCCAATATCATAAAAATTATCTTCAATTTCAATTTAAAAATCATTTATATTTTAATTGCAATATCATAAAAAAAAATTTCAAAAAAAAATTCTTTCCAATTTATATTTTAAATCCAATATCGTAAAAATTATCTTCAATTTCAATTGAAAAATCATTTATATTTTAATTGCAATATCGTAAAAAAAAGTCTCAAAAAAAAAATTCTTTCCAATTTATATTTTAAATCCAATATCGTAAAAAATATCTCTCCAATCTGTTGCAAAATCGTCAAAATTTTGTTTATAAATGTAATATAGGTAGAAGAAAATCAATTAGTTAATGGACTTTTCGATTATTATCTAAATGTTTTCTAACCGTATCTTATCCTAACTAATTATGTACAAAAGTTTAAAGAATTTGTAAAGAAATTCTTTTTTAATTATGTAATTTACTAAGAGCCCATATCTTTTTTAACTGCCAAAAGACCGTTTATTTCAAATTGATTTTACTGTGATCCTATCTGATTGATATGTTTGTTGAAATTGAAATCAAATTACGAGTTTTGTTAGAATTGGTAAACCTGATCTTATCTCAACGAATCGTTTTAAAATCGTATCTCATGAGAATCGTAATCTTTTATTCTGAATTAACTAATTACATTTCGTCCTAAATGTTACTATAAGTTGATATGCTGTTAGCTCTACGGGAGATAGATAGGTATGGAAGCCACTATGAGTATATATAAAGGTATGCTTCTAGATAAGGAATCCAATTGCGATAGAGCAAAACAAATGCAAAACTTTCACAGCTTTGTGGTGTCTATCTCCGGATTGTTTTGGTTTAATCTTGGGAGGAAGGTTGAGTCCCTAATAGATTTGCTGGTCAACGAGTTTGTATCGAGAGCGTGGTTGGAGAATGATTGCCAATAACTATGCTTGGTCACATTTGTTTTACCTTGAATCGGTTTACTACCTAGCAACATCACCGTTGTCATAATCAACCTCCTAATTCTCCCAATGACTTGCAATTTCCTCCTCCAGGATTCTTCAATCTTACAATAATCAAAGATGTTCTTCGATCCCATAAATTCTGGTTACAAGGATTGACTGTAATATACGAGGAAGCAACATAAATAGGGCTGAAAAGAGTAGAATATAATATCACCTGAAGTAACACTGACGAATCGAAGAGATGGTCCGGGTAGTTAGAACTGTCGGGATCCACGGAAGATGGGAATCGCTACTAGAGATGCTAGAGTTCTTCAATTTCCAAATCGTGGAAGTATTTGAGACTTTTAACTTTAGGGTTTTCTTAGAATCAAGAGATCGATCTCAATCTCATGGCTGCTCTAGAGAGAAGGGCAAGGGAGCAGCCGTTGTTCAGTGGAAACAAATTCCATCTTTTTACGCATCCACTTTGATGGTCATTAGTCCATTAGTTATTATATGCTTTTGTATAGATGTATTAGAGTTCCAACCAAAAAATAGATGGATTAGAGTTTTCTTTTACTATCTAATGCATATGGTATATATCATAGCTATTTATTTATTAAATCGGTGTTGAGACTATCTATATATATCTTAAACTCCCACAATTAAAGGGTTACAAGTTAAGAGTTGTGGCAAGTAAACAAAGGAAAAACAAAGGGCTTTCACCACATAAAAACAAGCACACAAAGGGCCTAAAAACCATAACATGGCCGGCCATTTGGAAGCTCCAAGAGGCAAAATGTGGCTGCCAAAAACCCAACATAAAAGTGTGGTAATCACCATCTTGAATGGGTAGATTAATGCAAGTGAACATTTTATTTCACTTGTATTAAACATCCCACTTTATTCCATAATATCATGAAATAAAGTCAAGCATGACACTTATTACATACAAAATAAAATACAACTATAAGGTCCATCAAGACGAGCCGGAACCGGAAGCTTCAATCGCCTCAAACATGTTCACCATTTTGTGTTCAAGGTCGGACCAACATGTCGGAGCTTCAAAAGGATGGTAGATCAATGTGGTTTGTCCTAGCATGCGGGCTCTAGCTCGAGTGAGAGGTGGTGATGACCTAGGTGCCGGTACATCACTCTCGTTGCTTAAGTCCGGCGGGCTCACATCAGATTGTCACATACTCGTAGTAGATTCCTCTCTTCACATATATAGTAAATCGTTTCTTTCTGTTATTCCCAACAATTGCTATTACATTACTAATTCGACTGAACTTTCCTATACCGTCCAACGCCACAATATATCAAGGACTACAACCGCTTTTAGGAGGTTTGTTTTAACTGCCCTTCATAATTGTTGGATTGAGATAAAAATGTCATATGTACTAAGATCGCAATCAAAAGGGAAACAAATTTATAATGTAATTTTAGAAAATATATTTAAAATTAAAAGTTCATTTATTATAGAAAACATCAATAAGATCAACAATAAATTTCCAATACGATCAAATAAAATAAAATAAAATTTACTAATGTTATATATATATATATATATATATATACCCAAATAGTCAAATATTTCATAATATGTCAACATCTTAGTCAATTATTTCATAATATATCAATATATACTCATTGCCTACTATTTTACCGTAAATGTATTGAGATTTTAGATGTGTAAAAGTGAAATTGGCAGAAACAAGTTTTTCTGAAAAAACGGAATAACATGCATAATCGATTAGACAAGTTTAAGGAAAAAGAAATACATTTTTATGCGTAAACCGCTAACTTCAAGGAGAGATTTGAGAGCCTCAAATGTGACTCCTCTAGTTGTTCAACCCGAGTATATATATAGATCCTTGAATGCTAGTGTAAGAATCCAAGGCAAAACATAGGATATAGAGGCCATAGTCGTTTCTGATACTGCGTCCAGAGTCATCTCTGATACTGCGGCCAGAGTTGCGTCTGACACCAACATATACATCTCTTTACATATATATATATTTTACAAATATTCGTGCAAGGCACTGACACTAACCTAGTAATCTTCTATAATTAGAAGTTCAAGAAAAAAATATCAAATGTTGTAGTATCGTATGTTCTCCAACCATCAACAACACTTCGATTTCCGGTGACAATTAATAGTTATGCCGATCTCATCGCCGAACATTGAAATGTCCTTTATAGAATTATTTAAATGGATTTCTATTTATTTTATTTGATTTTAATTCTTTTATTTCATTTATTTTATTTTTTCCTCCCCGGGCCCGCACCAGCTGGCGCCTTTCTACTTCCTTGCTCCCGGGGCTGCCTGGCTCTTTCTTTCTCTCCTTCTCCACGCTACCTCTCTTAGACTCCCTTCCCTTCTCTAGCATGACAACCACCGCCCATGCTATCCCTAGGTTGTTTCCCTGTCCGACCCTTCGTCCCGATCACCCTCTGCACCACACCTCCCTCACTCACCACTCACATTCCTCTCCCTGCTAGACTACCCCTCACTCCTTCCACTCTCCTCTCCACGCTAAACCTCTCCCGCCTCACTCCGTTCTCCTCTCTCTCTCTCTCGTCCTTCACTTTTTCTAGCCCCGATCTCCCATCTCTCTCTGCATCTCCTTGCTCTCGACTTCCTCGGTCTCAATCTTCTTCTCTCTCTAGTTCTGGTCGACACCACCTCGCCACCACTCGGTCCACACCATCATCCCTCCACCACCAACCTTCCCTCCATCTCTTTCCTCTGTTTCTCCCCCGAGCCTCAACATCAACACCCTCATGCACCTCCGTCCACCACCCCGCTCACCTTCTTCCTCCCTCAGGACTTTCTTTCTCAACCCCTGCTTCCCTCGGATGGGCACCACACCACCTCCTCCTAGTTGACACCACCGCCACCATCTCCTCCTCATTCCTTCTCAGTTGGATCGACTTGCCGGAAAGCCCACACCTCTAGGAGCCACCGCCACTGTCAGGAGGAGACTCGCCGCCGCCTTCAGGATCCTTGCTGTAACACCCCAAATCCGTAGGACTCGAGGTGCTACTGGGCTAGGATCTCACAATGGATTCTGACCCTAGCCTGACAACAAGTTCACTGAATCTTACAACAAGGCACCAATAGATTAAATACAAAACATCAAACTATTAAAAAAGTATCAAAAGGTTTATACAAATACTGCTGAGTACAACAAAACATAACCATATACATAGTCAAAAGATCCCATCCCACGAGGACGACCCAGTGTACGGAGCCCTCAGCAGATCACCCCTCTCACTCTGCAGTTCTCCTAACCTGCAAAGGATCTACAACACGGTATAAAACCGTTAGATAACCATACACATATATAAGAGATGCAGAGCACAAACACACATCAAAGAATACTAAACACGTCAACATGATATCACACATTTACCCGGTTCATTATCTTTATAAAGTCCAACACTCAACTCATATATATATATATATATATATATCAATATAAACATATGCGACACGAGGAATATATAATCCTCGCCTCTGGGTCCAATAGCCAGCTGGAATGGTGCCTGGAACACCTCCCCGTGTACCCTAAGGGAATGGAGAGTGCCCGAACCGTTTACCAGGTCTGGCTTGCCTTCAGAGAACCTCCCATGTAAGAGCCTTAGTCTTTTGGACCGAGTTTGTCTTAGCCGAGATTTAGCTTGGGCCGAGATCGACCTTAGCCGCCCCCGCGGGCATGTGTGCCGCCCCAGCGGGTTCCCGCTCCCGCGGCCCAGTGAACTGCCCCCGCGGTTTCCTGCGGCTGCAGCCGGTTTTGTTGACCGGTTGACTCGTGCTTTACTCTTTTCCCCTTACTTTTTACCTTGCTGAGCAAGGGTTTCACTTCACTTCTCATTCCCAATCCAGCCCTTTCACGTCCTCCTTGCTTCTCCTTCCTCCATCGTGATCTTGTTCTTGGTTTGCCTTAGAGTTTGGAAGAGAGTTTGTGGTGTGGCCTTGCTGAGGTTGTTGTGTGCTTTGTGTTGCTGAGTTTGAGAGTTGTCTGTGGAAGTGGTTGATCCTTCCTTGCAGCCTAGGACCACAAGTGTGACGTGATTTGATCACGTGAAGAGCTGAGGAAGAGTCGCGGGATCACGTTCTGCACCGTCGCCGCCCCGCGCCTGGAAGCCGCCGCCCCTGCGGAAGCCGTGCCACAGCGCCCGCGCCGTGCCTGCGTTGCCTACGGCCTTTGTCACCGTGCCTGTGGCTGAGCCCTGCCGCGCCTGCGGGTTGCCTGTTCTGCCCCTGCGTCTCTTGTGTCACGTAGGTGCGTCTTGTCCAGGGTCTACCTAGAGTTAGGTAGATCCTTTCCTTTCCTAGTATGAGCGGGTTAGTAGCATGCTAGGTATATGTATGAGGTTAGAACGATGATGAGTACGTTATCGTTTATGTCGGTTATGGCTTTGAGGTTTATGAGTTAGGATACGATCCTTATGGATCCCTTGGGTCTAGGTGTGACTCTTTGATTGATATGAGTCTGATATATGTTATATTCCTTGATATTAGGCAGTGTTGTCCTCCGTATTGGAGTGGACGTATTTGAGAGTTGATCGTGGTTGAGTTTACTCTTGAGGTTGAGGTAAGTCCATAGGACTTACTTTGCTACTATCCTTATATTGGATGTATGCTTGAGTGGTGTTTGTTATATGCTTTGTAGCATGCTATAAGGTTCATTACTGACCTATGTTATATTGACCGTCCATTGTAGTGGTTGTGACTACTTACCTTTCATCCCGTAGTGGAGTTCTGGAAATTCTCTGTAAGCTAGTTAGATCTGGTATACGGGAAGGGCACCTACCACTCCATATGGTATATGGGAAAGTGCGCTGAAACCACTCCAGCTAGCTATTGCACGCAGAGGCGAGGGTTATATACATTCCTCGTGTCACATATATTCATATACATCTATTTATACGATTGAGTGATTAGACTTATTAAAGATAATAAACCGGGTAAATGTGTGAAGGCATGTTGATATGTTATAATTTCTGATGTGTGTTTGTGCTCTAGCATCTTCTTATATATGTGTATGGTTAGCTAACGGTTTTATACCGTGTCGTAGATCCTTTGCAGGTTAGGAGAGCTGCAGAGTGATCCAGAGGGGTGATCTGTTGAGGGCTCCGTACACTGGAGCGATATCGTGGGATGTGGGTTATTTATGTTGTACGGATTTATGTTTTGTCTTTGTACTCAACAGTACTCTGTATTACCTTTTGATATGTATATATATATATACACATCAGTTTTATGTTTTGTTTTAATCTATTTGTGCCTTGTTGTAAGATTCAGTGAACTTGTTGTCAGGCTAGGGTCAGGATCTATTGTGAGATCCTAGCCCAGTAGCACCTCGAGTCCTACGGATTTGGGGTGTTACAAAGTTTGTATCAGAGCCCAGGTTGACAACAATGGCACTTGTAATCTTCGATAAAGGTCGAATAGATAAATAAACAGAACCTGAAAGGGTTATGACTTTTCAAAAGGTTTTGGTTTTAAAATGAGTACAAATGTTTTGGGATACCGTGTACGTGAGCCATCGCCCCTCTGAAGATCTCGACAGTATAGATATATATAGATATTCCGTTGTGATTGATTTGATATATATCTATACATACGGCATATATATAGCCTTCTAAGTTAGGTTTACGTCTTTTGTAGATGGTTCAGACTAGAGCCTTACCTGCAGCTAGACGAGGTAGAGGTAGACCCCCTCTAGGTAGAGGACGAGGTAGGACTCCAGCTGCTGGTTCCTAGGCAGCGGGAGAGATACATGAAGAGGTTGTTGAGAGCGTCATTCCTGAGACTAGGAACGGTGCAGCTGAGAGACAGGGGGCACAGAGAGCCTGGTGATTCTGATCGTGTCTCCGTGGGAAATCCGAGTTCCGTGCTTACATCAAACGAGTAGAAGAGGCTGACAGAGCCGGTAGACGTGCCCCAGATTTACAGGCACAGGAGGGACCATCTGAGAGATCCCACGGAGTAACTCAGGTGCCAGATGTACAGGCACATGCTGCTGAGATTCCTCAGGTTCGAGAGGAGCATCGAGGGCCTAGACCAAATACCTGGTTGAAGGCATTCCATCAGATGGGTGTACCCCCTTTCACTGGAAAGGTGGGGTTAGAGGTTGAGCTCTGGATTGGACATGTGGACTCAGCTCTGGAGTCCATTAGATGTCCAGTGGACAGACAGATCGAGTTTGTTCAGACTTTATTCCGGGACTTGGCACAACACTGGTGGAGATCAGTACGGGGTTAGGTTACTAGTTATGAGCATATGAGGACTATGATCAGAGAGCGTTTCTGCCCTGCCTCACTGAGGAGGGAGAAACTGCGAGATATTGTGGAGGCTGGGTTTGAGGATGTACCAGTCTCCGAGGCTATCAGGAGGTTCCAGGAGGAGCTGGCATTGCTGAGTCCAGCTTCACCTCCTAAAAATTAGCATGTATATCTGTTTTCCCGACGACTGAGGGATACTACCCGGACCTACATGGCGGGATTTCATTGTGAGACTCTTACAGATTATCAGGACAGAGCTTCTGACTATGAGAAGGAGCGAGCTGGTTAGAGGAGAGCATCTCAGACCGGAGGGTCTAAGAAGAGACAGCGTACGGGGCAGACCAGTGGTACTGCTAGTGGTTGGCGTGGTCAGAGACGCCAGAGTCACCCCTCATCTGCACCGGTTGCAGATAAGGGACGTCAGTGTTTTAACTGTGGTGATCCAGGACATATGAGGCCCGAGTGCACGAGGCCACTAGTGACTTGCTACACCTGTGGTAGGCAGGGTCACAGAGTTGTTTACTGCCGCCAGGGCGGAGCTTCATCTCAGCGGGGTTCTTCCCCTGCCAGTGTAGCGGGAGGTTGGCAGAGGCCACCTCAGCAGCAGCAGACACAGGGACAGGAGAGAGTCCCAGATTGCCCTACGACTCAGGGATCTGCTCTTGTGCCGAGTAGAGGCAGAGGTCGTGGTGGGAGCACCACTGGTACTAGAGGGCCACAGGGTCGTGTTTTTGAGCTGAGGAGTGCAGAGAAGCCAACTGCACCGACTGCTACAGGTACCATTCTGATTCATGGTTTATTTGTTAGGGTGTTATTTGATATTGGTGCTACGCATTCTTTTATTTCTGATGTCTGTGTAGAGCGTCTGAGTCTAGATACGGTTGAGGGGATGCCTTTATTATAGGGTTACCTGATGGTAGTAGGGTCAGAGGTACCCGTGAGATTCGTGACTGTCCCATTACTGTAGAGACCCATGTTTTGCTTTTGGACTTCTTTGTCATGCCATTAGTGCATGAAGAAGTCATTCTAGGTATGGATTGGATGGATAGGCATTCTTCAGTCTTAGATGTAGGTAGGAGGACTGTTACCCTATCTACCGAGTTAGGACAGATAGAGGTTTTCCGAGGTTGGGACCTTGGAAAATCTGGCATGGTTATCAGCGCGATACGGGCAGCGAGACTGATTGCACAGGGTTGTGATGCCTTCTGGTGTTATGCCATGAAGGAGGGGGAGAGTCCAGCATTAGAGGATATCCCAGTGGTTTCTGATTTTACTGATGTTTTTGCTGAGCCGTCCAGTTTTCCGCCTCAGAGGAGTGTCGACTTCAGTATTGAGTTAGAGCCTGGTACGAGACCGATCTCGAAGGCCCCATACCGGATGGCGCCTGTCGAGATACTGGAGCTGAAGAAGCAACTTGAGGAGCTGGCTGAGAAGGGCTTTATTCGCCCTAGCGTGTCCCCTTGGGGAGCACCTGTCCTCTTCGTACGGAAGAAGGACGGATCACTGAGATTATGCATTGATTACAGAGAGTTGAACAAGGTGACCATCAAGAACAAGTATCCATTTCCGCGTATTGATGACTTGTTAGATCAACTTCAGGGAACGACAATATTCTCCAGGATTGATCTGCGTTCAGGATATCACCAGCTGAGGGTGAGAGAGCAGGATGTACATAGGACAACATTCTGGACCAGATATGGCCACTACGAGTTTGTAGTGATGCCATTTGGGCTTACGAATGCCCCAACAGTTTTTATGGAGTTAATGAACAACATCTTCATCGACTTCCTGGATCAGTTTGTGGTGGTATTCATAGATGATATTCTGGTATACTCTCATAGCAGAGAGGAGCATGCAGGACAACTGAGGAATGTATTGCAGGTTTTACGGGATAGAGAACTTTATGCTAAGTTCTCTAAGTGCAAGTTCTGGATGCTAGAGGTAGCATTCCTGGGTTATGTGGTATCAGCTGAAGGAATTAAGGTGGATCCGGCCAAGATTGAAGCAGTAGCAGCTTGGACTACGCCGACGATTGTCAAGGAAGTACGTAGCTTCCTTGGCCTAGCCGGTTATTACAGACGTTTTGTGGAGGGATTTTCTGTGATTGTCCGTCCACTGACGAGTCTACTGAGGAAGACTACCAGATTTGTATGGTATGATCAGTGTATATAGAGTTTTGAGGAGCTGAAGAGACGTCTGACTTCTGCTCCTATTTTGGCGTAACTAGAGGGTACAAAGGATTTTGTGGTATACAGTGATGCATCCAAGCTAGGCTTGGGATGTGTTTTGATGCAGCGAGGCAAAGTGATTGCTTATGCCTCTCGACAACTGAAGACGTATGAGGAGAACTACCCGACTCATGATCTGGAGTTGGCAGCGGTAGTTCATGCACTGAAGATCTGGAGACATTACATGTATGGTGCTACATGTCAGATCTTCACAGACCATAAGAGTCTGAATTACATTTTCACGCAGCGGGAATTGAATAACTGCCAGCGTAGGTGGCTCGAGCTGATCAAGGATTTTGATTTAGAGATTCTGTATCATCCAAGGAAGGCGAACGTTGTCGCCGATGCCCTGAGCAGGAAGATGCCTCAAGAGCAGGCGATTGCGAGACTGACAGTTCAGCATCAGTTGCAGAGGGATCTGATCTGGTTAGAGTTGGACATCCAGTTTCCTGATGAGGATGCCCAACTGCGTACGTTAGAGGTTCTTCCTGATCTATTGGGTGAGATCCAACAGAAGCAGGAGACCTGCCCGACACTGATGAGGATACGAGATAGGATGTCTCGAGATGAGGCACCATAGTTCCTGCTAGGAGCAGATGGAGTATTGAGGCGCCACGGTCGCGTCTGTGTACCCGCTGATGCGGAGTTGAGACAGAGGATTTTACAGGAGGCTCACTGTACACCTTACTATGTACATCCAGGTACGAGTAAGATGTATCAGGATTTGAGACGTTTATATTGGTGGGGAGGGCTGAAGCCCGATGTGGCCAGATTTGTGGCACAGTGTGCGACCTGCCAGCGGGTCAAGATAGAGCATAGCAGACCTGGAGTTGAGCTCCATCCACTTCCTGTTCCACAGAGGAAGTGGGAGGACGTCACCATGGATTTTGTGACCGGGCTGAGAGTGAGGCGGAGTTTTGATGCCATTTGGGTTATAATTGATAGACTGACGAAGACAACACGTTTTATCCCTATTAGGGAAACGTGGCCAGTGGGCAGATTGGCTGAGGAGTAAACTAGGCAGATAGTGAGACTCCATGGTGTACCGAGGACTATCGTCTCAGACAGAGATGGACGATTTACCTCGAGATTTTGGCAGCAGATTCAGACTGCCTTGGGGACGAGTTTGCACTTCACTACTGCGTTCAATCCTCAGATAGACGGTCAATCAGAGAGGACCATTCAGACCTTGGAGGATATGTTGCGAGCTTGTGTGTTGGATTGGGGGCAAGTGTGGACGGATCATCTCCCACTTGTTGAGTTCTCATACAACAACAGCTGGCATGCATCTATTGGGATGACCCCATATGAGGCACTGTATGAACAGATATGCCGTACTCCGCTATACTGGGATGAGCAGAGCGGTGTTAGTGGTTTGACACTTGATCAGATTCAGGATGATGTGGCTCGAGTAGCACTGATTAGAGAGCGGATGCTGACTGCGCAGAGCCGTCAGAAGTCTTATGCTGATAGGAGGCGTAGACCTCTAGAGTTCAGAGTTGGAGCCCATGTGTGGCTGAAAGTGTCCCCGACACGAGGTGTTAGACGTTTTGGCATTAAGGGGAAGTTGAGCCCCCGATATGTCGGACTGTTCGAGATTCTAGATCGGGTTGGGAGCGCAGCATACAGATTAGCCTTGCCTCCGAGATTAGAGGGTGTTCACCTTGTATTTCACGTGTCTCAGCTGAGGGAGTACATACCAGATCCGAGGCACATTGTGAGTTATGATGATTTAGTGGTTGAGCCGGACCACACCTTTGTTGAGCACCCGATTGCGGTCCTAGAATGAGGTATGAGACGCCTGCGTTCGAAGGACATTCCTTTGCTGAGGATACAGTGGTCGAGACGTGGACCTGATGAGGCTACATGAGAGATTGAGGATAGTATCCAGAGGAACTATCCAGAGTTCTATGCCGAGTTAGATGCACCAGTAGGATCACCCAGTAGATCTTAGTACTATCTTGGTGAGTATTATGTGCTCATATGCTTATATGCTATGATGTGTTTATTGTCATACTAGCTTTGATGTGATTTATGATCTTATTAGATCTTGTTGTGCTAGTATGATTATTGTTTATAGCTGGAGATGGCTCTTTCCTCCATGCTATTGTGATACGTTTAGGATTCAGCTGGAGATGTTATTCCTCCATGCTATTTTAATGGACATAGTGTAGCTGGAGATGTTTTTCCTCCATGCCTTCCTGTTATGAGTATGATACGGCTAGAGATGTGATTCCTCTATGCCTTGTGATGTGTTATGGTTTGGCAAGAGATGGTTTTCCTCTATGCCTTGGATAGTGTTTTGTTGCTGGAGTTGATGAGTTCCTCCATGCTTATGTTTGAGGTTATAGAGAGTTATACCTTGGCTGATGCGTCCTTGGAATCGCTGAAGAACGAACGCCGGATCTAGACCAAGCTAGAGCTTCAACTACTCCTTGTTGATGTGCAAATGGGAACTTTGAAAGAAGTTTGGTAAGGCGGAAGCGATTTGAAATGGATGCGGAAGCGAAGGTTTGATTCGATCTAGAGAAATCGAGCAAACGTTGTAGTGGAGCTGAAGGTTTGATTCTTTAGAAGAATCCTCGAAGGTGAGTTCTTGGATCTAAGAGTTGATCTAAGGAAGAACTTTTGAGGATATTGAAGAGGAAGTGATGCCCAAAACAAGAATGAGGATTTTCCTTCAAAATACTTGATTAAAATTAGACATGCTTTACAAGTGAGGCCAAGCATCCCTTATATAGTGGATGAAGGCCAAACCATTAGCTGGAAATTAAATGACGTAAATAAAGGCGGGAAATAAAAGCGGGAAATAAAGCCGGGCTAACTCCCGAATTAAAAGGCCTAGACTATCAATGTCGGAAAGTAACTCCCGGAATTAAGTTCCGGAGTTACGGTTCCGAAAATTAAAGTCTATTATTTTTAATGTAAAATATAATAAAATAATAATAATATTGCTAGCTTGATGACGTGGCGCCGAAAGTCTATGCCATGGTGGAGTGGTGACATGGCATGCCACTAACGGGTCCAAGTGATGCAATGGTGCGTTGGATGATTGAGCCGGCAGCTTGGGCAATGGCTTTAGCTCGGGAGCGAGTGAGCGGTCCATCGGAGCGAACCCGCAAAGCATCGTCCTCCTCACCCACGGTCATGGTTGGCAAGGGCGCATCATCGGCTTATGAGTCCGAGTGGTTTCAGGACTTTGCAAGTTTCGGGACGAAACTTGTTTTTAGGGGGGTGAGATGTAAGAGCCTTAGTCTTTTGGACCGAGTTTGTCTTAGCCGAGATTTAGCTTGGGCCGAGATCGACCTTAGCCGCCCCCGCGGGCATGTGTGCCGCCCCAGCGGGTTCCCGCTCCCGCGGCCCAATGAACCGCCCCACGGTTTCCTGCGGCTGCAGCCGGTTTTGTTGACCGGTTGACTCGTTCTTTACTCTTTTCCCCTTACTTCTTACCTTGTTGAGCAAGGGTTTCACTTCACTTCTCATTCCCAATCCAGCCCTTTCACGTCCTCCTTGCTTCTCCTTCCTCCATCTTGATCTTGTTCTTAGTTTGCCTTAGAGTTTGGAAGAGAAATTGTGGTGTGACCTTGCTGAGGTTGTTGTGTACTTTGTGTTGCTGAGTTTGAGAGGTGGTTGTGGAAGTGGTTGATCCTTCCTTGCAGCCTAGGACCACAAGTGTGACGTGATTTGATCACGTGAAGAGCTGAGGAAGAGTCGCGGGATCACGTTCTGCACCGTCGCCGCCCCCGCGCCTGGAAGCCGCCGCCCCAGCGGAAGCCGTGCCACAACGCCCGCGCCGTGCCTGCGTTGCCTACGGCCTTTGTCACCGCGCCTGCGGGTTGCCTGTTCCGCCCCTGCATCTCTTGTGTCACGCAGGTGCGTCTTGTCCAGGGTCTATCTAGAGTTAGGTAGATCCTTTCCTTTCCTAGTATGAGCGGGTTAGTAGCATGCTAGGTATATGTATGAGGTTAGAACGATGATGAGTATGTTATCGTTTATGCCGGTTATGGCTTTGAGGTTTATGAGTTAGGATACGATTCTTATGGATCCCTTGGGTCTTGGTGTGACCCTTTGATGGATATGAGTCTGATATATGTTATATGCCTTGATATTAGGCAGTGTTGTCCTCCGGATTGGAGTGGACGTATCTGAGATTTGATCGTGGTTGAGTTTACTCTTGAGGTTGAGGTAAGTCCATAGGACTTACTTAGCTACTATCCTTATATTGGATGTATGCTTGAGTGGTGTTTGTTATATGCTTTGTAGCATGCGATATGGTTCATTACTAACCTATGTTATATTGACCGCCCATTGTAGTGGCTGTGACAACTTACCTTTCATCCCGTAGTGGAGTATGGGAAGTTCTTTGTAAGCTAGTTAGATCTGGTATACGGGAAGGGCACCTACCACTCCATATGGTATACGGGAAAGTGCGCTGATACCACTCCAGCTAGCTATTGCACGCAGAGGCGAGGGTTATATACATTCCTCGTGTCACATATATTCATATAAATCTATTTATACGATTGAGTGATTGGACTTATTAAAGATAATAAACCGGGTAAATGTGTGAAGGCAAGTTGATATGTTATAATTTCTGATGTGTGTTTGTGCTCTAGCATCTTCTTATATATGTGTATGGTTAGCTAACGGTTTTATACCGTGTCGTAGATCCTTTGAAGGTTAGGAGAGCTGCAGAGTGATCCAGAGGGGTGATCTGTTGAGGGCTCCGTACACTGGAGCGATATCGTGGGATGTGGGTTATTTATGTTGTACGGATTTATGTTTTGACTTTGTATTCAGCAGTACTCTGTATTACCCTTTTGATATATATATATATATATATATATATATATATATATATATATATATATATATCAGTTTTAGGTTTTGTTTTAATCTAACTGTGCCTTGTTGTAAGATTCAGTGAACTTGTTGTCAAGCAAGGGTCAGGATCCATTGTGAGATCCTAGCCCAAAAGCACCTCGAGTCCTACGGATTTGGGGTGTTACATCCCAGACTCCCGGCGGGATGAAAGGGCAAGTTATCACGGCCCTACAATGGGCAAACAATATACCATAGATCGATAATAAACCATAACACATGCTATCAAGCATATACCACACACCACTCATGCACACATCCAATATAGGGATGACAACTAAGTAAGTCCTACGGACTTACCTCAACTTCGAAGTCGTCTCAACTCGATCAACCCTCAAACACGGTCCACTCCAATCTGGAGGATAACACTGCCTAGCAACAAGGCATAACGAAACATACTCATCAACCATCTATCCTCAACACATACCTAGCATGCTACTACCGCTCATACTAGGAAAGGAAAGGATCTACCTAACTCTAGGTAGACCCGGGACAAGACGCACCTGCGTGACACAAGAGACGCATGGGCGGAGCAAGCAACCCGCAGGCGCGACAGAACTCAGCCGCGGGCGCGGTGACAAAAGCCGCTGGCAACGCAGGCACGGCGCGGGCGCTGCGGCACGGATTCCGCAGGGGAGGCGGCTTCCAGGCGCGGGGGCGGCGACGGTGCAGAACATGACCCCGCGATTCCTCTTCGGCTCTTCTCGTGATCAAATTACGTCTTCATCATTCCAGATTCACACACATACATATACATACACATTCCAACATCAATCTATGATCCATACATCTAATCCTAAGCTAAGGAAGGAAGAACAAGAAAGAAGAAGCAAGGGAGACATACCACAACTATGGCCTAAGCACGAAACTAATCCAAGTCAGTACCTCTACTAGCTCTCAAGCTCAGCAACAACATCATACAACATCATCATCATCAACCACACACAAAGCCACACCAAAACACTTTCCAATTCTAAGGAAACCAAGAAGAAGATCAAGGAGGAAGGAGAAGAACGTGAAGGCAGCTGGGAAAGGGAGTGAAGATGCTCAGCAAGCCAAAGCAAGGGATTAGGTTAAGGAAGTGAAAGAGTAAAGCACGGGTCAAAGGTCTACAAATCCGGCTGCAGCCGCAGGAAACCGCAGTGGCGGATTTCCTGGCCGCAGGGGCGGAACAACAAAGGAGCCGCAGGGGCGGCCTCACAGACTTGCGAGGGCGGCTAAGGCTAAACTAGCTCCCACAGACTAAGGCTCTTACACCTCACCCCCCCTAAAAACAAGTTTCGTCCCGAAACTTGTATAATCCTCAAACCACTCGGACTCACAAGCCGAGGTACAACCCTCTCTATAACTTCAACATAAGCGTGGAGGAAACCATCAACTCTAGCAACAAAACACTATCCAGGGCATAGAGGAAAACCATCTCTAGCCAGAACATCAACATAACCACGGGCATGGAGGAAAACATCTCCAGCTATAAACAATCGCACTAGCACAACAAGATCTAATAAGATCACACATCATATCAAGCTAGTACGAAAATAAACACAACATGGCATGTAAGCACATAAACAAACACTCACCAAGATAGTACTTAGATCTACTCGTAGATCCTACAGGTATATCTATCTCGGCATAGAACTCTAGATAGTTCCTTTGGATACTATCCTCAGTCTCCCATGTAGCCTCATCAGGTCCTCGTCTCGACCATTGTATCCTCAGCATAGGTATATCCTTCGAACACAGGCGTCTCATACCTCGTTCTAGGACTGCAATCGGATGCTCAACAAAAGTGTGGTCCGGCTCAACCACCAAATCATCATAACTCACGATGTGTCTCGGATCTGGTATATACTCCCTCAGCTGAGACACGTGAAACACAGGGTGAACACCCTCTAGTCTCGGCGGCAAAGCCAACCTATAGGTTGCGCTCCCAACCCGATCCAAAATCTCGAACGGTCCGACATATCGGGGGCTCAACTTCCCCTTAATGCCAAAACGCCTAACACCTCGTGTCGGGGATGTAAAGCCCGGAATTTTATTAATTTAATTCCTGACTTAGAGCACTTTGTAGTTATCCCGTAATCCTGAGATGCCGCGAGCCGGGATTTATTCCTAAGAAAATCCCGAGCCGACTCGTCGTTTTTCCTTTTTTTTCCCGCGTTCCGACCCATCGTTCCGGGTTAAAATGACAAGGGGTCATTTCTGACCCCTCGGTCCGTTTGGAGGGACAAGAGGTCAGCTGACCCCTTGGTCCCCTCACCCCTTTTCAGCCTTGTGTCCCATCTCTCTCTCTCTCCTGTCCCTCTTTCACGTCACTTTCCTCCATTCTCTTCTCTTCCCTTCTCTTCTCTTCTCTTCTCTTCTTCCATGGGTGCTTGAGGAGCTTGCATGTGTGGACTGCAGTAGGAGAACTACAGATCTGGTGTGGTAAGTCCCTTTCCTCCCTTCCCTCCTTCCTCCCCATGGCTGCTCACCCTTTTCTTCTTCCCTCCTTCATCCATGGTCATGGATGAAGCTTTGAGAGGTTTCCACTCAAGTCCCTTGCATGCTTGTGTTCTTAGCTCGTTTAGGTCGAGAAGAGGTGTCTAAGACCATTGGTTGGCGTTTGGAGAAGACCCAGCAAGGAAAGGAGGACATTAGAGCCAAGGATCCACGATCGAGACGAAGAAGACGAGCTTCTGCAGCGTAACCGCGGGGGCGGATCATCACGGCCGCGGGCGCGAACGGCCGCAGGGGCGGCTCAGCACGGCCGCGGGAGCGGCACAACACCGCCGCGGGTGTGGCTCGGCATGGCAACGGAGGCGGCGGAAGACTCACGGCCCAGCACGCCGCGGGTGCGGCTCGGCATGGCCGCGGGGGCGGCGGCAGACTCACGGCGTGACAAGCCGCGGGTGCAGCGGCGGACGGCCGCGGGTGCGGCGGCGGACGGCCGCGGGTGCGGCTGGGCTCCGGCGCGGGCGCGGCTCAGCAAAACCGCGGGGGCGGCTCCTGGCAGGCGACGCAGTCTTCTGCGGGTGCGGCTCCTTGTTCCGCGGGGGGCGGCTCCTGTGTCCGCAGAGGGCGCCGGCTTGACTCCGCGGCTGCGGTTTCGGCAACAGTAGGTCCCTCATCTCCTTTCCTCTTCGTTCCTTCCTTAGTATTGATGTTAGATCTTGTTAGTAGCATGCCTAGGATGGATCTAGAGTAGCTTGGAATGTCACTTAGTGGTTGTGAACCTAGGAGCCCTTAAGGCTCGATGTAAGTGATGGATATGAGCATGTGAGCATGATGGACCTTCTAGGCTAACTTGTGCCTCTTTGGTTAGGGATTACTCTTGTGGAATTAAGGACTGTTGTGGGTTGTTGCATGTGTTGAGAGTGTGATGAATACTTGGTACCTAGGATGCATTCCTAGTTTGAGGGTTAGGTGATCTTGCATAGATCACTAGAGTGAAGTCTAAGACTTCTTGAGTGTGAGTATGTATTGATATGCATATCTCTTGTGAGCAGGTTGTGGGCTTCCTCCTTAAGGAAGCAAGAGTGTGGTGACGAGGTAAGTCTCCGGACTTACTTAGCTCGTATTCTATGTATTAGCATTGATGTGTGTTTGGTGGTGTGTGTTTATGCTTTTGTTATGACAATTAAACCGGTAAATTAGGACCACCGACCTTATATGTATGTTGGTCCAAGTGTATGATAACGGGCGGTGACATCACTGCCTAGCCTTGACTGGGGCTAGGAGGATCTTGGCGACTAGCCCGGCGGGTATACGGGCGGGTGCATCCGTGCCACTCATTGCCGGTAAGTAGGGACCGAGGCGAGACCACGGCGGTCTCGTGTCACAACCGAAGTTGAATTAGAACGGGATATGACTTAATAATAAAAAGATAATAAACCGGACTTGTGTGATTTATGTTTTGTGTTATATATGTGTTTGTGCCTTCACCGCTTTTCTAATGCATAGAATA
The DNA here is from genome assembly GCA_002319775.1 of Fagopyrum tataricum. Classification (NCBI taxonomy): domain Eukaryota; kingdom Viridiplantae; phylum Streptophyta; class Magnoliopsida; order Caryophyllales; family Polygonaceae; genus Fagopyrum; species Fagopyrum tataricum. Next base: position 9,039,274 of record CM008280.1, read on the forward strand.
TGAGCTAACGGTTTTAAACCGTTTGTGTAGATGACTTGTAGGTAAGGGATGCCGCCGAGTGAGGTGGAGGAGTGGAGAGCCGGGGTCTCCGTACATTATAGGACGGATATGTTTTTGGGTTATGTTTTCGTAGGAGAGCCGGGGTCTCCGTACATTATAGGACGGATATGTTTTTGGGTTATGTTTTCGTATTGTGGATTGTTGTACGGTTTAAGTTTCGTATTAGAGTTGCGTTGTTTTGTGGACTCGGCTGAGTTTCCAAGTAGTAGTTTCTTACTTTTCGGTTTCCGCATACATTAAAAATGTTTTGAGTTTTCGCCTTTATTTGTGCCTTGTTGGAAGGTCCGGTGAAATTGTTGTCAAGCTAAGGG